>JACYFF010031954.1:18993994-19018896 GCA_017589665.1 Selenicereus undatus | reverse complement strand
ATATAAGGAATATGCTTATTAATAATCACATTCCTTACCAGGCGCCTTTTCCTTTCACTAATCGGAATTGAGCCACATGTATGTAATGAAGGACCAAAAACTTCAGCATCACTCAATCTATTCTTTTTATTTTGTTGACTCAATTTCTTAACCTTCTCATCGTCACTCCAATGTTTAAGCATGTCATTCCAAACACTAGGTGGTAATCACTTCGACTTTTTGTTGTACTTCCTGGCATATCCTAGAATGTCCCTAAGTCGAGTTGCGCCTCTGAACTCAAAGTTACGCCGTATCTGAGTTTCATTGTCTGGATGCCAATAGTAGTGTTTCTGTGCTAAAGTTGAAATATTTTAGTAATTAAACATCGCAAACAATCCATTGACGACTTTCAAATTAATTGTACAGATAATTAACCTTGAACTCATTGAACCATATGTCTCTCTGAGATTGTGGAATTTCTCCTCACGTAGACCAAGGACCTGGGTACTTACCTACAAAGCTTTCAATAATTTTTTGAATTACGCCCTGATATGGAACAAAACTAAGAACCAAAAAAGAATTTGTTAAAAGTAATTAATTGCTGTAGGCATTAAAAGAATATGATTGCTGAAGCAGTTACAAAGTTTGTAATGAACTTACTTGTCACAATCGGGCTATAAATATATCTTATTAGTGGTGCTTGTTGTTTCACTATCAGGTGCATGACTGTGTCTATCTCTTCCTACCCCTTCATTTTGGACCCCTTCGTTGTGCATTGAGTGGCTTGGCATTCTAGGTTGTCCCATCATCTGATTACCGTTGAAATGTGGACCAACAGTGCCAAACTGTTGATAAAGTAACGGAGTAGCTGAAGTACCACCCATGTAAGGAATATTGGGTTGCATTGGTGTCTGCATACCCGCACCAAACAAAGGTTGTTGCATATGAGGTTGCTCATTCATACTACCAAAATAATTTTCAAACGGTTGAGTTGGATAAAAAAACCCCAAAACATTTTAGTGAAGGTGTTGGTTTCATAATTTTGATCAGCAGGATTGTACTGTGGGGTCGGTTGTGGTGCTCCTCTACCCGCATAATTTCAAACGGTTCGACCACGACCACGACCATGTCTACCATTGTGTCCAAACATCTAACAAATAATGACAAAATAAAAAAATAGAACCACGCAAATATATCACAAATTGTCAGTGCAAAAATTATAGTACATATATACAATTGTTTTTCTGAGTTTGCAATTAAGAAAAACTACATACACATGCATAAATATCCATACAACGAAAAGATTAAATCAATCATTGTGGGACCCGTCGTCATCCTCATCATCACTACTTTGCAATACCATATTTTCATAATCATAATCATCAGTGTCTTCAGCTTCATCCTCCCATTTGCCTTCTTCATCCTCTTCATCACCATCATCATGTTCACCATTCCCATCATGATCATCACCCCAATCATGTCCATCAATATCATCAGCTGGTGCAGTTTTATCGACTAATGTTGTGACTATTACATTATCCACATTCATGGTTGTCATTCCTAACTGTTAATAGGCAAGTTCTAGATTATCCTTATCTTTAGGAGCACCACGAGGTTTGTTTTGCATAGCTACCCACCAATTCGCTTTTCTTAGTACCCCCTCGGGGTACTTAAGATATACCACTTGAGTTGCAGTATCGACAAATATGAATGGGTTAAACTTTCTGTAACGTTTGGTATGATTAACCTCAGGAGATGGGGCAGATTTAGGATAATGTAGTCCCCGATGAACATACGGGTCGAACCACTCACAATTAAAAAGTACATTTTTTTTAATTTGCTAACCCGTAAATTCAACACGAATAATTTCGTGAAGTATGCCATAATAATCCCCTGATGCTTCATCACCTTCACCAACTCCTTTGACACATACGCCACAATTATATGTTGTTTTAGCTTCGTTTCTAGCCTTGGTATGAAACCTATAACCATTAACTTTATACCCAACAAAACATTCCACCACCATAATCGGTCCATGAGATAAGTTCACAAAAAAATATTGTCTCTCATCATTAAACACCCGATAAGAATTGACCTATGAAGAAAAAAAGAAGGTAATACTGTTTAGATCGAGTTAAAAAAAATTTGTTTAGGAATCGAAGGTTACTTCAGAGAAATTACTTACATTACACTCAAACCATTGTGCAAAATTTGCCTCGATGAATAAGTCAACTTGCACATCACTCGCATTTGGATTATGACCGCGAAATTGATGTCTGAACCAACTGTAATGTGTATCGAGTGCAATTAACTAATTATTATTCGACAATTATGAATTATTCAAATGAAACTTTCAGTAAGTGATATACTTACTCCAAATATGGTTGCACTTCATCACAATTCAGTAAAATGTGAAGGCGAGCGACATAGCATTCCGCCTCAGTAAGATATCTTTTTCCACGATTTCCAAATGGAGTGCCCTTACGGTTGAACACCGATAGAGTTGGCATCCGTGGTTCGAATTACTGCATACCCTTATTACGCCCAATAGTGGGGTGATGCAAGTTTGACTGAAAATAATACTCCGCAAAATGTTTAATCTCAAATGCTAAGTATGCATGAACCATAGATGCCTCTACACGAGCTTTGTTATTTGTTGTAGGCTTCAACTAGCCAAAATAACTCTCAAAATGATACATCCATTGATATTGAACATGACCACCCAACAAAGCTTCTTTGGCTAAATGAATGGGCAAATGTTCCATGACATTCTAAAACCAGGAGGGAAAACTGTCTTCAATTTACAAAGAGTAATAGCAATGTTCTTGTTCATCTCTTCCAGCATGCTAACATGTAACTCATTAGAGCATAGGTTTCTGAAAAATTCACTCAATTCGACCAAGGGTCCCAACACATCTTCCGGAAGAGCAGCAAAAGCTATTGGAAGAAGATTTTCCAAAAACACATGATGATCATGACTTTTCATGTTTTGCAACTTTGTGTTAGATGGATCCACCCAATTTTCCACATTAGAACAATAACCATCAGGCACATGAACCTCCCGCAACCATTGACAAACAACCCTTTTTTGAGGTAATGACAGTACAAACTTGGCTTTTGGCTTACACAATCTATCAGTTGACCTTCTTGTAGTCAAGTTCAACTCTTGCCTACTACACATAATAGACATATCCATTTTTGCTTTGATATCATCCTTTGTTTTTCCGGGAACGTCCATCACTGTGTTTATTATATTTTCACTGAAGTTTTTCTCAATATGCATAACATCAAGGTTATGCCTCAAAAGTTTATGCTTCCAATACGGCAACTCCCAAAAGTTACTTTGCTTTGTCCAATTATGTTCGTTTTCCTCAAATCCCGAGATTTGAAAATGGATATCAGTAGTCACTTTATGCAATGTCGATACCCTATCAGACAACATTTCACCGGAAATCCTCTGGAGATGGCCAATGTGTATGCTCGTCCCTTTACGAAAAACAATTTTATTAGCTCTAAAGCAATGATTCCGAGGCAAGAACCGACGATGGTAATCGAACCAAGATGGTTTCCGACCATGCTGTAATTGGAATGCACAATTTTGGTGCATACAAACTGGACATGCTAACAACCCATGAGTACTCCAACTGGATAACATACCATAGGCGGGAAATCATTAATTGTCCACATCAACGCAGCATGCAATCTAAAAGTTTTCCCGCATGAAACATAAAATGTATCCACCCTAACATCTCACAGCATTTTCAACTCATCAATTAAGGGTTGCAAGTACACATCAATCATGTTCTTTGGATTTGTTGGACCCAAAATAATACAACTTAAGAACATGTGTGGAGTGGTCATACACACATGTGAAGGCAAGTTATAAGATGTAACAACAGTTGGCCACACAGAGTACGATCTTCCAGATATGAAAAATGGTGTGAAACTATCAGCACATAAATCTAACCTTACACTCCGAGGCTCTGCTGTAAAATTTGAATACTTTTGGTCGAAATGCTTCCAAGCTAATCCATCCGACGGATGCCGGAGAACACCTAATTCTTGGCGGAGCTCATGATGTCATCTCATATGGACGACAGTCCTTTTTGAGACATACAGTCGTTACAATCTTGGAATTAAAGGCAGGTAATGCATTTTTGCATATGAAACTTCCTTATGACCTCATTGGTTGGATTTCTTTGGTAATTGTCTTGCATGTCCACAAAAATTACATGCGGACAAACTATCAGCCTGTTTATAATAAAACATGCAACCATTCGGACAACAATCAATTTCCTGAACATCCATACCTAAATCTCTCACTTTTCTGAGCTGCTGATGATAATTTTTTGGAATGCCACTTTCAGAAGGGCATACATCTTTCATCAAATCAACAACTTCATTGAAACAAAATTGTGACATATTGTGTCCCGATTTAATACTAAGTAGCCTCACCGATGTTTCAAGTTCAATTATGTTACACCCTTCATACAACGGTTTTTGGGCAGATTCAAGCATAGTATAAAATGCCTCAGAATTTACATCATGATGGCTACTCATGTTCATTTCATTAGCTTGGAAGGCAACATGAAGCATGTTCTCCATATGATTATAATCGTTGTGATCGTAATCAAAATTTATAAAATGTGAACTGCTTGCACCCCCTACTTCCGAATTATCTTCTTCCCCATGACTTGTCTAATACCAATAATTCTTAACAAACCTCTTTCTATACAAATGAGACTTTACAACATCAGGTGCAAAATATTGCATATTCTTGCACTTCACACATGGACATCTATAAACTCCATTAATTCTAAACTCCTCATGATTTCGTGCAAATTCATCAAACATATTAACTCCCATCAACCACTCATCTCTAAGTCCATGTCAATTAGGATTTCTTCTCCTATACTCCATTGACGATGCAACCGTCCATTTATGTTGCTAATATGATTGCCTTAATTGCAATAAAAATCTTTTAGAAATCTATTTAACCAGTTCAACATATATATATATATGTATTACATAAAAATATATTTAATATACCTCAAATAGAGAATATTATTCACATATTTACCAAAAATTAATATACAAAATAAATCTAACATAAAACAAACATACTGAACATTCTTAAACCATTTACCAAAAACAATACACATATTACACATGCTTACGTACTCACAACTATTTCAATTATTCAAATCAACATACATTACATATTAAATTAGAGTTACATTATACTTGTTTTCTATCAAAATAAATTCTCGAAAAACCTAAAATACAACAATTAATGAAATTAAACATATACGCAAATAAAAATAAATTTAACATAACAATATTATTTATCCACATAAGCCTCAATAAGCATCAATCTTGAAAATTAAACGCCTTATTTCACACTTCATCTAATTAAACAAACCCAACCAAAAATTACAAAATATATACTATTAACATACTTAACAAACTTAAATTAGTATATACTTAATATAGCTAGATCTTGCAAAAATATAACAAAAATTCTTAACATATCAAACAAATCATAAAAAAATTAAACATACCTCAAAAAACATACATGCCTAACATCTTTAACATTTTAAAATAAAAAAACTTGTTTTACTTAAATTATTCACTTCAACAAAACATCTTATACATGCTTAACATATTTAACATTTTAAAATAATTAGATAATTATTTCAGATTTACCAAAATAACAAAATATTATTAACATGCTTAACAAACTTAAATTACTATATACTTAACATACCTAGATCTTGTAAAAATATAATAAAAAAATTCTTAACATATCAAACAAATCATAAAAAAATTAAACATACCTCCAAAAATATACATGTCTAACATCTTCAACATTTTATAATAAACAAACTTGTTTCACTTAAATTATTCACTTTAATAAAACATGTTATACATGCCTAACATATTTAACATTTTAAAACAATTAGATAATTATTTTAAATTTACCAAAATGATAAAATACTATTAACATGCTTAACAAACTTAAATTACTATATACTTAACATACCTAGATCTTGCAAAAATATAATAAAAAATTCTTAACTTATCAAACAAATCATAAAAAAATTAAACATACCTCCAAAAATATACATGTCTAACATCTTCAATATTTTATAATAAACAAACTTGTTTTACTTAAATTATTCACTTTAATAAAACATGTTATACATGCTTAACATATTTAACATTTTAAAATAATTACATAACTATTTCAGATTTACAAAAATAACAAAATACTATTAACATGCTTAACAAACTTAAATTACATACTTAACATACCTAGATCTTGCAAAAATATAAAAACAATTCTTAACATATCAAACAAATCATAAAAAAAATAAACATACCTCCAAAAATATACATGTCTAACATCTTCAATATTTTATAATAAACAAACTTGTTTCACTTAAATTATTCACTTTAATAAAACATCTTATACATGCTTAACATATTTAACATTTTAAAATAATTAGATAATTATTTTAGATTTACATACTTAACATGTTTTACTCCACTTATTGTAATAAACATATTTTACATATTAAATAAACAATTCACGCAATTCAAATTCATATTTCACGGAAAAAATAAATTATTCAAACTAAACAAACATGCTTGAACATTAAAATTCAAAAAAATGAACATGTCAACTTAACACAATTTTAAAGTGTAACAATTCTACTAACCTTTAAACACCCGAAAAATCAAGCGGATTACCGGCGGTAGCGGCACTAGCGGTGGTGGTTGCGGTGGCACTGGCGGCGTTTGCAGTGGCGGTAAAACTTGAAAAACCAAGATGTTAAAAAATATCAATTAACTTAACTATTTTAATTTCAAACAACAAATTAATCAAAAAAATCACTTACCGTTCAATTTTTCAATCACCAAAATCTTCAAATCCCACTTTCTCTCTCTTCCTTCTCCTCCCCCTCTCTCTTTTCGAACCTCACTTCTCTCTCTGCAATTTGCAAATGCTTCCCGAAATCAACCCCCCTCCAAATTTAAAACCGGCACTCGATATTTTCTCGAGATCTGCGCAAACAAAACCGACGGAAAATCCGACGGCTTCCGGCGGGTTTCCGATAGAAATTCCGTCGGAATTTCCAACGGGTGACTTTTCCGTCGGAAATTTCAATTTTCGTCGAGCCCCGCCTGTTTTCCCATCGGTCCCTTTGATCTTTACCGACGTCTGTCTGCCGCGTCGCTTTCTCCGTCGGCGTTTGGCAGCATTTTTGTAGAGTGTGTGTGTGTGTGTGTGTGTGTGTGTGTGTGTGTATATATATATATATATATATATATATATATATTAAAAGTAGGATTGAACTCATGTATAAGCGACACATGGGATGCCACATATGATGCTATATAGGGTGCCACACTGCCACTTGGGATAAGAAAGTCATGTAGAATAGCCACATAAAAGACTTCTATCTTGTAATTAAGATGGATGTAGGTTATCAATGCAATTTTAATTCAATTTAATGTTAACTTTTCTCATATGTTATTACTAATTAGTAATTGAATTTTGTCTTAAACACTTAAATATAGACCAAAGAAATGACTTAGATGTTACCCAAGAAAAAAATTGAAATGTATTAGACATTATTCTTGAGGTAAGTATATATTGAACATCTAAATCTAAATATATTTATTTTTATATATTCATTTTTAAGTATATATATCATGAGTTGACACTTGAATGCTGATCAGACTGCTTATTTCACATACTGCAAAGCTTGATTACTTAAGTATGTCACAATATTGGATTTAGATGCTATAAAATACAATAAGACCTTAATGTGATTGTGGGTTTCGCTCAAGACTACTTTAAGTCGATACAATATTTAGTTTCTTTTCACATTTGTAACTTACATTTATGATATTAAAAAAAATATTTCAATGATTTATTCAATTTGTATTTCACTTGAGATTATATTTTGCACTCAAAAATCACATAGTATAATTAGTTCTTTTAGCAAATTTAAATTTAAATTAATAGGTAAATTAATATATAAACGGAGTTTGTCTGCTTTCCCACAATAGGCTATAATTGACTTCATAAATTAGTAGTACTCCTTCCCCCCCCCCCCCAAAAGAAAAAAAGAATGTTAAAAGTTTTCCTAAATTCAAATTGTACTAAAATTTCTTCATCTGTAACTAATCTCCCTTTCTTCTTTTTTTAATTTTTTTTATTTTTCTTTGTTGATTTTTTTATAAATAATTATACACCAAAGAGATAAGATTAAGGTTAAGACTTATATGTCTTTTTGTTATTACTATTAACAATTTTTTCATGTTTTGTTGATCATGAGAATGATTAATCAAAATTTATTTTTATTCAAATCATGGGTCAAATAGTAGGAAGTACCATCATCACTATTAAATAATATTAAAAGTGTCATTAAACTATTGAAATAATATGCAATGGGCATATGAAGTAAGTGCATGTGTAATGAATATAATTAAACCAATAAGAATATCTAGGGGGGAAAAAGCACATTTTGTGATGATTATTAGTTTTAGTTGGCATGCATGACCCTACGAATTTGACATTTGGTAAGTTACCTTATTATTTCATTTCATGTCCATCTTTAATATTATATAAACTCTCCTAAATTATCTCATTATTTCATTTTAATGCTCACCTTTAATTATTATATTATATATTATTTTTAAAATTAATTACCTCATTATCCCGACAACTACTCATTTTACTCTAAAGTTTATCTTAATTTGCAATTCCTATAAATAGGGACTTAATCTCGTAGTATCTCATCTAAATTTGTGTCGTGATTTGATCAAAAAGAAAATTTGTATCCACATATAATTCTTAGTTGTGGAAGGATACAAAAATGAGTCCTAACAAGCGCTGGTTGGCGAAAACAGAAGAATCCGATTCTTTTCTTCATCAATGTCAGAATGAATGTTACAATCCCTAGAATTGTTTTACACTCATCTAAGACAAAGTGGTCATTCGTATTAAAAAGAAGGTTGTTTCCTATTCATGTTCGCTATGCAATGACTATAAATACAAGTCAAGGATCGTCACTGAAATGTGTAGGAGTTTGCCTTACAAAATTATCATTAAGCATCACAATGAACACTGCGAATGATACACAAGAAACATTGTTTACAAAGAAGTGTTCAACAACTTACTAATGGTATGTATGCACCTAAAATAACTTCACTACTACAAATTACCCCTAAAAAATTTTTGGCACTATACATTCTTTAGTATTAGTAAACTTTTAGTATTAGTAAACTCCTACAAATATTAGTTCTAATTATGCAACAACCATGACATATTATGATTCTTAGAATTAAATATAATCAAAGATTAAACTAATAACAATTAATAAATTCCTCCAATATTGTGCAAGCAACTCAGGCAGATGAAATATACAAGAAGTCCACAATTTAAATACCTCTCTGTAGGCAAGTACAAATTAATACAAAAGTATTATCTTATATTTTTTTACTCAATGCATAAGCACGTAAAAAATCATTACATACATTTAACAGCACATTGTTGATAACAAGTAGTTAGGAACAAATGAAAAATCAAAACCTAACTTACTATAATATATGCTACTTTTGTAGGTTACATAATTTGAGAGTGGAACTTGGCGACTGATAGGCAATGAAGTCAATAAATCTAATGTGTTATTGAACATTTCATATTAGAACTACTTTTCACGCATCACATTTCACATTACCATATGATGCATTTCTTAAAATAAAGTTCAAGTTTAAGAAATACAACATTAAATTACTGAAATACTATGGCTTTTCGTTCTTTGCTCCTTTGCTCCCACCGTCAATATGGTTATTTCAATAAATCATTTTAAACTTAAAAAAATCACACAACATCAAACCACATAATATCTTAAAATTAAAAAAAAAACAATTAAAAACTTCTTGACTAACAAGATTAAAAAAGATACATTGCACATCAAAAATTTAAATATATATAATTAAGGTGACTTCATATGAAATAAAGTCATAAAAAATGTGCTACAATCAAGTACATAAAACTCAGTATAGTATAGCACCGACAACATGTGCAACAAAATACCGATACTTATCAACCAAGAAGTGATAGCCATAGTGCAACACACGGGTAAAAAACTAGTAATATTAAAAATTAACTCAATTATATGCATTTTATTACATAGTATATGGGTCGCCACTTGCCAGCTCCCTATTCCTAGCTACGATGCTTCGCCTTTGCCCCAAGGCCCAATGCCTCTCAAAAATAATTAACAAAAAAGCTATTAGATGAAGGCTTGATTAGAAAGTTCTCATCTCTTAGAGCATCCATAACAATAATAATACAGCAATATTCCTATTTGTTCAACACCATCAAATTTATAATCAAAAAATTAAAGTCCAGTTGGTACTCCAAAAGGTATGCAATCCCACAATAAGGAGAATGGTTTTTGAGACTACATATGGACCTGCTTTTATTGGCAGCTTGCCTAAGTGGCTAAATCATGGGGCCCACTTTTGTTGATACAATTGCCTAGATTTGAATCTCAAATTGTGGATTTTTTCCCAAAAATGGGAGTACGAAATAAGATGGTTGTATTTAAGCGAATCTACTTATGCTTGCAATTAGGGGTGGGCAACATATTGGGTCAGGTCGGCACATCAAAATGGGTTGGGCTAGGCCAAACACAGTTTGTTAATGCGTCAGGTTGGGCCATGAATCAAATGCGCATGATCCCCCATGACCCAATTAGTCCAAGTCAAGAATTTTGGCCATATTCTTTTTGGCATATACAAGCAAGATATGTGGGCTCAATTTCAAGGTATTTGCAAGACTTAGGGTTGGCCAAATTAAAATCTTGGTCCATGTATACGTGTGTTTTGTTAATCATATGTGAATTATGTGCCTTCTTGACCATCGAAGTATAGTGCATGAATTTTCTGAACCCACAATTTTGAAGTTGAGTTTTCTAAACCGTTGAACTATTGTGCAATAATTTCTAGGAGACAAGTCACTGCTGAACTTTTTATATAGTTCTCAAAACTTTTCGTATTTGCAACATTTACCCAATCCTTAAAAAACTTACTTTCAAAAATTTTTAATTTTGTGCATGTAATAATCTTCTCATAAGTACTACTCAAAACCCTATTTAATCTGGTATCAGAACTACTTGGCCAAAGATAATTAAGATAATTAAGCTAATTAATAATTAATTAAGTTAATTAATTGTATTTAATGCTTGAATCATCATCTACTTCTCCTGCTCCTAACTTCACATATTGCACACTAACCGGAAGGAGCCATTTTAGTAGCACCATAATTAAACTATATCCCTGATATATTTAGAACTAAAAGCCGAACTACCCAAAATTAGGAGTAGAGTTAAGGAGATTAAAAAGCAATTGTCAGTAACCCAACTTTCTTTAATTAACAAGATTAAACATGGTGAAAAATCTAATTTAAGTATTAGTACTCCAGTTTAGTATAAATATCGTTTTCAAAACCTAAAAAGCAAAAATCCATTTTCGTTGCATGATATAAAAATTCAAAAATAAGTAGGAGAAAAATCAACTGAAAAATCATCTGAAAAGGCAGAGAAAGAAGAATATGATAGAGTATAAATAGTATAATCTTGAAAAATTACAAAATATGTTTGAATTTTGATAAAGAACAAAACAAAGAAATATTAAACAAATTCATGGGCACAATTGCTGAAAAACAAGATGTATTATCTGATGATAATGAAGAGATCATAAATAATGTCCAGTTAGAATAAGAAATATATCAGCAGATAAATATAATTAAACCAGAAGACCTTAATGTTATTCATTTAGAAAAAAAATTAGGAGGAAACTAAATAAAAAATATGTAAGATAGTACATGATAATGAAATCAATAAGATTGGGAAAGAACTGAACATAGATGAAATCGAGTCCAATCTAGTTAACAATATTGTTCATAAACCTGAAAAATTTGGTAAACCTTCTAGAAGAAATACCCATTTTATGAGACCTAGATACATTTCAACAGGATGTACAATATATTTTCCGTTGGATTTATCGTAAGGAAAGCCACATCATTTGAGGAAATTGGCCTTAAACCAATTAATCAAACACGATACAACTTAAACATCAATGGAGCTCGTAATAGAGAAGAAATATTTGAGCATTGCAAAAGATATATGAATAGTGCCTTAAACCTAAATACCACATAAACTGCTGGAAATTTCTTAAACTATATCGAACATAGCTTTTTTGGCACTATAGCTGACTGATATGGCTCACTAGATGAGTAAGGTAAAAATGCATTAAGAATGATGCAAATACCAGCTGTAATGTTCAAAAAATTATGTGAAGAAATCGAAATTGAATTTATCAGAGCTAAACTTGATTCTAAAGAAAATGCTAGAGAATGGCCAAGAAAGATTAATAACATAGAATTGTGGGATATAAGATGTCTGGAAAACTATATTGCTAAATCTAATCAATATTATTGCAAAATTGGGTATAATGAAACAAATCTTGGTATAATTTATAACAAATTAACATATCCAATCAATTTTATAGTCAATGAAAATACATTACATGGCTTGAAAAAGCAGATGTCATTAATGCCCTTGATATAATAATATCTTATTTAAGAAAATTGGTCAGTGATCAGTGTCTTGATCTCTAAAAACAAAGAAATTGAAGAAACAATTCCTAGCATGTTGGGATAATCCTCACAAATGGGGAAATGACCTGAGAAGAGAAGAAAAAGAAAGTTTTACAAGAAAAAAAGAGCTTTAACAAGCAAAGGGGAGAGAAATAAAAGAAAATATTACAACAAATCAAGTCCTAAAAAACGAAGATTCTTTTAAAAAAGTCACTTATTGTCATACCAGAAAAAACAACTGTAAGTGTTGGGCATACATAGAAGTAGGATATTATGCAAACGAATGTAATATAGGGAGAATAACAAGCTTATAGAGACACCGGTTAGTCTTGGTTATTTTGAGCTTAGCGAGGAAGTAGCACTAGATCTAGGCCTGAAAAACAACAAGGGAATTATTGAAATTTATTGGAAGATTATTATGAAGAAAGTGATTATGAAGAAACCAGTCATATGATGGAAAGTAGTTTGATTAGTCTTAGTGATATTCGAGGAGAAGAATTTATTGTAGATAATGAGAATGAAGAAGTCAAATGAGATTGGGTCCTTCCCATAATTCAGAAATATATGGTCTATAAAAAATCCATTTTTCAATTAAAGAGTAAGTGCGTATGTCAAATGGTAGAAGAAGATCTATAAATAAAAGCTTGTGAGTATGATGTAGGAGAAGTTAATCTCATTAATTAGGAATATCCTTAAGCATAACAAAGATAAAATGTGTAGGTATATCCATGTCAGAAGTGTTCAAGTGCAAATTGCTCAATTACAATATTATGGCAAAGGTATTAATTGATCATTTTGTTTAGTTCTATGATATCAAGCATACCGAATTTAATAATCAAATTATCACAGGGATTAAGACGAATTTATGTAATGGATCAGTAGGACCAATTGTTGACCTGGATATTATCTAAGCCTAAAAGATGAATTTGCTAAAAATCACCTACCTCTTAAGATAAAAACAATTGGGATAGACATGAAAAGAGGAGGATATCCACTAATGATATTTTGAAAAATAATCTACAAACTAGACAATACTTTAGATCTAAAGACTAAGATAACAATAATAGAGCTAGAGAAATTTAGAAGTCCTAACCCAATGCAAAAAATTTAAAGGATAAAGTTAAATCTGCAGGAGATAAAAAAACGGTAGGCCTTGGATATCTAGCTTGGCCAATCCTATAAAAATAAAAAAATGTTATAAAAAATGATGAAAGTGGTAAAATTATCATTAACCTCAATTATTAAGAACCACGAGTGCAAGATTAGAATGGGGAGAATGATCTTCAACTACTAAAGAAGAGCTTTAAAAAGGTGATACAATTAGTGTGACCACTGAAATAAGTAGAATGAATATTGAACCCGTAAGACACAGTGTAGATCGAAGTATGAGTCTAGATGGAAAAGTCATTGGATTCAAAACAAGAACTGTAGTGAGCCAATCTATGAAATGAATTAGTAAAAATTATGACTGTGAAAATATGCTATGAAGTCACCAATATAAATTCTGATAGTATCTATATCCCAACAAATGTATGTTTAGAAGGATATAATAGATGTGAATTATGTGCCTACATCAATAGTCATATTCTGTTTATTTCGTAGAAAGATCATTCCTTCCAAAAGTTATGTGAAAAAAAGCAAAGAATCCTTTACAAGTAAGGATAGCTGATAATGGAATTATGAGCCACAAAGAAGTCATAAAAGGATTATCCATAGAAGTATGAGTCCAATGCATTATACCAGTTCTATGGACAACTAATCAACTCTTTCATGATATGGTTATGGAAAATAATTTTCAGATGCTATATTTTCCATACAAATAGAACATAAACCATATAATATTCACAATAAATGGTCAGATAAATAAAAAAAGGCTTGCACACATCAAAAGATTGAGTTTACACGTAGCTAGTATGGTGAGAAGGTAATCCCTGCACAACTTGAGATAGCTCTGACAATCTCCCTACTTAAGTTATCCATTAAATAGCAGATTACTGAACAATAAGAGCAATTATACAAAGACCTCTACTATAATAATCCTCTTAAATTTTGGGATAAAGATAAGATATTTGCAAAAATCACTTTGGTAAATTCTAGCACAATTATTCGATTCCAACAAATGTTGTGTAAACACTAGGATATCTAAGAATTTGACAAGCAAATCAAGAAACTTTTGGATAAATGATGAATCAGGAATAGGACGAGTCCTCACAATAGTACTAGTTTTTATGGTAAAAAATCATGCTGAAAAGAAAAGAGGAAAAGCTAGAATAGTAATCAATTACAAAAAGCATGACGATAATAATGTTTTTGAAGGTTATTATATTCCTAACAAAAATGTTCTTTTTAGTAAAATTCATGGAGCCTCTTGGTTCTCAAAAATGAATTGCAGAAGTGGATACTGGCAGATAAGAATGAATAAAGAAAGTATTTCTTTAACTAGTTTTCATACCTCTCAGAGACATTATGAGTGGATAGTAATGTCATTTGGTCTTAAAAATACACCCCAAATGTTTCAAAGAAGAATGAATAACATATTCAAAGATCTTAATCACTATTGTCTAGTTTCATCGATGATATTCTTGTCCTTTCCAAGATCCTAGAACAATACAAAGATGATGTCCTAGCTGTCACCCAAAGATACGTTGATCATGGTATAATTCTTGGTAAGAACAAGTATATTTATGTTGAACAAGAAATCGAGTTTTTAGGTCTAAAAATAAAGTTGGACAAATCATCCTATCAAAGTATATTCTAGAAAAATTAGAAAATTTATTTGAAAAGATTGAAGATAAGAAGTCATTAGAGAAGTTTCTTGGATATCTTACTTATGCTTCAAATTTTGATTAAAGATCTAGCTAAATTGAAAAAATCATTGCAGCAGAAACTCAAGAAAGAAGTAAGTTGGACATGGACCCCTAGTGATTTAAAGATTGTTCAAAACTTCAAAAAAGATTTATAAAAATCTTGTTGTTTTTAATTTGCTTAATGGATGAGATAATTCAATTCTTTAGACAAATGCCAACAATAAGTACTAAAGTGCGGTACTCAAAATCAAAGAAAGAGAAAACTCTGCAAATATTATAGTGGAGGTTTTAATAAAGCAGAATGCAACTATGCCACGATGGAAAAAGAAATCCTTGCGAAGGGGGAATTAAAAAACTCTTAATCTTTTTAGCCCCAAAACGTTTTCTTATTTGAACTGATTGCAAAGGAACATTTGATTTTGTGAAAAATAATTCATCAAACATGCAAGCTCAAGGGTGACTCCTGCGCTGGCAAGTATAGCTCAACCATTTTTCTTGCTCTATTGAACATACACAGGGATCGGAGAAATATTTGACAGATAGTTTAACATGTGAGCTTGCTAATTGCGATCATCAGAGCAGAACTCCTGTCGGAAAAGGAGGAAATCCAAAAAGAAATGTCTTTACTACTAGAACGGGCTTCTCCGTGTAATAGAATTTTTATAGATATTTTGGAATTTCATATAAAAAGTAGATTACGCTTTGGTCTGCTGCTTTCTGCCTATCTAATAGTATAAAGATTTAGCCTTTTAGAGTTACAAATGAATTACCTAAATTGTCCTTATGATATTCAAGAAAAAATAAGTTCCCGTGTTCAAGAAAAATGGGTCAACAACAGGCATGCGCCTGTATCGATTACTATCATAATTATTCTTATGATATTTGGGAGTCATGGAGTACTACAATCTTCTTTCCTCATAGATCCGGAGTTGGTGGTATAAGGTTCCTCGCAAATTCAATTTCTTCAGATGACCCCATCATGAAGGCCTGTGAATATGGAATGTTGGCTTACCTCATAGAAATCCAGATCCAAAGTACTTATTCTTCTCAAGACTAACTAAGTTTCAATAGTGCGTGTACAAAAGGATCCATTGAATTCTCACATCTCGTGATGGTCCAACAAAAATTCCATACAATAGAAGTCTATATGCTGGGTACATTGCGCAATAATTGAGTATGAAAATGGAAAGGCCAAAACATCCCATTATCTTATTTAATTGGCTAATTTAGACGATCCCAACGATCAACAACAAGAATGTTTTCTAAAATGACAAGAGTAGTTAGTGATCATGCTTTGGAAAGAGCCATTGATTTTTACAACATTTATCATTAAATGTGGGCATTGATTGAACAAAGAAGAACACTAATGCATTGTGAGAATACTACTTTCATTTATCATAATGATTTCAGCAAATATATAAAGATAGAAGGAGTAACTTTAGAATATGTCTTTGATTATCTCTTTAATATTGGAGCTAAAAAATTATGATCAGAAAAAGGAAAGAAATATCTTCATAAGTTTTTCGAAAAAGGGAATCCAAAGCACCTTCAACTTGATGAAAATTTTGGTTATTATCTGGATAATGATGGACTGGAAAACATTATTGAAAATGAAGGCACGCATTTTGATATGAACGACTAGTCTTGTCAGTCTTAAGTACTCTAAAAAGTTGTTACACCATTATTGTATTTTGTCAAGTATCAAGTCAGTAAAATAATACTGTCTACTGTAGTCATGTGAGGGTACCTGTAGTCATGTGAAAATATCAATGTGTACTATAGCCATTAGGACATCATATGCAAGTCCATTTCCTCTATAGAAGAAGAGGTCGAGTGCTAAGAAGGGATACGGCTATTTGAGCATACTTGAGCAAAAGACACGTCATGTTTCTCCATTTCTCTATAAGCAAGCATCTCTAATGATCTTAGTTGTTTAAGTCCTTCTTCAAATATATCTTTCCATTGTAATATTTCCACTTTAATGCATTCAATAAAAGAAGTTTTCCAGTAGCGAATATTATTCAATCCAGCCTTATGTCTTAAATATTATAATTTCTTGATTAAAGTCTCATTATCCTTTAAATTAAAACTTGATTAGTGAGTATGGTTTGAGGTAGGAAACAAAAACATATCTACACTGTGTCTGATCTAGGGAAGGTGTGGTTGAGATTAGCAATTTCTGTAAACTGCAAGCTTGAGGAATGTAAGGGTCCAGTGCCAACTAAATTCATGTAATGGTTAAAACTCTCTAATTAAACTTTTATTATTGCTAAGCATGGTGGACATATAAATACAAAGAAAAATAATATTTATTATATAAGTACTAGATTGTGATAATTAATACCAGTAAAATCATTATAAGAAGTCAAATCATTTAAAACAAGCATGTTTCTTGAAAAAATACAACGTGGTAGATACCATTTAATTATTTAAATTACCTTAGTTATATTTACCCTCTCAGCTATCTTTTAACACCATTTAATTACTATTGAGATTACTTTAATATATTTTCTACCATGTCTTTCAAATTTCAATATCATTCAATACTGCTATTAAAGGAAACATACGAAGTGTCATTCAATGCTGATATTAATAGAGTGAGGAAAAATAAATTGAAATCGAACGTGGTTGATGTAGAAGCATGGAAAGATGTGGATATTCGAGAAAATGAAGCAAGATTGAGAAGACAAGAACGGACACACAAGATTTTACGTTGAAAACCAATCGGGTGAAAATCACGGGCAGCAAGACTGCACAAAATTCACTATGATAAGATTGAGTGCAACAATAATATCAATAATGACGAGGCTAATAAGGTCAAAAAAAGATTACAATCTCTCACAAAATTCTCACTCAACTGTAAACAAGAAAGTAATGGAAAAGAAGAGATAAAGACTAGCTCCAAACTGCCTCACAAATGGGCACAAAGGGATATGCCGAGAGGCACCCCCGAATGTCACACAAGCTACACAAATGCCTATACAAAACCCCATTCTACAAATCTCCAATAAACAAGAGTCATGAAAATATATCAAAATCTGCCATAAATCAACTCATGTAATGACCCATAATAAAGGGACCCATCAATTTTTACAACCGACAAAGCAACATAAAGGATAGAAAAGACTAGAAAATACATCAGTTCGAATATGGGCTTGATCACAGAAGGTGGCACAACACCGAACAAGTAGCTTTCATAATCTTTCAAAACCCTTAATTTATATTTTAAACTTTTCATTCAATACCAACCACCGATTCAATATCATCCAACAATCAAAAGTTCATTTTCAATGCAAAAGAACAACCCTATCTCAGCAAAAGAAACAAAACATCACTACTCATTTCAAAAGTATGTGTACAAAAATCAAATAATCCTCAATTTCAGGGTTTGGATAATTGCCCTTTTCAAGTCCCAATAGCAAAGAAGGGTGGATTCCCTTTTCATTCTGTCACGGAAGGGGATATCATATAAAATTCATAACAAAATGACAATAAATAAATCATTTGGTATGACTAAGGTCATCAAGCATACATGTCATATGCATTTATGCAATGCGATCTCATAATATCGGGTCAAATATAATCTGACCAACTGTCAAAATGACCAAGTATATGGATAATGAATAGCACCAGGGGCGGATCCATGTGTAGCCCAGGGGTGTCCATGGACACCCCTAGCCCAATAAAAATTCTAATAACCTTATTTGAACTCTGGGAAAATATACTAAGTGGACACCTTTAAAATAGGCCCAAAAAAATGTAAATATGAATGTGAACTAATGCTAGTGCTGATGTTGAAAATTAAATGAATTGGGCCACTTATCAGCAGGACGTGGCCCATTGGCATTAACTAAGGAAGCAACCTTTCATTGAAAAAAAAAAAATAATAATAAAATAGCCCATTTGCATCTAATTTCCTCAGTCGTGCCCTTCAATCTCCTTCGACAGCTTCACGAATCACGCCTTCAGCCCTTCACCAGTTCTGCAATTCACCTCCTTCTTTGCCTTCTCTAATCTCTGCCCAGACTACCCGCGCTGCTCCCACGTAGCCGAGCCTCCCTCTCCACCAATCCCCACGGCTACCGTCGACATTGCCAGCCGGGACTGAAGCCACAGACTCACGGAGTAACAGTGACCAGCCATCGTTCAACCCAGCTCGACAGCCGCACATGTTTGCTGAGGTAAGTTCGGTTAAGGTTTCAACTTTCAATGTTTCATGGTTAATAACTTAATTGTTCAGCCTGAATTCGCATAGCATCTGCTTGTTTCGTTGCCTTCTAACTTGTTAGAATTTCTGTTTCATGGTTATTGGTTAATGTCGTCATGGTTCAGCCCCAATCAGCCGGCCCAGTGGTCGTTGCCTGGTCATGGTTAATTTTCTGTTTTATGGTCAATTTACTGATTCACAGCTATGCTTTGTTTTGTTTCAATGGACTGGTTTGGTTTGTTTGGTTGTTTGAATCAGTTTGATAATCCATTGGTTATTGCTGTTGCCTTGTAAATTTTCTGTGTTGTTCTGTTTTAGTGAATGAGTGAATTGTAACAATTGTTCATGCTTGATTTAGTGGATTTTGTACACCTTGAAGGCGTGAAATGTGATGGAAATCTGGTTTTCTGGTTAATTTTGTTGTGTAGATCAATGAACTAATGTGTTGCTCTACGTTTGTTTTGCAATCAATGAATTAATTGCTTGCCATGCTTGGTAGTTTGATTGCTTGTTATGTCATTGTCTCAACTCTTCCTTTGAACTAATGTGCTGCTTGTTGTAACTAAGTGAGCTCAATTTCTGAGTTTTATATTCTTTTTTTCTCCAATTTGTATGGATCGATCCAATTCAATTTTAAGATATTTGAAAACGAAACAACCTGAAAAAGGCAGAGAAAATAATGCAAGTGGTAGTGGAGTTGGTTCTAATGTTAACGAGTGTCAAAGAGATGGGGGAAATGAGAGTGAATCTAATACTTATAAAAGTGGAGGTAATGGACCAAGTGGGGGTCAATCTTCTAGAGGAAGTGAGTTTGATTTGAGTACTCTTCCAATGGATCCTGGGTTGAGAAAAATGATTTTAGAGTATCCTCCCAATCTACAAGATGAAATAAGAAAATACTACATAGCTAATGGGCCAATCCAACCTCGTTCTCATAAGTTTTCACAAAAACTAATTGGAGGAAGGTTGCGTCGTTTTAATCCTTCTTGGTTTGAAAAGTATGGGACTTGGTTAGAGTATAGCATACAAAAAGATGCTGCCTTTTGTTTATGTTGCTACTTGTTTGCTAATATTAGAGAAAATCGAAGTGGAGACTTTATTAAGATGGGATTCTCAACTTGGAATAAACTTGACTCATTCGATAGTCATGTTGGTGACTTTAATATTGTTCACAGCAAAGCTTTGAGAGATTATGAAAACTTAAGGAGGCCCAGGCAATCCATTGAAGTTGCTTTAGATAGACATGATGAAGAAACTAAAAAGAAATATCGACTTCGTTTGAATACTTCTATTCGTTGCTCAAGATACTTGTTGCATCAAGATTTACGTTTTCGTGGTCACGATGAATTTGAAGAATCAGAAAATAGAGGAAACTTTCTTGAACTTCTAAAGTTTGCTGCAACTTTGAATGAAGTCATAGCCAATCTGGTGTTGGATAATGCTCCCAAAACTGAGAAATTAGTGTCACCTTGTATCCAAAAAGATATTGTGCATGCTGCTGCTAAAGAAACACTAAATTCTATCATGGAAGAATTTAAAGATGACATCTTTGGTTTATTAGTTGATGAGTCTGGAGATGTATCTCATAAAGAGCAAATGGGTGTTATTCTTCGTTTTGTGAATAAAATGGGAATTGTCAAGGAACGGTTCATTGGTGTTGTACATGTTCATGACACTTCTTCTTTATCTTTGAAAGTTGGAATTGACTCTTTATTAGCATAACATAGTTTGAGTTTGTCAAGGGTACGTTCTCAAGGTTATGATGGGGTAAGTAATATGCAAGGCAAATTCAATGGACTTAAGACATTGATCTTGAATGAGAATAAGTGTGCCTACTCGATTCATTGTTTTTCTTATCAACTTCAACTTACATTGGTAGCTCTTGCAAGGGACAATAATTATGTTGGAGATCTTTTTGATGAAATTGGTAAACTTTTAAATGTAGTGGGAGCTTCTTGTAAACGGCATGATCTTTTGTGTGAAAAACAAGCTGAAAGAGTTAAGGAGGCATTGAAGAATGATGAGATTGAAACTGGGCGTGGGCAAAATCAACAACTTGCTCCTATCAGGGCCGGTGATACACGTTGGGGATCTCACTACAACTCACTACTGAATGTGAATCTATTGTTTGATTCTATAATGGATGTACTTGAGCTTCTCGAGCTTGAAGGGGAGACTTCAACTATAAGGAATGATGCTACTTCGCGAATAGCTTATTTGAGTTCCTTCAATTTTGCTTTCACTCTTCAATTAATGTTGAATATTTTGGGCATCACACATGATCTTTCATAAGCTTTGCAGAAAAAGGATCAAAATATTGCAAATGCCATAAAACTTGTCCAAGTCACAAGGAAGTCATTGGAATCGATGAGAAATGATGGGTGGGACTCTCTTATGGATAAAACACGTACTTTTTGTGTGAAACATAAGATTGATATTCCAAACATGGATGATAAGTGGGTCCTTCTAAGGAGACCGTGCCGTAATGTCGAGGAGCGCACTTATGAGTTTCATTATCGGGTGGAAGTGTTCTGCACAGTTGTGGATCTACATCTCGAAGAGCTTAGACGTTGCTTCAGTGAGACTAACACCGAGCTTCTCACTTGTGTGGCTTGCTTAAGTCCCTGCGATCATTTTAGGGCTTTTGACCAATTTCAGCTTATCAGATTGGTGCACTTTTATCCTAATGATTTTTCTGATTTTGAGGTTACGACACTTGAACATCAACTTGCTAATTATGTTCTTGGTGTGCAATCTGATGAAGCTTTTCAGGACTTAAAAGGGCTTGGTGATCTTTGCAAAGTAATGGTCGAGACAAAGAAAGACATTACCTATCCATTGGTGTTTAGGTTATTGAAGTTGGCATTGATATTGCCAGTGTCCACAGCAACCGTGTAAAGAGCTTTTTCGACAATGAAAATTGTCAAAAATAGACTTCGTAATCGAATGTGTGATTCGTTTTTGAATGATTGTTTGGTTTGTTATATAGAAAAAGATGTATTTGAATTAATTTCTAATGATTCTATCATTTATCGATTTCAAAAAATGAAAAACCGGAAAGGACAATTGTAATAGTATACTACTGCAACATTTCATCTATTGTAATATTTTATGTATTGTTCAAACTTTATTTTATGGTACACTTGGTAGTAAATGTTTGTAGGTGGACACCCCTAATTGAAAACCTTGGATCCGCCACTGAATAGCACAAGCCTGAACATTAACATTGCATGATGTTATATTCTGATTAAGAAAAAGCATGCATAGCTCAAACAGTGAGAAAATTCTTGAAGGTGTAATTTTGGACCTTTTCACACGTCTCCGACTAATTATAATAGTAAAAGTCAAGCGACGGATCTTGGACAAATAAAAACTAATTCTAACCAAATTCACCTAAAGTATATGGGTAGATGAGAAATATTTATATGCAGAATTCTACAGGTACGAACCCCAAGAATTAGGGACGATGAATTTGATAATTTAATATTCGAAATATACATGGGATTTTAAGACCACGAGTATTTGGACAAGTAAGGCCTTTTGGGATTTTGTGAGGTAAAGGTACTTGTATCTAACGAATGTATATGTCTAGTATTCTCTGTTATCATCTATGCTCGTAGCCATTGAGATCACATCCTCATAGTTGTGATCACAAATTAATCTCTGATATCACTTGTTAAGGAAAAAAATGCAGAAAAAAATTGGCCACATATATTAGCACAATGAGACAAAGGATACTGACTTATTTAACGTGGAAACCCAGCCATATTCAGAGGAAAATCCCTAGTTCAGCAACAACCGCCACATCCAGCATAATAGAAGATAGATCGCAATCAAAACACTCAAAACACTATGCCTTTTACTCCCATCTGGCTAGAGTTGGGGTGCTTAGAAGATGCTCCACAAATACTCTGATCTCACACCATCACTCATAAATCCTTTCCTTAGGTCAAGATGATCCCTCTCTCATTTTTATTTTGATTGAAATAGAATTTTCTTTGCTCAGAGCTACTTTTGTGCCAGTTAGAATTCTAAAAATAATGACTGTTTTAATAATCATATAATTCTAGAAAATCAGATATTTCACACAGAATGAAATCTTTCTAAGAGAAATAAGACATTCTAACAAAGTTATATGATAGTTCCCAATTAAGTTGTTTGACATATGATTTATCATTTATGGATACTGATAAGATCCTTCCTTTTACATTTAACAACACCTTAGGATGACATATCCTTGAAGTTAAGGCACAAATGAATCCAGATTGGACGAAGAAGAAGGAGATCTCAAGTTGGAACAAATAGAGCAGAATTTATTCAATCACATAGTTTGGGCTCCGAGAATGTGGAATCCCCGTGCTTTCTATTTGATTCGATTGTAAGGCCCACTGAATTGAGATTATTTTGGGGCATCATTGAACACCTAGGGTTGAGTAGGACCGGGCACCCAGTCCATTTTTATGGAATTGTTCTCGGTCCTGGTTGGAACCGAATACAGGATTTTTGGAACCAGTCCCCGAACCAATTGGGACCGGGTTCAGAACAGGGCACCCGATTCCTAATTTTTATCTATTTTGTTTTGTTTCATTTTATTTAAATTTTTGGTTTGTGGTTGTGATTTTGTGAGAGAACAAATATACCCAACAAGCTAACTAATCAATCATTCAAAATCAAATTTAGTGTAGTGACAACTAAGCGTTTACCATGCATTAAAGTCTAATTTGTTAGCTAATAAATAACATTTCATTTCATCCAAGCATAAAAAAAAATCATCTTTTCATGGTATTATACATATACAAAAATATTCAGTAATATAAACGTATAGTCGAAAATTATGACAGAATTGGAAAAACAACACGTGATGTCAACAGGTAGCCGGGTAACTCAGACATTTTTATTAAAAAAAACTGATTAGACCAGGTAACCGGATAACGGGTCCAGTTCCAGATCCAAGTTTCTAGGACTCGGCTCCAGACCCGGTTGCAACCAGTTCCAGAATTTCGGATCCAATCCCAGACCTAGTTCAACCGGGTTGTGGTATGGACTTGACGAGTCCGAAATTGGTCTGGATCCGGAACCAAGTACCTGACTTTTTTGCTCAGTCCTATCAGCACCGTATAAATAGAGCTTTGTTTTGTTTTTGTAGTTTTTTTGGGGGGTACCAACCAAAAAAAGAAAAATACAATAATAATAATAATAATAATAATAATAATAATAATAATAATAATAA
>JACYFF010031954.1:18974629-18993984 GCA_017589665.1 Selenicereus undatus | reverse complement strand
AATAATAATAATAATAATAATAATAATAATAATAATAATAATAATAATAATAATAATAATAATAATCTTTCTTCTTTGTACGCTAATTTTCAATATTTTTAAATGAAATAATTATAGTGCATTCTCCTGTCTGAATATAAATCATAACTCATACCTTCAAATATATGATTTTACACATATTGTTCATAAAAGTAATGCGAATATCAACTAAGACAAAATTTACTTTGATTTAAGTCGTCCAAATACTCCCTCCCTCACATATTCATAATCATAGTTGCGAAATATGCAAAAATAAATATTTAATGCATTTATAATCTTTAAGTATTTTTATAACCAATAAAAAAAAGTAGACTTTGACAATATTATGAAACTGAAAAAGATGACATTTTTAACAATGAATACGGGATGGAGGGAGTCACTTTACGTTTTAAAATTTTATGATCAAAAGTTGGTTGTACATTAAAAAAAAAGTACAATTTGTGTTTGTGTTTAGTACAACCTCAATGGTACAAGGTCATAATGATATTAACAGCCGCAGTTAGTTTTTAAAAAACAATAATACTTTTTTGATTTATCAAAGTATTTTTTAAAATTATTACAAACTTTTAGAAGAGAAATTCATAACAAAGAAATATTAATTATATGACCTCTTTTTTTCGTTTTTCTAGCCAAAAAAGTTAATAAAAAGTGAAGTTTTTGTGAATTGTCTTACAAGAAGTTTTATTTTTTCTTTCGCTCTCTACTTGCATTATTAGACTATGTATGACACTCTTACACTTTTTTGTGCTTAAATAACTTACGCGATCAGAAAAAAAAAAGTTAATTTGAAGGCTAAGAATTCCGTACTCCAATGATAAAAAATTATAACGTTAGAGTTATACTTGTTCTATTTTTATCCCCAACTTTGTAATTAAAAATGTTATTTAAAGAATAAATACTAAACGAAAAGAAACAAGCACAATGGGTCTGTAATTTTAGTTTTAGGTAGCCTACTCAACGTTCTGATACCTCATAAATGATGTAGAGCTCACGGTAGGATTGTGAATAAATTAAAGGAAACCCAAGAGCACTGGTGAGCATTTCAATTGATGTGATTGGACTGATGAGCTCAACGCTTGGTCCCACAACTGGGCTTATTTTTGCGATGGACCAACTCCCATGACCTTCATAAATTAAGTTGCCGAGATTCAGACATCTTGACCTTATAAATTATTATTATTACCACAGCCTATTCTTTTCGTAGATAAATTAAAATGGATAAAAAAATAAAATAAGTTAAAATAAATTAAGGTGTGTTAAAATAAGTTGAAGTGGATTGGAATAGATTAAAGTATGTTAAATTTTTTTATATGATAAATTAAACTTGATTAAAATAGTAGGAATGTGTTAAAGTATGTTGAAGTGGATTGAAGTAGATTGAGATTGATATTTTAAAATTTACAAAAAAAAAAAAAACAGGCACTACGTGAAAGAAACAATAAATAACTAAAGAGGGTGGACAAATAAAAGATACTTTTTTTGAATTGAAATTGACAATAAGCATATAAGGGACCACAGGATTAATTCTTTGATTGCAACCCTTAATCTCCATTTGAATGGCTCCCTTGAAACTTGCACAATTTGGCAGGTGAACAACCCGTCATAAATGATCGCCTTCTCTCCTTGTCCCTATCCCTCCATTTCATTTTCCATTCTGTTTTAGATACAATTATTTCGGCAATAGACACACACAAATATATTGGTAATTGTATTTTTGTTATCCTATTTATCGAATAAAAGCATTGTTTTGTTTTCTGACTATCACTTGTTTAGTTGTTATAAGGTGTTATTCTTCTGATGTCACTATGATTTCCAAATATACATTGTTATGACTAAATCTTTTTACTAATATACAATACTATGAAAAGATGGTATCTTTTTATGCTTGGATGAAACGAAATGTTATTTATTAGCTAACCAATTGGAGTTTAATGTATGGTAGATGCTTAATTACCGTTTTCTTAAATTTGATTTTGAACGATCGATTAGCTAACTTGCTTGGTATATTGGTTCTCTCACAAAATTACAACAATAAGTCTAAAATTTAAATAAAATGAAAGAAAACAAAATAGCGAAAATTTGGGATTTGGGTACCCGGTTCTGGACCAACTTCAAAAATTCTAGACCCGGTTTGAACCGAAAGACTGGGCTCGGTTTCAATCGAGATCGGGACCGGTTCTATAAAAATAGGCCGAGTACCTTGTCCTACTCAACCCTACTATTGTCCATGCCATCATTTTACAATTTTTGTTTCTCATTTTTAAATTTTTTGCAGATTAGAGACCAAGAAGATTATACCATGGAAGGCATTTTATAAACTTACAATAAGTGTTTATCAGTAGTATTCAGCGTGTAATGCACATTTCAGCATAATTAAGTATAATTTAACATCATTTAATATAATTAAATATAATTAAAGACACCTCAGTACTTGTAAAAAATATTTATAGATTATGGCAATGTTCAGCGATAGCATTTAATTTGAGTAATGTTTAGTGTTTTGGCAAAGTTAATACACTAATAAGTCAATTTTTAGTATTCAGTAACCCTATGGTTAGACTAATTAACATTTTAAGTAGCATTTGCCATTTTAAGGAACATTTCTAAAAAGTTAATAATATTTGACATTCAAAAGTAGCGTTTTATTTTTTTTTTGCCCAAAAAAAACCCATTGGAAATTTTATGTTTGAAAATTATCTCTATCTTTTTATATCAATTTATATTAATTAGCTAACCTGACATCTAAATTTACCTAACAAATTTACTTTAATCACTCATCCAAACTGTTATTTGCCAACAACTAAATTAAAAACATTATCCACTACCTACATTTCTATGTGCTATTTGAATCGCTATGCGCTAACCTACATAGCTAATTTTGCCTAACATGATCTATATTATGATTAAAACCCAAGTCACCTAATTATTTATCAGAACTTATTTAACTAACAATGTAAATAGATTTATTATTATAAATATGAAATGCATATTATTTTGAAGAAACTTTTTATTATTTAAGTACATAAATTGGTCATTAACTTCCTAAAATGACATAACTATTTTAAGAATCTAAACACGTTGAACACAATCTTTTTTGAAAAATATTTGTAATACAAGATTAATTATTTTACTAAAAACATCATACTCTAATTTATATTTATTGCTAACTACCCGATCTTTATTCTTATCTTATCTCCCTCCTTTTCCTCTAATAACTTCAAATTCTAATTTATATTAATATATATTCTTAGTAGTTCTAATTATAATTATTTTCAACATTGAGCTAATGATGGATCCCTCCTGGTGGCGGAATTTTTGGAGTATTGGATTTAATTTAATTAATTTAATTGAGCTAATGATGCAATCCATTATAGCTAACAATATAGAAACTTTTTATGTTAAAACTAATGACTTCTAACAATAAATATGCTGGCAAGTTCTTTGTCTATTATACACATCAATTAGGAAAAGTCATTCATAAATAACAAAATATGCATCAATAAATATTGAGTGCATACACGTTTAAAGAAATTTGTAAATACATTTCTTGACTTAATTACAATTACATATAAACCCATTCAGCACAATTCAGTATATTCCGGTATGATTCAGCATGATGTGGTATGTTTCAGCATGCATAATTTAATATGATTTAGCATGTTTCAAAATTATTCAACATGTTTCAAAATGATTCAGCATGATTCAACACCGTTCAATAATTGCATCAATAAGTACTTTTTATAAGTGGAAAAGGCATACCCTCACAAACAGGTGGAGCTAGCTCATGGCATGGGTAAATCTAACAAGTGGATTGTTTGAGCCGATTTCAAGTCAGGTTGATTTAGATCAGATCATATACATAAAGGTGGTTATACGAACTGGTCACATTGAATCATTTTCGATACCTGATGACAGCAAGTCGATCGACAAAGTTTTGGTCGAACTCAGCTTGGTGGGCCATTTTGGGTTTGGGGTTGGGTTATTTTGAATGTTGGATGGGTTGTAAGTCTAAATCATTTGTTTCAAGTCTCGAGTAAGTTATAACAGGTCTAGCACGGGTGACATACGTATGAATTTTAATTTTCTTATACCATATGATTTGGTGGGTTATTTTTCTAACCCGTGGTTAATATTACATCATTTTTTTTAGTGCCCCACAGGATTAAACTATTATATCCTTTTCTGTCAAAACATGGTGAATAATGTGTTAAAATAGTTGCTATACCTGTGATGTAGTGGTTTATGTAAGACTCACATGTGTATTTGAAAGCAAGGTATTAATATTCCAAAATTTTCAAGACTTTCACATGATAGAGGAGAGAGAAACAACTATATCATTGCAGACTCTTTGGACAGACAATGACAAGAAATACACCTCTAATAAACTTTGACGATTATTACAAGAAGAACGGTGTTCATCTTGACACTTCAACATAATGGAGCTATAGAAAGAATGAACAAGACCATTGTGAAGAAGACAAGATTGGTACCTGGAATGCCCAAGTTGCCAAAGGCATTCTTGAATGAATTCATTTGTACAACAACTTACATCATCAATAGAGCTCCATTAGTTGCTTTGCAATTTGATATTCCACAGTGTGTTTAGCCTAAAAATTAGAGGAAAGGAAAATTTGCAAAAAGATGCTAATAATAAAGACGCCCACGGTAAAAGCAAAATGAAAATCTTTCACTATGGCTAAATTTTGCTAAATTTACATAAGAGATCATTAAGAGTTCTATTCCACAAAATTAAGAAATTACAAAAAGTAAGAGAAAGAAAAGAAAAAAAAGGAAGAAGATTGAGGCCCATGCTAGCAGAAATACATCTAGTACTCCTTCGCTTCGCCATCCTCCTACCTTCCTCATCTATACTATTGGCCTCCTCAAGATCAACCTTAATTTTCTCCAAGTCTCTCATTTGTCCCCTCGACATCTCTCTCCCTTTTCTATGGATGATACCCTGGCCCCTGAAGGACAAGAAAAAGACCTAGAGGGGAGAAAGAATCCTCATTTTAGGAGTGAGCAAGAGAAAGACACTCAAATCCTTGTTAGAGAGGGGATGGGGGTCGTTAGAATCATCATCACCAACATCCTTGACGGTCCCCTCTCTAAACGGCTGATGAAGATGGCCCCCGCCCAATCAAGACCTAGATGATAGTAAAAGGTGTTACCCCTACTTCTAACCATCCTGTTGGAGTCTCCTCTACCAAGTACCACAAAGGTTCCTCCCTCACCCCTACCAGAATTAACCCTTGGGAAGATATCCTGTGTGCGTGGAATAGGGATAATCGAGTTAGAGAAAAGAGGTGGCGATGGATATCCGTAGGAGGAGGTGGAACATCAACCTAACCCCCAAGTATAAGTAAGGGCCCTTGATAAATGTTGAGGTAGTTCCTGCTAATAGGGCCCTTGAAAGTGGTAAGGTTGCCTATATCTGGATCTCCCCAAATCCTTTGAAAGTGGGATCCACACTTAGAGGTGTTGTTGCGGCTGTTGTAACGTGATAGAAAAATGCCCCACATTACCTTGATTGGAACAATCATTGTCGATGCTAGCCCTAAATTGATCATAAACCTCAGTTCCTTGGCAAAGCCATAGAAGCATAGGTTGTTCAAAACATTGATCCAAAATGAGCATCCACCACTACTTCTCTATTCTTAAAAAAAAGTCTGGTAGTTTATCCTAAGCACTATCACTTGAGAGCATTCTCCTAAAAGGCATAGAAGGAATGGGAAATGCCCCCTTTAAGGGATTACGTTAACCTCAACTCTCTGTAAATGTGAGCCATTGAAAGAAATTAAAATATCAAATAAGTGGGTGAAGAACTTTCAGAAAGACTAGGAGGAGCTTGTTTTTTAACAAGCTTTACAGGCTTGCTGACTTCTTTAAAAAGTTGTGCTGCTAAAGATATGTCTATAGAGAAGATTAGTTTAGTAACCATCATCACTTTAGGAAGGGAAAAAATCCCCAAAGGACGCATGTCCAATCAAGAAAATTGTAGCAACAGTAACAATCTATTCTTGATAGCATATGAAAATGTTAAATAAGGCTAACAGACACACCATTAATGCAAGTCTTCTCCACCTTAAGTGGATGACTAAATTTCTTGGTGAAGAGAAAAATTAAATTAGCAAAAGATAAGGATTTAAAATTCAGTTTGGAAAATATCTTCAAAACTTAATAAAAATCTATTGGGAAATAATTTGGCTAAGACTCTTTAGTAAAGAATCCATACTAGAAAAGGGGAAGTAAAATCAAATGCGAGAAGCCCTTGAAGGTATGGCAAAACTCACATGAAATCAATAAATTCCTAAAAGGAAAAATGGGCCAAGTATGTGCAAAGGATTGTGTATGTCCAATTGAAAACACAACATACCTCAAGTGGTAAATGATTCATGTGGATAAAATAACCCATGGGTCTTCGGTCAAAGCATCAGAGTAAGTCCAATGTAAGAAACTAAACCAGTTCAAACAAGCATCCAACATGAAGCACTAGGCCTAAATGATTACAAACTTAGGGTGTGTTTGGTAGGAGGGAAAATCATTTTTTCGGAAAATGATTTTTTCATTTTACGCCGTTTGGTAAAACAAGGAGGGAAAAATCATTTTCAGGGGAAAATCATTTTACCCCATTTGAAGGAAAATGTTTTCCCTTGAAAAAGTAGGGAAAATGATTTTCCAAACCCAATTTTCGTTGCCCAATTTTGTCTCTCGTTCTATTTTCTTTTAATTGCGCCTAGAATCAGTCTATTTTCATTCTCATTTTGTCTTTCATTCTTCCCCTCTTCTTCATGTTCATCGATGATTTCCATCGTTAATATCTGTAATTATTTTTTGAGTTCTCTAATCTTATTACAGTTGCCTTTTTGAAGAACTTCGCAATCTGAGACACCCATCGTCTCCCCGTTTGTCATTTTCTTTATAAATCTGGATTTAATACCACTTAAAGTCAACTGAGTAATCCTTGGGAATAGTGAAAAAATTGAGATTCATTAATGTTACTCTCTCTTTTGTTGGGTTTGTTACGGGGTATATTTCTTACTGATGTTTTGGGTTTGATTTTGAAGAGGGGAGAGAAACAGAATTCGTTGGTTGGGTCTGGTTAGAGTAGTGAGCAGGGAAGGGGGTTGATGGTAAAAAAAAATGAAGTGAGGACGGGAGGTTCATTTTATCAAATAGCAAAAAATGAAGGGGAAAGAAATTAATTTTCTATTCTACCAAACAACTGAAAATGTAAGTGAAAAATCATTTTTCTTGGGAAAACATTTTTCATGGAAAATGATTTTTCCCCCTACCAAACACACCCTTAGTGTAAATATAGTCTAAAGACCCTTGAACATCGTCTATGACTTACGCTAAGGATGAGAATTCTACAGCCAACTAAGGGTAAAGTTATAAGAGGATAGAAATATTAAGGGATAAAATCTACATTTGAAAGATATGAAATCCTCATTAAATTCTTTAGGAAAGCCACCTAAAGGTCCCTATGTATATATGTCATGTGAATACCCTAAAAGTGAGCGAGCACAAGCTATTTTCCAATATTATCTCCTAAATTACTCCATAGATCTCCTTCTCTAACTTGAGCAGTAGAGGCTCTTGAAGAGGCAGAACATCCCCCATCTTCCAAAAGTTCATCTTGCAGATATCCTTCGGTGGTGGTGCAAGCTTATCAAGGCCTAAAGTGGAGCCTAGATCAAATCATGAGCTAAAACACATGGCAATCTCACAAAGGGAGAGTGAGTTCATGGTAGTGGCAGAAGTTCTACCTCTCCCATTTGGTTCAAGCATCAATTTCAAGCCAAGGTAATCTTCTCCCTAAATTATAGTAGTTTCAACTGAAAAAATTAAGATTGATCATTGCATAAATGTGGGGTTGGATAGATTTCTACTAACTGTATGTTTAAATCTAATCAATGTGGAAATTTAAATGGCTTTATAATGATCATATAGTTTCAAAGGTTTGAATTTGACATTTCCATGGATGTGAGACTGTTTGAGAAAAGGGTTGATGTGCATGTGGTTTATGAGAAGTTTTATTCATGTTTCTTGAAATCCATGTGTTTTACATGTTGAACTTATGTTTTCATAAGTATGAGACCATTTCAGTTTGGAAGTGTGAGAGTTCAAAATTATGGAAAAGATGGTGGAAAAGATGAGTTGTTGCTACTGGATTGTGCAAACCAAAATAGAAACCTAACTTGCTATGTTGCAAGAATCGGACCGGATCGGCCGATCTGACCAGTCCGACCGGGAACAGTAGGCCTGGCCCATCCAGAAATTCTTTTAGCTCACGTACACTGTTGAACGGCAAAAAATTGGACAAACCCGGTCGACCCAATTTACTCGGCTCACTAGGATAACCACAGACCAACCGGTATTTCTGTTTTAATATAAAACCGAAACAAATTTCAACCCAGCTAGACTCGTTGCTTGCCCAGTTGCCCCTGCTTGCTCGACTCCCTCCCGGCGTCCTAGCTGCTTCTCACTCCTCAAAAGCCTCATTAGGTCAGCCCTTGATAGACGACGATCAACTCCTCGCTCCGGCGTCAGATTCCAATAAGGCGACTCTGGTTAATCTTCTTTTCCTTTCTCTTTCCTCCTCTGTTTTGCCCGGCGATGTCGGGGCCCTTTGCGTCTTAGTCCTTCGCTCGACTCTCACTCTCTCACTTTCTTTTTGACTCTTCATTTCTCTTTCTCTCGAACTCTACGCAGTAGTGCAGCAAGGAGGCAAGGAGCCGACGACGTGAGCTCCGGTCGGCAGCATGGCATTTAGGGTTTTCATAATTGTTGGGTACTAATCCTTTCCCTGATTTCTTCATATCTCTTTTTAACTTTTTCAAACATGGATGTTATGTCTGACTTCTGAAATCTTTTACATGGAAAATTAATGGCCAAACTCATGATAAGAATCTGAATCTTATAAATTTGTTGATCCTAAGTCCTAACAATATCATGGATTCTCGTTACGTTCATTTGTAGTTACATTCATAAAAATAGGGAGGAGGAAGAAAATAAGGGTTGATGTTAATGTAGTTAAATTAATTTGTAGGAAAACATGGATTCTAGTTCAACACCATCCATTCCAACTCCAGATTCATCAATTGTTAATGCTCAATCTATTCGCCAAAAATCTAATTCGACATGGGCTCAGGCGACAATTGCACACTCTATTGATGGGAAAAAGCTTCTAATTTGAAACTTTTGTGAAAAAGTAATCAAAGATGAGGGAATTAATAGGATGAAAATGCACCTAGCTAGGTAAAGTGAGGATGTAGCTCAATGTAAAAAGGTCCCCAGTGATGTTCGCTATCAAATGCTTGAAAATCTTAAAGAGGTTGCTCAACAAAAGTTAGAGCGGCGAATAACTAATGAAGAAGGAAATCCCCTCTGATCTTCTGGTTTTCAAATGCACAATGATGGAATCGCAATCAATGAAGGGGGGAAGCGAAAGTAGCCAACCTAAAGCAAGATCACAAGGCAAGAGAAAGTCATCTTCTGGTCTTACTTCTTATTTTCCTTCAAGGGTTGCACCTGTTTCCCAGCCTTCAATTAAAGCTTCATTGTAAAGTTAGAAAAAGTGGAGGTAAGTTGATTTGTATGTAGCTCGATTCTTTTATGTTTGTTGCATTCCTTTTAACTGTGCTAATTCTATTTACTATCAACAAATGATAGATGCTATTGCCTTCATTGGTTTTTGGCATAAGGGTCCTAGTTTTAATAATTTAAGAGTCAAACTTTTAGGAGAAGTGAAAAATGAAGTTAAGGTGCTTATTAACTCTTATAAAAATGTTTGGAAAGAAACTAGGTGTACTATTATGGGTGATGGATGGACATATGGCATGCATAGAAGCTTGATCAACTTTTTTGTTTATTGTCCTAAAGGAATTAGTTTCATTAAATTTGTTGATGCTTCTGATTTTATTGCTGATGCACAAACACTTTGCAATTTGTTTGTGAAAATTGTTGATATGGTTGGTGCTGAAAATGTTGTGCATCTTGTCACTGATAATGGAAGCAACTACCAAGCTACTGGGAGATTGTTGATGAGAAATTTGAAAATATTTGTTGGTCTCCATATGCTGCACATTGTTTACATTTAATTCTGCAAGATATTGGTAAAATGCCCCATATTGTGAGTTTAGGTCAATGTGTATCTAAGGTGACTGTGTTTGTTTATAACCATAAATGGACTTTGGGTTGGTTGAGTAGGAGGACTGGGCGGACGGACATATTGTGTCCTGGGAAAACAAGGTTTGCCACCACTTTCATTGCTTTGAAAAGTCTTTATGACCATAGGTTAGATTTGCAAGTTGTGGTTACTAGTCCTAAATTTAATGGGTGGAGACCTTCTAGGTCATCAACGGGTAAAGCGGCAAAAGAAGTCATTTTAGAGTCTAAATTTTTGGAATGATTGGTTTGTTATTATGAAGATTGTTGGTCCCCTCTTGAGATTGCTTCGCATTGTTGATTCATATGAGAAACTGGTTTTCGGGTATGTGTTATGAAGGGATGCATAGAGCAAAAAAGACAATAAAGGAGATCTTTAAGAATAAGAAAAGGTTGTATGCGCCTTACACTTGAATTGTGAAGGAGAGATGGGATCATCAATTGTGTAAGAGTATCCATGCCGCTGCTTATTGGTTAAACCCCGCATTTCAATATGATCAGAATAGCTTTTGCCAAAAGCCCGAGGTTATGGTTGGTTTACTTGAGGTTACTGAGTCTAAGATCACTAGTGCAAAAAGACTAAGCTTCTTGATGAAACTAGGATCTTTCGTGGCAGCAAGAAAGGATTTTGAAGAGAGTAGCTGCATAACAAGAAAAGAAATCGGGTATGCTTCTATTTTTGATAACGAGAAGAGATTATTGGGCATGATTGCCCACATCTTAAAAAGTTGGCCATAAGCTTCTTAGTCAAACCGTATCTTCTTTAGGTTGCGAAAGAAATTGGAGTGTCTTTGAGTGCATACATTCAAAGAAAAGGAATCGAGTAGAGCATGAAACGTTGAATGATCTTGTTTATGTACATTATAATCTTCGATTGAAAAATAGGTGACTAATTTTAAATCCCTGTCGATTGATCTTGATGTTCTTCTATTATCATGTGACTTTTAATGTTTCTTTTTATGTGAATATAGGCTTCATAACAAAGAAAGGTCATACGATCCAATTGATATTGATTGTGTGGAAAGAATTGAGTTTTTGGATTGTTGAGGATGACCCTAAAAACGAACTAGATTATGATGATGTAGAAGAAATGCTCCGTAATGGGGGGGGGGACCCAAACTGCTCGTGACCCTAGAGCTAAAGCTAAAGTTGGTACGTAATGTATATTCTTCTTTGAAAATTAAATAATTTCAAAGCTTTATACAATACTAATTCATATTATTTTTAATTAATTTTGTAAGTTGATCTTGATGGTGGTGATGATGATGCTCAAGAAGGTGATCATCATGATAATGATGATGAAGATGATTTGGTTATGTTTTTTGATGACACCATGGCGTGAACAAGTGGATATTGTGATGGAATTTACTCCAGTGATGATGTTTAAAGTTATTGGTTCTCGTGAATTGTGATGTGTGCAAACTATTTACTATTTACAAGACTTCTAGTTATCTATATTACTTTGACTTGCGGACAGTGATAAAGTATGCCCCATTTGTGAGTGGGTGACGTCCACTATAAGTGGATTGTTCACTTGTTGTGTTTTGTGTGTGGAGAAGTTGGAACTCTAAGACTTAAACTGATATCAAATTAATGCTATATAATATTTCTCGCATTTGTATAAGGAAATCAAGGAAACAATGTTTGAAGAAAATATAAGGAAATATATCTTTTATTGACCGGGTCACGTTAGTTCAACCTGGTTCAATCGATAAATGGGTAAACCGGTTTGATCCGGTCCAAGTGGTCTAGTCGGTTGAACCATCGACCCACTCTTCCAACTGAGTCGCTTGTTGGGTCGGTTCTTACAACATAGCCAACTTGTTGGTTGGTTTAGCACACCGATCCAACAGTGCACTGGGTCAAGTGAACCATCAATACATGGTTACTCGATTCTGCTACTAGCTAAAGTTCTTAAAAAGATTTAAAAATTTTGAATTGTCTAGCTAACTTTGTGCAATTTTTTGGATTATTCTATGAAAAAGTTTGCTTGCCTTTGAACTGCTACAAATTTGTGAGGAGTACAATATGATTTAGATAGTGAAACTTTAAATTTCAATGATGTTGATAAAAATGGAACATACTAATCTGTGTGCATGGGTCGACAAATCAGGAGCTGAGTACGGAACTGGGAACAAAAATTTAGATAGACCAAATTTGTTGTGTTGATCTGGAACTAATTGACTTTACTTAATTCGAATCAAAACAAACTCAAATTTTCTTTTCTATTGTGTGTATAGAAGAGAAACTTATGATCAACAAACAAACATAAGTGAATTTGGTCAATACAAAAGTAACCTTGCTTGAAGTAAAATCTCATGCCCATGAACTTGGCCTAGTGAGGAATCAATGAGTTGATCAACAATTTGGGAAAAGATATAGTGCAATTCATAAGGCCTTAAAACGTTAACCCTTAGAGCTACATTTCCATGTCGTTGCATTGGTTTAAGCCCAATTTCTTCACCAAACTGAGGGACCTCATTCAGCCTGCTCTTTAAGTCAGTTCAAGACGTCACATACAAATTAGAATTGTCAAGAAAACAAGGAAAACAATTGCTTCCGTTGCCAAGTAGCCATCTCAACCAGTGGCCATAACAACCTACTTAATCACCTGCAATAATGTCCTTACATGTGTGTGCAACCAACCTTGAGTCCCCCTCTAATAATTCAGGTTTTTTTTTTTTGTGCTCAACCATTTTGTTAGTTTCATATTTTAATTGGTTAATTTATTGGACTATGAAGTTGGTGTTGTCTCACATTAATAAAATGAAAAACATTTAAAAGTAGGTTTATTCTACATTACCAAAATTGAAAGATTTGAGCATATATATAAGTTCGTAAGTTAGTTCACCCATTACTAATTAGTTTTGGGTTGGAACCTCATTTGAGTTTATATGTATGAGTATTTGTTTAAGGCCCAATTGATATCTAAAATTAACATGGTATCAGAGCGGGTGACTCGATCTTGATTTGTCACCGTCCCCATTTGAATAAAATTGTGTGAACATGTTGGGCCTTGTTAGTAGCCCACATGTGAGGGGCCATATTGGAGTGTGAAAATGGGTGTTGTCTTACATTGATAAAATGAAAGAATATGAAAGTCGGGTTTGTCCCACATTGATAAAATTGAAGGGTTTGAGTACATTTATAAACTTGTGAGTTACTCCTCCTATTGCCAATAGGTTTTAGGTTGAAACCTCATTTGACTTTATATACATGACTCTTCACTGAATGTCCAATTGATGTAAAAAATTTAACATAATCTCAAATTAGCCATGTTCAAATCAATAAGATTTAGATTTGCTTAAGGTATAAGTAGGGTCCTTTTTTATTCAATTGACTTTATTTATTAATGTTAGTACAATAAACTTATCTTGCTTCGATAGTTTGTAGACTGGTCATCTATAGGACGAATTTGACTTGGTTCAAGTCAATTTTTTTATCAAAAATGTGTATACATCGTTTGGATCTGGTAATTTAATATGACTCAGATCTATCAGGTTAACATCTAATCCCCTTACAACTGTCATTAATTTGTTTTAAGAATTCGAATTGAATGATGAATGATAACAATGTCCAGCTTTGGTTGTGGTTGAATAAATTCCAACAATACAAGTTTCTTTGCAAAATTCACCCATACATGATTTGACATATCAAAAAGACTTGGCAGATATCGAAAATGGAGACATGCCAAATTTGTTGTGTTGATCAAGAACTCATTAGCTTAATTAAAATCAAAACAAACTCAAATTTTCCAACTAGTATCACGTATTTGGAAGACAATTTGTTGATCAATCAATAACATAAGTGAATTTGGCCAGCAACATGATCGTAACCCAGTTGGAAATTATTGAAATGTGAAAGTGGCTTTGTCCCACATTGATAAAATTGAAGGTTTGAATATATATAACTCTTTGTTTATGGCTCAATTGATATAAAAAAAATTAACATAAATTAACACAATGCCTAAGTAGAATAATCTATTTACTGCCTCTAGATATGACTTCTTTTTGAAGAGGTACTATAAACCTTCCCCTGGAATCAATAATATGTTTGAGTTGAAGTTTATAGAGCTTTGCAAGTTGGTGATGGATTGAGTTAAGTTTATAGAGCTACATTGCACAATCATTTATGAGACTTGGGCAACCTAGATCAAACTGAAACGCAAAACCCCCCTCAAAACTAGAGGTAAGAAAGCCTGACCCGACACAATAACACAACCCGAACCTAACTTTAAGTTATTGAGAGAAACACGAACCGGACAAGAACCGAATCGATTTCAACTCGGATCCGCACGATTTGACCGTTTAGCTTGAAAACATGTTGTTTTTCAATTATGAGTAAATATAAACTATTTTCAAGACTAACACGAAACTGACCCGTTTATTAAATTAGTCGACCCGAACCGACACGTTACCCAACTCTACTCAAAACTGGATTTAATCAGTTCAACCAATTGGTTTTCTATGCCATGCACTTGGTTCTTGACTGGATTCACTTATTTTTGACCATGTTGGAACATTATCAACCAAGTACTCCCTTATCCAGTTACTAGTGTAACCAAATTGACAATAACCTCAGACATTGCTACTAAATAATTGACTTCAAATGTTGTCTACACCATTCTTTACACCTCAATTCGCATTTTAAAAAAAGAAATAAGATTTTGAAAATTGTCAATTAAAGGAGATAAATCCAACAAGCATTCAAAAACTAACTCAAGAAAATGACAGTGAACACACCAGCCTAAATTTCATTCTTGCTTAGGTTGATACTCATACATCAATGGAGAGGGCCAATCTTGTATGAACAACATTATATACAGCGTCAGATAATTATTACAGTGGCTTCCTCCATGCTCAGATATCTAATTACTTGTAATCCAAAACCCTCAAAAGAAGAGAAAAGGAAATCAATTAGACGGCTTAATGAAGAGAAATTATTGTTGTATTAATTCTGGAATGAGCTTGAGCAAAAAAGAAAGCTCGCGCTGGGAGAACTGTGGTTTAGCTTCCAACAGCGACTTTCCCTCTTCCTCCAAAGAAATGTCTTCCCTTGTTTTTGTTGACTTGATTAGACCTTTTACAACTTCTGTAATCTCTTGTACAAAATCTACTATCACTCCGTCAATGCCCATCAAATGTTGCAAATATACTGATTCAGGCACATTACTGCATAGACAAACATCAATAATATGTTTCAGTTAGTAATGACATTCATTTTCTTGGAAAAATTTTGGTATTGAGTTTGAAACTGTTTGTGAAAATAGATAATTGGAAGCTTACTTTAGAGTGCCATAAGTGAGAAGCATGAGCTTAGATTCCTTGATCTTGCTCACTGCTGCGGGGTTTCTAAAGATCCCCTTAACTTCAGAAACAATGCCTTGCAAATTGCCCTCTAAGCAAAGCTTGAGGGCCTCCTCTAATGAGTTCCTTCGCACATCATAGTAAATCTCCGTCCCTCCGTTAGTCAAGAACAGCACTGGATAAGTGCTTTGTAGCTTCCTCATATGTAAGGCTGCATCTGGTTGGAATGTTGAAAATATGATAGGCCTTTCCTTAGCATCCTCAAATGCCACCTACACAACACAATCAATGCTTAAAAATGTTAGAATCATAAACATTAGTCAACAATACCTAGGAGCAGGTCAACCTCAGTTCAAGTCCACAATGGGGTGTTTGTTTAGTTGGGTTCAGTTTCATATTATTCACAATTATTTTACCTTCAAGATTGCTTGAAGAAAATTGACGAGGAAATCTTCTTGGTAGACAATGTTATCGTCAAATTTCAGCTCAATGTTGAACCCCAACTTAGGATCGACCTTCTCAAAGGCCTCTTGGAGGGTGCAAAGGGCATCATCCAATGCAACATCCCATCGGATGATTTTCCCATCCTTGGTTTTCCTCAACAATGGTTTTCCTACCTTCCCTGCCTCCTTTTGAGGACCATATGCAACAAACTCACTGAGGCTGAGGTCTGTGACTCTCTTCTCATATATCGTACCCTGTTTTAACAGCAAACAACATTATTATATTTATCCCATTGGTTAAGGTTAAGAAAACGGTAAGTCCTGTGATGGAGGTGAAAGAAGTCAAAGAACTCACATTTTCCTCTGAAAGGATGAAATCGTCATGGAAAATAATTGGATAGTCATCTTTTGTAACCTACACAAATTCAAAAATTTTGCTTTAGTTAAGAACAAGGGGCCGCACTCGGGCTACCATCTAACTCTATCAGAACGATCATAAATTAGGTAGTAGAATATGATTCCATATCTCCTACGAAAGTTCAGGTGAGAAGGGAGTGATAAACAACAATGGCTATTTGTATCAGCTATTACTAAACTACATAAAAGACAACAACGACATTAGTAAAAAAAAAGGCAACTGAAAAATCACAAAGTTGATTGTTGGCTATATTTTTGAGCAAACTTTTAAATATAGATTTTTTTAAATGACTAATTTGAGTGTGATCTCAAGAATGCAATACAGGTCTCAAAACTTTAGTTACAAGAACCTTTTTATTCCTCATTCACTTGAAATTCTCTATAAGATTATCTTTAATGTTGTCAATATTAACAATCCACCATGGTGACAGATATCAAAAAAACTACAGAAACTATCAAACTATAAATGTGGTCAAATAATAAATTTGGTCATGTATCGCTTAGTTTTTAAATTGAAAATAATAAATAAATTAGCCGCTAACTGATTAGATCATTGAAACTTGTAGAAATTTTTTTGTTCAAATCCACTTACATATTTTACTATTTTAGTGCTTTTGCACACTTAAAAAAGAAAGATAAATCCTCATAAATAAATAAATAAACTTGTAGCAATATATCAGATTATCAGAGCTCTTTTCTATAAAAAAAAAAAAGGTACATCATAGTTTTTTTAGTTCCTTCCCTAGACACCCGCACTTTTTCAATTAAAGATTTAAAAATTCTACTACGCGGGGACGGACACGTGATCAACAACTACCCCCATGTGCTACTACGCTACTCGGCCGTTGTCCCCTCGTGAAACGAAATTCCATCTAAAAAAGATTTAAAAAACATAAAAAGAAAAATAAATAAAAGGAAGAATTCCACCACGCCAATGATATATGCGGCGAGCATTCAACCAGGAAAACGGCGTGTGAAATTTCTTATCGGAAAAGTTACTAGGAGATGTTACTTTAATTTTAATATTTGAACTCTTTTCAATTAGGTGTTGTGTTAAGCGGACAACTTGCAGAGGCGGGAGTTCCAGCTTTTGATTTGGGAAACCTTATGTCGTAGACAATTTGCTTTTATGTAGTAGACAATTTGCTTAATTGCCCAAATATCATGGCTCCTTCCTCTAGCCAACAATGACTCTTTCTCTCTCCTACTTCCAACGTCTCTCTTCTAACCCATAAATTCAACCCCTAAAAATTAAAAAATAATTTTATTACACATTGGTAATCAAAATTAACCCTGCATCTTCCTCCAACTTTTTGCTTTTCTTAAACACCATTTTCATATTACTTAAGATACTGTTTGATTCTCTTTCTAAAGTTCAAAATTAATTTTAAAAATACAACAAATACTTTGTTTGAAAAGATGCACGTGAAGTTAAAAATAATAACATAGAGTCAATTAAGTTTAACAAAATAAAAATGAATATCACATAATTAATCAATTATTGTATGGTAAAATTAAATTTAGACCATTGAATGTAAGGTCTCAATAATTTTTTTTTCAAAGACTTTTAATAAAAAAAATTATCTTTTTCTCATATTTAATAAAAAATTAATTTTTTAAATATTTTGTTTTAAGTAAAATATATGAATTCTTAGTTATAAGATTTTTTTCATAAAAATAAATTGATTTTAAAGTTTTGTTGTCCACTTATCGGCCATTTTTTTTAAAAAAAAAAATCAAGTAATTTTTCCTTTTAGTTCATTATTCCAAAATTATTATTTGTTTTACATATAGTTTTTGTATTACAAGTTAAAAATTTATTTTTTATTTTCTAACTTTGTTAGGTTTACTAATTTTTAATTTCTTTTTATCTGGATTTAATGGAAATGTCATTGTTCTTGCTTTAAATGGAATTTAGCATGTCTTAAGTTAGAGTAATTAGAAAATGTGAATGTTATTATCTTGTGACTTAGTTATTATGTGTAATTTGTGGTGGATATTAATGTTGTGCATTTTTGAATTTGTGGGCACAATAAAATATGTTGCGTTCGGTGTTATAATATTAGATTGTTAGTTAAAATGTAATACTCCTACAAATAGTGCACTTGATTTTTTATTAGCTAATTGAAATGAAGTATAAATTAACCCGGGTCAATACAAGTGATTAACCCAAGTTAGTACAAGTCGTTAACCAAGGTTAACTACCTTAATTCTGGAGAGGATATACGATATTGGCATTCTGTATTATACCAATTATAGTTTTCAAAGCAAATCATTCAACGCCCTAATTTCAAGAATGTCTACTTGATCCTCAATGTAAGTAACAAAAAAATGTTGAGGTAGAATACAATAATGAAAAAATATATATCTTTTAATATGAAAAAATATTCACATGAACACTTGCACAACATTTATTCCCACCATAATACCATGTATATAATATGTATACATTTAAATTTTTTAAAACGAGGATAGATTTTTTTTTTTTTATATGGAAACATTTAGGGTTTATCATTTATTGTTTGAAACACAACATCCCAAGTTTAGGGTTTAGGGTTGGTAATGTAAAGTAAGTAATTTATAACATATCAAATTACTCCAGCTAAAGATAATTAATAATAAATTGGAAATAACCCTAAATCCTAAACCCTAAAGCCACATAAACTATACAATCTAAACTCTACTGGTAGGAACTTTAAGTAGTCAATCCAAATTGTAAAGCTGAACTCTAAACCCCAAGCACTGCACTAAAACCTTAATTGTAAACCCTAGCTAGAAGCTCTAAACCTTGATATATCAATGATACAAATACAAGTTAAGAGGGGAAGACCCTAAAGTATATATATCTTTATAAATTTATGTTAATTAAATTGTGTATATGCATATCCATAAGCCGCATGAAAAACAAAACCCTAAATAGTAGGCCTTGATTCATTAATCATAGGGTTAAAGCTTAATAGGAAACGACCCATATATATAT
>JACYFF010031954.1:18960322-18974229 GCA_017589665.1 Selenicereus undatus | reverse complement strand
AATAATAATAATAATAATAATAATAATAATAATAATAATAATAATAATATCATCACTTTTTTTTTGTTAATATTAGTGTCAAAAAAAAGAAAATTAATGAATTTTATTGTAATACTAACAATAACAATAATATTAATAATATAATTAATCAAATAATAATATTTGTAATAGTAATACTAGTACAAAAGTAGAAAATAAATTGTTATTGAAATTTATAATATCAATAATATTATTAAAAATAAAATTAAAATAATAATGTCAATATTTTTAGTAGCATTAGAAAATAATAATAATAATAATAATAATAATAATAATAATAATAATAATGTTATCAACTAGGCAATTACTTGAAGGGCAGCATCGTCTTTTTCTACTAATGACAGGGTACTTGTAGCCGCGTAATTTCCTGGTGGGGGACCCCTCAGATACAACGAAGTACCCACATGAAAGGGAAGCACATTTGGATAATAAAAAAAATAAACACAACACTTGTTGATAATTTTTCCTTTCTCATCCGTTTTGTTTCAGCAAAACAGTGCTTGGCGAAAATCTTTTCGAAGGAAGGCTTTGACCAAAATGAGGTTTTGGGTAGTTGTTTGATGTTATTAAAAAGTTAATTCGAATATTTAATAAATAATTTTTAAAACTTCTTTTGGATTTAAAAAACTAATTTAAAAAATGTAATCATAGTAGCTTTTTGAAAGAATTTGTAGTAAATTAGTTTTTTTGTCAAATACCTTTGTAAGAAACAATTAGTTTTAGTAAATAATTTTTTTACAAATGACCAATTTAAAAAATATAATTGAGAGGTAAGGGCTCTATATCAAACTACATATCATGTGGGGGCGAAATTTTAGAGTAATAGAGTTAGATTTGGATTTGAATTTCGGCTAATTCAAAAAAGAATTAATTCAAATAACTAATAATTAAGAATCAATAGCCAATAGCTAATAGCTAATACAAACAAGTAACAATTATTTATCAAACAACGTCAATAAATGAACGCAATACCAACCAAAACAAATCCAAAAATATTCAAAAAATCCCAAAAAAAGAGAAAAATACCTGAACATCAAATTCAATATAATCGACGTTGAAGGCTGCGGCGGCGTTGAAGGAGAGGATTGAATTCTCCTTCATTTTTTTCATCCGTGGGTCCTCTAAGTGCAATCTATTCATCCCGTTGCCTCTGTGCCCAATCACCATGAAGTTTCCCCCCTTAAACGACGCATTTCTCTCTATTTCCACACCTTTTTTTTCATGAATACAACAACAATAAACCAATGTTTGTACATTTCATACTATAAATTGCTCTATGATTCTGAGAATAATATGTGAGTGTTTCATATAAGAAACAGTAGTGCTGGTGAGTGGTATACCTTCGGAGAGGCAGGAGGAGGAGATGAAAGACACGGAAGGATTCTCAGGGACATGGTGAAGGTGGGGAACGTCGGAGACATTGATAGCCTTGAGAGCCATTTTACGAAAATACCCTCGAAGAGTAAGGGTCAAAAGGGGAGGAGGAAGAGAGGAGGGTTTAGGGGAGAAGAGGGGGCAAAATGGGGAATTTAGTGAATTGTTGGAAGACAAATATAACTCCATTGGAGTTGAAGAGAGAGAATTTATATGGAGGGAGGAAGCAGGAAGAGGGTAGGATCTGAAAGGGAATATTCCTCATATATTGGAGAAGAATTGAATTGTCTCATTCTTACGCGAGTTATATGCCTTAGGATATTCTCCCTCAATCTCACCCCTCAACTTTACTTTTTCCTTTTTTATTTAGATTTTTCTTTTTGTTAAAGTTTTGTTATAAATTTGTCATGCTTATAATTAGTTCTGTGTTAAATTGCCAGCTCTGAGACAGATTTTTAGCTTTTGTTTTTTATTTTTGGAGTAAAGGAGAGATTACGGGAATGGCATCTTTATTTGATTAAGGGCAAATTACTAATAGGTGTTAGAGTTTTCAAAATATTGTCCACAGGAGTTTCAGTTAGGTGTTGCTTTTTTTTGGTGCCTCGAAAGCCAACCAGTGGGCTGTCAAGGCCCTGTTACCCATTTACCCTGCTGTTATGCTTCTTCCAGCTATCAATGCAGGACTCTCTGTCCTCAATGACACTACTTCTCTTTCTTTCTCTGTGGCACCATTTCCAATTTTTTCACCATCCGGCATCCTTGGCTGACCCTCTCCTTCTCCATCTGATAGCTTCCTTCTCCTTATCTCCTCTGACGGTATTTTGGCAACCTACAAAGTTTGTGAAAAATTTAGATTAGAGTCCCTAATGTAACATTCTCTCATAGCAGTAGGGCCCTAGAGGTGGTAATAACCTGAGGAGGCTGAAGGGCATTAGTCAGCTTTGGAGCGGCCAGAATACGGCCTGAAACAGGGGCTTGTCCCTTGCCCTGTTGCAGACCCCAAAAAACAAAGAAAGAGGAAGGCAATTGGGGTCGCCACGAGCCTGTATTGGCGGCGAGAACACAGTCAGTAGGGCTTTGCCCCTATTTTACTTATGAAAAGAGGGAAAAGATAGATAGCGAGGAAGATAGAGCCAAAAAAAGTCTTTTTTTTAAAAACAATTATTACAGTTATCAACTAAATCTTTTTCTATTATTTTATATTAATTAATTTTATTTGTAAGGTTGTGATGTATAGTGTTTTATTATGTTATCACTTTTTTAAAAATAATCCTATGGGTCAGGGCTTATGTTTAGGGTTCAACCCTAAGGCTTAAGTATCACCTAGATAGTTATAGTATGTAAAGTAAGGTTTGGCTTAAGGCTAAGCCCTAAGAATCAAGAACTATGGATTAGGTGCGAACTCTGAGATTTAAGTGTCAACTATTGTTTATGGCTTATGGTTATGTACAATGAACATTGGTAACTCATGAGGATGTTATGATGTGATGTGTTAGAAAGAATAGACTTTACACAACCTTTAAAATATCAATCAAATGCATTTTGGATATAAAAATAAAAGTGTTCACCTAGTTTTCTTTAATAGTATTCCTAGGTAGGGTTATCTCATTTATCGGGTTAGCATATGAATATAATATTGTTTCATATGGGAACACGTGATTAATTAAAAAGATGCTATTTGGCAACTTTATAAGCTAGTAGAACGTAGCACGTGTTGAATTCAATATTAATGAACTCATTAAAGAGCATCGGTTATTGTTAGAGGTAAAACAATATTCATTTTATCAAATAGTGAATTCATTTTTCATAAATTGTTTGATAGCGTTTAGGCATTAAGACTTGCATGTTTGATTGTTTTTTTATGACTCTAATAGTATGGATTATAGTATTAGCTCTTAAAACCTAAATTTTTAATTAAAGCTAAGCTCCAAGCCCTAAATCCTAAACCAACAGGTCAAAACCTAAATCGGAAGCCCCAAATCTTGAACCCTAAACCCCAAAGCCCAAATCCCATAGTGGCTAGGCATTAAGGCTTATTAGATAGTTGCGGTGACTCTAGCATTATGGTTGTAGTATTAACTCTTAAATCCTAAATCTTAAATGCTAAACCTCGATCCCTAAATCCTACCCTAAACCTTGAATTCTAAAGTCTAAATCCAAACCCCAAATCCCGAACCTTGAATCCTATAACCTAAACCCTAGACCCTAAATCCTAAAACTTGAATCATGAACTCAAAATCCATAACCTTTTAGGATTAAGGCTTGTTTAATTGTTTTTCAATTGTTGCAACACTATGGTCTACAATATTAATAACCCTTAAACCCTAAACCTAATCCTAAACCATAAATCTTGATTCTTAAACCCTAACCATAAACCCATTTTGGAGGAAAAGTGATCGTTTATGTGACATTATTACTCCTCTCCCATTGTGACATATATGATGAATTGTCTCTATATACCTCAAAAGCCACCTAAGTTAACCTAGGTAATTTTGAATACATTTTTAGGTTAACATATGGATTTTATTGTACTAATAATTATTATTATAATTGTTAGAATGCCTTGAATCTATTTTCTTTAGCCCCCTTTTGCTATATATGTAATGTGTATCTCTGTATTTCAAAAATATCATCGGATAAATAAAACTATCCTTCTCTTCTGCCTGTGGACATAGCTAACACATTGTTAGTGAACCACGTTAAATCTGTGTATATTTGTTAATTTGCTCATACTTTCTCACATCCGTTATAACAACAATTATCATCATCATCATCTTCGTTGCTATTATTATTGTTGTTGTTGTTGCTGTTGTTGTTTTTGTTGTTGTTGTTGTTGTTGTTGTTGTTGTTGCTGCTGTTGTTATATTTATTATTATTATTACACTAGTGTGTTAATTTGTTTTTGTAATTATCCTTTCCTTTTTATTACCTCTCTTCTTAATAGTAGACTACTTGCTTTAGAGTTTTCATTTATAATTATTTGAAACGATACTATAAATCTTCATCAATGATTTATAATGAGTTGTTTCCCCTCTTTTTCGAGTTTCTTGAAAGAGAACCAATATGTGAGAGATAATGAACAAAAATTGACAAAATTATATAATTGTCTAAGATGTACTTTGAACCTGTACTGCTACTATGCTAGTATCAATTTTTTGAGTTAGGTAAATAAGAGTTATGATACACAATAAAAATATTTCCATAAACATATAAAATATGTGTACTTGATATAATTGAATATTTTCATACACACACACACATACGTACATACATATATGTGTGTGTAGATTGGCTAACAAAAAGTTCAATTTAATTATTGAATTCATATAAGAACTCTCTTTGTGTTTCAATTCATCACTTATTTAATAAGATTTGTTAATTTTAATATAAGTATGGTTTTTTTCCTTATCATGTTTCATTTGAATTTTATGATTTTTGTTCGTGCATTCTGAATCATCATACTCAAATATTAGATGAGCTCCTTCAAAGAAAAAAATTACATGAGCCATTGGATAGATGTTGAAGGGCCAAGATTAAAACAATTTTTTTTGGTCAGAAGAAAATAATTTGGTAATAAAAAACCTCTTAAAAGAAATATACAATCTCCTAATATGGTTACACGCGACTTCTCAACCCCATCATCTGCTTAAATTTTTCCCATGACGATGCTACCATCAGCGATTGTAGTGCTAAGATGACCACCCAAATGGCCACTGAATCAACCACCCACCACCACCATTCTAGCCCCATTGCCATCCCACTCACTAACCTTACCCATTCTCTTTTCGACTACGACATGGCAAGGAGTAGGGCCCCTTGTTTGAAGTCTTGTTCTGACCTCTGCTTCTCAATTGTCATTTACATACTTGCTACGTGCTACTATGGGGACAAGGGAGGAGGGCTCTACAAATTCAACCACTTGAAATTAAAGGCTAAGCTTAAAATATAAAGCAAATTCTCAAGAGCTTCCCCTAATCATCTCCACTTATCTAATTAAATACCAATGGGGGACTGTAGGGAGGTTGAGGGGAGAAATATGGGGAAGAAGGAGCACAGAGGAAGGATGAGGGAGGAAAGACCATAGGGTCAGGGGAGGAAAATAGGTTGAGGGTAATTTAGTCAATCTAACCATTTGCCCCTTTAAATGAGCTGTAAAGGACCCACATGAAACAACACCTAGCTGAAAAGTGGAGAATGCGGATAATTATAAAAAAAATGTAACATCTACCAGTAACTTTTCCTTTAATTAATTTGGATAAGCAGTTAGGTGCTGGACAGATGGATATGTGCTGCCTTGGATTGAATTTGGGGTGGCTGATCCTCTGATGTGTCATATCCTACAAGGATGCGATAGGGAAATGGAATTTCTTTTTTTTTGGGGATGATTGGAGGATAGGGAATTTTTAATTATAGTATTGCTTTTCTTTGATGCAAATTGATGTATTTTTCTTGTATTCATCAATAAGAAATATATATATTTGTACAACAACAATAACTTTCAATATGGGTTCCGCTTTCGCGGAGTCTGGAGAGATTCAGATATAGACAATCTTACTTATACCGGCATCCCTATCTGTAAAGAGACTGATTCCAAGTATCCACAAAACAAGATTTTGTGAAAAAATTTTATAGAAGAAGGATTTTGTAAAAATATTTAATGGAAAAAAAACCAAGGATACGCTGAAAGGAAAGAACTAAGAAATACTAATAAATAAAGTGATCGTAACTATGTAAACAAAAGTACAACACAGCAGAGGAAGGTACTATACCTCAACAAATAGAGGTAGGTAAACAATGTCTCTTCCCAAATGTATAGACTACCTACATACAAATACAACATATGAAAAAACCACAACCAAACCTACCCTGTCGGCTATCGCAAAAGAAAGACAACTACGAGACCAACTCTCTGTGATCTAAGATCTTAATCATATCCCACCATAGTGCCCTGTCTTGAGCCATGTTCTCCATCAATCTTATAACTTTCAAGTCCTCTCTAATTACCTTGTCCAAACTCTTCTTTGATCATCCCCTCCCTCTTTTACCTTCGAGGATATTAATCCTCTCACATTTCCTCATTGGAGCGTCTACACTTCTTTTCACATGGCCAAACCATCTAAGTTTTATTTCTCTCAACTTATCTTCGATAGAATTCGCTTTAACTAAGTCTCTGATTACTCCATACCTAATTCTATCCATTCTCGTATAACCACACATCCACCTAATCATCCTCGTCCCCGCTACCATCAACCTTTGAACTTTTGTTTTTTTTTTATAGGCCAACACTTCGATCCATATAGTACATAAAGTCTAACTACCATATGATAAACTTTGTTTTTTAATCCTATAGGCATTATCTTATCACACAGCATATATACCTTTCATTTTTGTCAACCCACTTTTATGCGCAGGTTAATGTCTTCGTCAATATCCCTATTCTGTGGCATAATCGAGCCTAGATATTTAAACTTCTCGACCTTTGATATTATCATCCCATCAATGGTGATTTCTTCCCCTGCATCTTCCCTTCCATCGAAACAGCAATGTAGGTATTCGGTTTTCAATCTAAAAATATATATTTATAGATGTTTCAAATATATACAAATTAGTGGGATGAAGTTGATAAATTTTCTATGCGATGGGTATAAGTTGGTTAAAATAATGGGTTGAAGTTAGTATTTTTTAAATGAAGTTTGTGAAGTGGATTGAGGTGAGCTAAAGTGAGTTGAAGTGGATTAAAGAAAATGAATACACAAAAAAAAATCCCTATAATTGAATGAAATGAATATGGGTTTGTGAGATCTTATGATGATTATCCCCTCTTCAACTCATTGTAAAAGGACTACATTTCTGGCCTTACTAGTGTATGTTGAATGCTTCTTTGAGATTGTATCGACTTAAGGCACTGCTCCAGTGAAAATGGACAGCACTTTAAGAAACAAAGTGATCTGCATTGTGATTAAAAATAGGATTAGCTGTGAAAGCATGATCCACAAAATAAGCTTTAAAGATTCATGGCAGCATAGTTTTCTTTCCATGACTTTTGGGGGGGGGGGGGGTTTGCAACTTGCAATGTCACTGAAGATATACTACCACATTGAAATAAGTTCAGACTCTGTAGTTTGGCTTGTGGGATGGAGCAATTCAATCGAGTTTGCACTTTGTACTTCTTTGTCAATGCTTATATTGATGATTCTCTTCTCATGAATACTCGTCTTGAATCTTGATGGGTATATAATTGGTAGGTTTTTGCAGGGGGATCCTGTACCATGTGAGCGATGTGCTGGCAATGGTATGCTTTAACTGCCAAGTTTTTTATATGACTGTTCAAAAAGAGCTATGAAATTGACAACTCAAGGCCAAAGGCTGGATGGCCATCTCATTATCTGACCTTTCCATATTACATTTTGCTGCATCCAAGAGACATTAGCACGAAATACTATCCTTATGTCCACTTTAGTTAAAGGCTCAAAGAATCCCTTGTGGGCTATATTGCTTGGACTTGGATACTCGTGTCTGAGTGTCCGACTTGGCTAGTAAGTTGAAGTGTCAAATGTCGTACTCTTATCTGAATGTTTAGAGTTCGATACGGTACTGCAGGTTATAATGAGGCGGCAGGGTTATAGAGTAACGTAGCTTGTGGGTGATTTCAAAAACAGAATTTATGTGTTATGAGGCCGACAAAGTGTTTGCGTTGGTTGTAACAGAGGATTCCCTTTTTCTTTTGGGTGCATGACGAGGTGCAAAGCTCAATGTAGGTGGGATTTGAATCTAAGCCTTCCCTAATAACTCTCAAAGACTTTACCAACTATGCTAGCTGGCAGCATGGAACCCACTGCGACATAGGAGTCTTGCCCAACAAGTACGGAAGGGCATATTTGGTGATTCTGTATGGGGGGATTATTTTGTATTCAGTAATTGAGAAGTGGCTGCAATTACAGGCTAGGATCCTTCTGACGACGCGTGGCAAACACCCCCATGCGAGGACTTGTTGAACCATGAGCTTTCACTTAGTTGATGTGTGTAGCTTCTAATGCATGCTCCCCCCCCCCCCCCCCCCCTCTTTTGATCTCAATCATCTTGACAGCATTGTCTACCTGATAAGGCGATAACTATTAAGGTTGAACGTTTTGCCTTTTGATGTTAGGGGGCACAAAATGCATCTTCTGCAACAACGGTAAGATGAAGACAGAAACAGGCCAAGTTGACTGCAAGGTCTGCAAGGGTGCAGGTATTGATCTGCATCATTCGTGCCCTCTTTTCTTCAGTTTGGGTGAGTAAGCTAGTTCATCCAAGGGGGCTTATCACTTATGGGGCCACCCTAACAGAGAGGGTGTAATAACCTGACCCTAACCCATATTTATTTATTTAAATCATCTTTATTTATTTTATTGATTATGTTTATTCAATTACTTTACCATGTTTATTGACTTAATTACTCATGATTATTTGTTTAACCAAATCATATTCATTAAATTCAATTACGCTCCATTTATTTATTTAACGAGTTCCATCATGTTATTTAAATTTTTCACCTTCATTCATCGTATTTAATCTTCCCGGTTGGGAGATATTTCATTTTGGGTACCACTTTGCAACTCAAGTTTCATTGGTTGTTAATTCGAAGTTTCGTTGATTGATTAAATATCGGGTGAATTGGTATTAGGCCTCGGTGAATATAAATTAGTGATTAATTATTTTCTTATCTTCGCTAAAATTTAATTCCAAGCAATACAAATTTTTATTTTGTTCAACACACCAAATAATTTTTCAAGCCCCAATTTAGCCTTTTTGGCCCAAAACTAAAGCCCAAAACCTTACTAACTTTTGTTATTTCACTAATCGTTCATGTTAGCGCTTAATTTTAATTATCAAAAACCTCCTTTTGGGGATGAAAATTTCCAGCCACATGTTGCTACCTATTGACAATTTATAACCATAAAACTTGAGCAAACAAATTCACAAACTCATCCTCCATTTTCTCTCTCCCTCCTCACGTGTGCAGCAACAGAAACAGGGGCAGCAGCTGCTGCCCCTTGTGCCGCCACTTTGGGTGGTTTCCGACCACCTCTCGGCTACCCCGACTTACCCTTGCTTCCAGCTATCATGCCCAACCATTTACTTCACTCAAAATAGCTCTCTTCTCGCTCTAATTCAAGCCTAAAGTGAGGTATATCTTCAACCCTAACTTGTTTTATTTTGAATTTTTGGGGTTGTTTTGGTTGTGATTATTGTCTATATGATCAAATTGATAGTTATTGTGCAATTTTTATTGAGTTTGGAGATGTTTGGACTTATGGGTATTTGATCAAGAGCACGATTTCATGATTTTGTAATTGTTGAACTGCCACTGTCGAAAATTCTGAAAATTATAGAATTGTCCAAAAATTCTGAATTTTTACTATATATTCTTTATATTATTTGGGATTTTCTGGAAAAATTTCATGAATTTTGGACGTGTAATCAGTAAGTTATGGAATTTTGAAGAAATCTGCCCTGTTTTGGATACGAATTTAGTAATTATGTATTAATGAAGTTGTTTAGAGTTTGGATATATATGTATGAGGCCTTAAATGATCTCTTTGTATCTGATTGTGGTGATTTGAAATTATTTCAAGTGAGTTTTATGTGAAAAAGGAAGAGAAAGGTAAATCAGTGAAGGGTTGGAATTTCAGGAAATTAGGGCTGACTTTGGGATTAAACTGGTAATGAATGGTCTAGCCAAAAATTATGATTTTTGGTGTGTAGATAGTTCAGTGTGTTATATTTCAAATACCTCTTGAATCGCCTTAATTCAAGTCTGTGGAAAAAGTTATGGTCATTTTACCAAAACTGCACAGAATGATATCAAAACTGATACACTTGTGTTTTAGTCCTATTTTGGGAATCCTATTGTGGGAATAATGTTTTGAGTTGTAAATGAAAGTTTTTGGGGACTTCTTAATGTTTTCATATTGGGGTTTTAGGTCTCCATTTGAGGTCTAGAATGAAAGTTATGAATTTTTGAAGTGAACTGACCTGCTTGGGTATAAATAAGGTTGTTATTACAATTTCTGTGCAGTGTATACTTGGAGGAAAATTCTGAAAATTTTGTTGTAGATTGTTCATATTATTTATGAATTTCCTATTAGATCTCATAAATTTTGGTTGAGTATTTTGAGTTTGGTGATTTTTGAAAGCATTTTGAGTAACTGTATAAAGAGCAATAATAACGATTAAGTGAGATTGATCATGCACTCATTTTGTGTATTTTGGGCCAAGTCATTTATAGGGAGAAATAAATATTCATGGACTTTTATGGAGCTTTTAGCTTGTCTATGAGCTTTAAGTCAATTATGGATTGTACAAAGAACATACCAAGTTTAGTGAGTTTAATAACTTCTATTGAGGTCAATGATTCATTTGGGGTGGAATTGTACATCTAATGGATTTATGAATGAAATATGAGCGCTGGGGAGAGTTATGACGCAGAAACCATCTTTATCAAACCAAGTTATTGCAATTTGTTCTATTTGAACCTATACCTCTCTTGGCCTCAAACCTCTATTACTTACTCAATTCAGATTGTGTCCAATGTATTTATCAAGCAAGTCTAGTGTACTCGCTGTTATCTTAAACCCATCAGCGAGCCTTAAACTCGTATCAGCAACTTATTTCAGAAAAGGCCGTAACCATTCTCTCAATTATCACCATCAAGGCCTTTTCCTCTGTAATACCATTTATCTCATTGTGGACTATTTTACTTTCATCAATTCAGTTTTGAAGTTATATTGAAATACACGAGTTATGTATACTATTTAATTACTCAATTTCTGTTACGCATACTTTTACTTACTCAATTGTGTGAGTAAGGATCATTTACTAACTACACATACTTTCAATGACATTTATGAAACAGAGTTGAGGTCTAGTTATCGTTCCCCGTTATGCATAAGTGTTATCAAGTCATATCAAGTTAGAACATATGTCTCAAGTCAGATGGCATTTATGAAATAGCCGGCCTGTATCAAGTTAGATAACATTTTGTTTTAAAGACTCAATGTACGTCCACTGCCTATATCTTCAGAAAACAGATCATGTTTATCAAGTTACAACTATTAATGAGTTTATCAATGAATCAGTTTATACAGTGATTTGTCATTTAACTTGTGACCCCGTCAGTTATCATCTACAGGGCGTCAGCCCATCATTTATACCCGCGCGGCTTCAAGCCAACTCTTGATCGGATTGGCAGGTGTACATCTATGTATAGATCATATCAGTGCAAGGGGTTCACATCCAGATAATAACGAGCAATTCAATTTCATATTACTTTTATTTTTATTATTATTGCCAACTAAATGAATTGCAAAGTTGGGTACCCATCACCAGTGTTTCTATGGTTATTTTACTATACAGGGATGTATGTACTGAGTTTTTGCTCATATTTTCGAATTGTTTTCATGTTTTCCATTTTAGGTGATGAAGTATCCCATATTCCTCCGTTTTGCAAGCATTTTTGAAGGTTGTCAGATGCTAACAGTGGATTCAGCATAGCATGAATATTGGAACCGACCTTAGGGTCAAGTACTTGTGTGGTATGGAATGTGAGTTAGTACATGGTATGGTTGAACTATTATGGACTTCGGTCTTGAAGTGTTTCAGTTTACTAGATTTTGTGATTGTAAGCACAAGTTGCGAGATTAAATGGTTTCAGTGAGCCTTGTCCTTATCAGGACGGCAGTAGCGCTTTCGTTTACTGAGTCTTTCACTGCAATTATCAGTAATCATGTCATTAGTATTTTGGGGGCGTTACAGAGGGCCTCGGGTGTTACCGTTTTTTTGGGGGGGCGGCAGTTGGGGAGAGGGGAGATTAGAGAGCAAACATCTTCCTGGTCCTGCTAGTACCTCGGGAGGATTCAAACCCTACGTGTCTTTGATAGAAAGTGGGCTACATCCCATTTCACCCCCTTGTGATTTGAGATATTCATGCTCCATATATATCACCTCTCATTCTGTAACATTTACCTTTAAAATGAAGATTTGGTCTAGAAGTCGGTACCTTCTAAGTTACAAGTGCATACATTTTCTAGTTATGACATGTTTTGTAGGATTGATACTGTGCAAGAAGTGCGGAGGATCGGGGTATTCAAGACGGCTGTAAAGCGTACAAAAGGCTATATACTATGAACATTTGCTCCTCGCACTGTCGTGTATTAACATCAGCAGAGTGAAGCTCTGATATTCTTCGTTTTCCAATTTTGTGACTCCATTCAGTCTGTATGTTATTTCGTTTTCCCAATTTGGAAGACTGCAAAATGCAAACTTAGATGTAATTATTCTTTCTATCTAAAAGTTTGCAGCTATTCATTTCCATAATCCTTGTTTTCATTGATTCGTCTCGTCCAATTGTAGGTGAAATGAAAACAGTTGCTAGAACAGCCATTTGCGAGCAACATGCTTCTGAAGAACACTTACCGCTCTTAAAGTATTTGTGAGCAAAAGATTATCCTTGAACATGAATTTGTCTGCTCGGCCTCGCGTTAGGGAAAAACAAAAGTGTCAGGTTAGGGGAAAAAAGAAGGGAGTGCTATGTCGGTCTAGAGAAGGTTTAATCGTGAGAAAGCTCAGTTTGTGTATATGCGATTCATCCATCCAGAGAAGGGGGGGGGGGGGGGGGGAATGATAATGTACGAGTTGGCATCGCATGTTGCATGTACAACCGTTATATGTTAGTAGTATTAGTGAGTATGAGTATTATGCTGGTAAAAGCCATGCATCATTGGTGTATCGCACATAAAGAGTGAACAATGACATCGACGTTTGACTTGAATCAAAACCCAAGAAATCAAAAGGCATTTATAATGTGTCCACAAAGCTGAAATATGTTTGACCTTTTATTTGAGCCTATGTTCATCTTGTACATACATATATTTTTTTCTAATTGGGGTGTGACACACGTTTGTTTCATTATATTATGCAACTCTTTACTGTTAATTTTGTTTGATACTTACTGTTCTCTTATATATACTAGGATTATACCTTTATGATTTAAGAATGTGTGTTAAATAATTTGTTAATATATTATTAAGCGAATATTTTTTTTTTATAAAAAAGCAAACAATAAATTGATATATTATATTATTTTGTTCATGTAAAAGCAAATCGAGTCTTCTTTAGTTTTTTTTCTACTAATAACATACTTTTTTTATTCTTAATTAATATCTAACTCATATTTTTGGTTGTATTTGCATCATTCAATCATACATATTTTATGTTTAAATTTTATTATTAAACAATGGAAAGGTATGTGAGAAATTACCTTATCAAATAGAATTAATATTATGTTAAATTTACATCCATCCTACATTGCCTTTTATTTTTGTTTTAAATCCCATGTAGCACCCTATATTGCATTAAAGTATCTCACTTGGCTATTCTTTCCTATGTGACATCCCACATGATAAGCTTGTGTGTCGCTCATGCATGAGTTCAATCCAACTTTATATATATAT
>JACYFF010031954.1:18905032-18960222 GCA_017589665.1 Selenicereus undatus | reverse complement strand
ATATGTGTGTGTGTGTGTGTGTGTGTGTGTGTGTGTGTGTGTGTGTGTGTGTGATGTAGAATATTAAAGGAGTCATTACATAATACAAACTAATATGTTATATGTTATTTTCATATCAATCACTAATACTTTCATAACATATTCATTATATTTTTATAATATATATTTTACTCTTTTGTATCCATTATGATCTTAATATTATCAATAAAAAACTCTTGCTACAATCTTATAATATGTTTACATGTACACTAAGATATGTTAGATTGTAATAAATGAACAAATACTTCACATCTTTGCAACGCACGGGTATCACTCTAGTAATTGATGTTTCTCAACCTCACAAATAAAAGCTACTGTCAACACAAAAGACTCAATTAAGCATTTATTTAAAGAATAGAGTTAAAAGTGGAAAGGAATTACAAGCAATTGGAAGGAAAATAAAAGATGAAAGGAACTTGAAAGAATTGAAAAAAGAGCCGGAACCTGGAAGGCTTTATAAGAAATTGAAAAAAGTTGAAGGTAGTTGAAAGAAGTTGGAATGAGTTAGAAGAAAAGAATTTGAATTGAAAAGAGCTGGCCAATTAGGAAGATACTGAAAGAGGGTCCACCGCTCCGTGCACACTCATAGAGGTAGGGAGGTAGATGCGTTCACCCGCATAGAGATTTAGAGACTTTAACTCAAAAGAAGAGATTGTATTCCTATTGCATGGACTTGGATATCAAAGTTTCAAAATTTAGGGCTTGAGATACTATTTAAGATTCGCATGTACATAAGGAAATCTTGACGAACAAGTGGAAGTGGAGGAGTTCAAGTCCCACCACGTACAAAGATTTGATTACCTCTTTACTCTTTGCAAGTGGAAAACTTATAAATTAAATAAAAGAATCCTATATATATATAAAATTAAAGGACTCATCTTTTTATGGAAGTTGCAATTTCATATAAGACTTTCATTACTTAAAGGTTATGTCCAACAACGTTTTTCGATTACAAATTTACAATTGATTAAAAGAGTATTAATATGTAAGTTCTAATCATGTCGAAGAGTTCTGATCATGTGGCAAACATCTCCATCCACCTCCCTTGTCTCTTAGCTTTGATCCGGGGGGGTCAACTTGTGAGGAAAAATTATGTGGGTGGTGGGTGGTCCTAGGCTCTAGCTTAGGCTTTGACATTTGTTCACTCATTTATCATGTTATGACCCATTAGATTTCTTTGAGATAGGGGCACAAGCGATTGACCCGCTTACATTCAAAAAAAAAAAAACAAACAATTCTCATAATTGGAAGGGTAAAAGAGATACCGGAAAGAGGGGAGGAAAAAGGTTGTCCACTTGTCATATTGATAAACAAATAAACATCAAAAAATCATTAGAGAAATAATGTATAAATGAAGGAGAAAACGGACTATATGTTCTTAATTTTCATCTCCATTGTTTTACAGTTTGAATTCACTTCCAATACATACAATGCTCTATATTCTTGGAGTGCCATGTCCAAGACGGATGCAGAAACGCGGGTGTCAACCCGAGCATCATATGGTTATATTATATCGGAACTAACTTGAGTATCTATGTCAATGATTGCCAAATTAACCAGAGCATCGCATCAAACCACAACCTTTGGTTCGAAATACATTCTAGATGGTTGCCATTGCGTAGAAGCATGGGCAACCTCATCAACCCATGCCACGAAACTTAGAGCCCTTGTTGCACTGCTCTGATAATATGACCAACGACCAACTCTTAATTAGTAATCATGAATACATACCTAAAAGAACAAAAACCTAACTCCAGGCATCACCTCAATATCAAGCCTTTGATAGTGGTTGATGGGATGACTACTACTGCCTTGGATTTTTGGCTACGATGTGGCTGGCCAGACCACGTTCCAACAGAGCCATGTGAAGCTAACTAATGTTAACAGTATAGTCTGAATCCGATGCAAATCTGATCCGATCCGAGCCAAAATTATCCGATTCGGACCGGATAAAAAATAATCTGATTTGAATCTTAGCAACCCTTACATTAAATTTTTGCACAAAATAACGGGAGCCTTTGCAGCATCTTCATTGTGAGCCAAAAATGCGTTCACGTGATGGAACGCGTCAGTGTGTAAAAAGTTATTTCTAGACATAACAATCGGTTGGACCTTTGTTTAAGTTGGTGTTTGAACAATAAGCACAAAGGAATCACTAACTTTTGCTTGTTAATGCTTATGTTGTCAATTGGGAAAAGCCTTTCAATAGATGTGTCATATCCTCCATACCTACAACTTGAATGAGGCTCCCAGAATGTCTCCGTTAGGGCACTGTCAAAAATAAATGAACATTACATACGATATCAAAGTATTTTTCGATATTATGGTGTATATGATGCCCAGATATATCTGATAGGATCATGAACTATATGACCTGGTTTCTGCTGGAGAGTCTCTATTGTTTAATAAGATCTAAAATTTATGTATCATCTGCATTATATGAAAGGCCAGTGGCTCAAAAGGCTGGGTGATAGTAGAAGGCTAGATAATGAAATGCCAATGGTTATTGGTTGTAAGCACAGACGTGAAAGGCAGTAGTGACTGTTAACGTACAAGAGTACCATGCCTTGGAAATGAGTTGGTGAATTGAACTGGAAATGTGGAATTGCATAAGCTCGACATCAGTTTGAATCTCTATTATGTTGGATCAGTGCCCTGTTTGCACCAAGAAAAATAAAAACATAACACGCGATATATACTTTAGGAGACACTGAAAAAATATAGTGCATTGAATCAAGGAAAAACTATGATGCCTTTTTTCCCAAATTATTTGAGATTTTGTGGTCAACATGGAACCCTAAATGCAAAGGAAAATTACTACAAAATGCCGATATTATCCTTGAACTATGTACTTCTTAAAAGGGTTCATAAATGCACAGGGAGGGTATAGTTGCCAAGATAGTTAGGTCCTATTTGGTGAACAAAATTGAAACGGAATGGAATCAATGAATGATACGTGAGGGTTCAAGATGTAACTTGCATCCTGAAATCATATATTTGGAGAGAAAATGAATGAGATTGGATTTCAATTCTTGTTTGCTTGGCTATCAATTATGGAGTGGAATCAAACTTATTTCATTTCAAAAATATTTATATAATTTTTTTCTAAGTAACTATTTGTTAATAATCAATCATTTATGTATTTAATTTTTGATTAGTAATGTAATTTTTTTTCTCATGTTATATTTCATATTTTGATATTATTTTTAATAATTACAATAATTTTGTAAAAAGAAGAACATATCAACTACGTACCAAAAAAAATTGAAGACAACGAATGAAATGAAAAATATTTAACCACAAAAAGGAAAATTATCAAATCTTAAGAAGGGATGAAGCAAGAAAAGCAACTAAAAGGAGGAGGAGAAAAATGAAGGATGGAAGGGAAAAGAAGAAATGAGAACAAAAAATTTATATTGAAGATTATTTGGGGGGGGGGGGGGGAAGAAAAAAGATGAGACAAAAAAAGAAAAAGGAAAATTAACGAATCAATAAGACAGATTCTCTTTCCATTGCTCTTCCATTTTCAGATCTCTAGGAATTTAAAGATTCAACAATGGTGATGTTATCAGCCAGAAGGATTGGGCGGACGAAGTAAGAAGAATGACATGGAGGATGATGGAAGAAGAAGATTGAAGAACAAATGGCGATGGAACTTGAACGGTGGCAACCGCCTGTGAAACAAGAGCGTTCCTCTCTCCCACCACCCTTTAGGGTTTTGGGTGATAACTACAACTTGAAAGTGATGAAGGATAAGAATGGTGAAAAATGAAATTTAGTTTTTTTTTTCCCTTCTATTTTTTTATCATTAATCCGTTCCAAAGGCAATGAGAACCTAATAACCCCGTTATAATAAGGGGTTCAAGACCCTTGGGGTCAGGGTTCATTGGGAAACTTGATACCCTCATCCAGTTATCAAGGCAATGAAAATCTAACAACCCCGTTATAATAAGGGGTTCAAGACCCTTGGGGTTAGAGTTCATTGGGAAATTTGATACCCTCATCCAGTTATCAAGTTCTCCCGTAAAATGCTCATCAAAAAATAAGGATGAGAACTTGACATATAAGGGTATCAAGTTCTTCTCCCGTAAAATGCTCATCCACTTTGGGAGTTTGTTGTTGTTGTTATTGTTGTATAACCAAACAGGCCCTAGTATACAATAATTTCATAGGCCCTAGTATTTGCAAACTGCTATTAACAGTATGAATAATCTATTAATTGTTAGCTATTTATATAACCCTTTTACCAATCGTCCAACTTGATTTAATTGTTAAACAACTAATTTTTTTTCCCATAAAGCCGTACGTGCAAATATTTTGAGAAAAATTAACCTAATTATGGTTTTCCCTCACATCAACCCAAAAAAGGAGTCAAAATAAGTGGCAAGCAATTTCTTTCCTATTGAGCCCCTTCGAAAGGTTCAGAATTTGAAAATCTCCGCCAGCCAGCAAAGGTTTCCCAATCTCCCCTCCATGATAGGTCTCACTTCGGCCAGCAATTGGATGAAAGTAAAAATTACAGTTCCCTTAACTCCCTGAGGGAAAAGATCTTGGCACTGTCCCCATGCCATCCACAGACAATGATTGTAGGTCACCAGGGGGTTACATTGCACATCACGCCGAGTTCGAGTGTTGCCCAGTGAGACGTGTAAAAGGGCACGTCATCAACCATACACAGAAGTCGCGGTTCATTCAATCGCATGATATCCAAAGATACAAGGTCAACCACATCAAGACCCTAACCAAACCCTGTCACCACACAGAGGGCAAGTTCATTATCCCCTTGTTTAAGAAAATGAAAAGCACACAAATCAAACAATCTAGACAAACAATCGATCTCTATACGCTAATCCCAGAGCTGATTCTTGGGCAAGATACTCCTTTGCAACTCTCTTAAGTATCTAAAACCACAATCTTGAGCAATTTCTGAGCCAAAATGAATGCTAAAAGCTTCAGCTACCTCTACCTGCATCCCATCATCTCTGCACAAGATTTTTGCCCAAGGATTGGCTCATTAGCAACAGTAGCCCGTGGGCCTCTAGCTACAAAGTGGTTCACATGCCACCATGAATGACAATGGAAACCCCCATAATCACTCCAAAAGTATGCGTTAAACTGCATATCTCAGATCCCAACTCAATGCGTCACAACAAGGATAGAGGCAAGCCCATTGTTTGTTGCATACCTCATCCACAGAGTTACCTTGTGTATATTTTAGAATCAAGTATTATGCCCAATAACCAGGTTGTCACAATATGCCCAGGGTACCTATCCACATACAACAGACAATGGATCGACCTATCTTCGTAATACATTGAGGTGGGGTCTAAATGATGCAGTTCATCTTCGTAGTACATTGAGGTGGGGTCTAAATGATGCAGTTCAATTCCTGTCCGTGGAATGGTAACATGAGTTTTCACTGTTATCCATGGCAGCATGTGAACAACTTTGGAGCTAGAAGTTCATGAGCTACTATCGCTAATGAACTAATCCTGAGGGAAAACTTCAGTGACTTGGGGGTAAATCTCTATAATCTTCAGAAGCGGTAGCACCCTTGAGCCACATGCTATGACCTTCAAATAAGGCCAAACTTCTACCAGATGGGTCAGACCTAAATTACACAGTGCCCTTCCACACACGAAGGGCATTCTCGCTTGGGCAATTGCCGAGGATGGAGCTTTGTTGGTCTCCTACTTCCTTTTAGTGTTTTGGAAATGTCATTAGATACCTATCCATGCAAGTAAAATTGAAATCAATAGAAAGTAGGCTTAATGTTTCAAACCCCTAAAACAAAACTAAAATGAAGGTCAGGCAAAGAAATTATAATCAAATCACGTTTAGTACTAAAACGATGTATAAACTCTGATGTGCCATGTCCTAGGCCAGGGGGTGTAATGCAAGTATGACAAGACCTTTTCAAAGTACATTTAAGTCTTTCGAGCATCAATGTACATCCAAATGCCAACTACATCAACCTTTCATTCGTCCGCACCCCCACCCCAAATGGCTTGTATAATAATAGGGCACCCGACTGGCTTTTTCAAATGTATACAACGATCAACCCTGCAAACCACAATAACCCCTTCTTTTGTACTTGCTCCCACCTGCACGCATTTGAGAAACTCCATCCTATTAATAAATCAAGCCAAGCACACTTTCCAATTTCTCAGCATATAGGAACCTGAAGAACGATATCGCCAAGCACAACAAATCATTTTGTGTGGTTTACTAGCATCGTAATATTTGACAGATTCACGTACAATCTACTTTAGGTAAAAAAAATCAATCAAATCGTTCAACATTTCAACCGCCCCATGTGTAATAAATTGCAGAGAGGACATGAGATTGATATGCTAAAGAAAATGAGATAATTACAAATGCCCACGCAGCAATGTCTATGCACATTGACGAAACCAAGTAACATCATTTCAGCCAATTAGCTTGAAAAGATTACAGTGAGTAGCATACACAACAGCATCCCCATCGAAATTAGTATTTGAATAATTAGCAAGTTACTTGGACATTCTGGAACCTCTAGTATTGTTGCAGCATCCTTCAGCAAAGATTGGGGTGAGAGCTTCCTCTAATCATTCTCCAATGCCTTCAACAGAGAAGCTGCAAACTATAACTTCTGTTTGTTAGCATGCCAATCGTAAGTTGAAACACAAGTCCAAATCGCAAAACAGCAGCATACAATGACACAGCGCAGAAAAGATCAATAGATCCAGCAAATAAGTATGGTAAAATGAATAGTGAAGACAGCCAAGATGATCACTGCTGTTGACTATCACTTGAGAGCATACTAAAACAATCGATTGGAGAGAACTTCCACCCATCCACTAACCTATAGATATAGCTGGAGACACTGACCAGCTGATAACACCCCTCAATCTCATCAAGGCTCATACACAGCAAAAGGGTCAGACAGTGAAGATAAGCCGCCCAATAGGCTTTCTATTCCAAAACAAAGAAGGCAGAAATTTCCGAGGGAGGTGAATGGGCTTCTATTCATTGAGGTAGCCCATTGATACAAGGCATTCAAGTAGCAGTGCTAGCTCTGATCAGGACCTAATGAAATAACACTAAGCCAGCAGACAACAGCACAAGACAACAATGGGAAATAGGTTTAGTAGTCAGGTACAGCATTAAATGGAGGTGTGTTGATCCAGAAGTCTGGATAGATATACCAAGAATGCAAGAGAAGGCAATGATGACAAAAAACATACTACCTTGCTCCCTGCCATCACAGGAGTCGAGATAATTTTTTCACTCTCTCATTCACAATCCACTTATAATTGAGAACTTGATCTTACAAATGCTCAATTTCATCAAGCGATCCAAGCTGTCCACTGACTAAAAAGCTCTTTTTCAAAAAATTATATTGGGCAAAGATAACAATATTCGAAAGTGATAAAACAATTATGAGACCAAGAAAAAAGCTTTCATGCAAAAAGTTTCAATTCAATGTGATAAATAGAAAAAGTCATGCAGAGTAAACAACGTTTAGCAAGCAGTTCAGTGTCATCCCGTCTCTAAGGCAAAATCCAAAAATGTGTTGCTTTAAAGTTGTAGACAGTAATCAAGCGAAGCAGAAACTCCTGCACTAAAAGTTAAAACTAATGGTATGAATGTTAAGTGAGCTTAAGAAGTGATTAACAGAAGCCAGAATTTTGCAACTCCACATTCACACTGAACCATTGAAATAAGTTTTCTAGCGAACTAACGTTTACAAGAGCCACGTTAAAACAAGATTGTCAAATATGGCACTACAAATGTACAGGCAAGGTAACCAAGTGACCTTTGGTCTAATGGTATGGCGCTGGAGCTCCGTACCACCCCCCCCTCCCCCCCGGGGGGGGGGGTGCAGTCAAGACTTGCAGGGCGCAAATTGCTCACTTTGGAATTTGTGGTGCACAGCAAATCTTATAGCCCAGTATGATGTAGGGATGTGCCCCATATCCCCCTTCCTTTGGGCTTGTCAGCCTGCTTACCTCTAGCAGGGGCCCAATAAACTTGTTAACAATAGGGCCCAACTTACCCAAGTAAATAAAAATAAACAGTAACAATTGTTAACTAAACTTTTGAGCTTTATGTACTGTTTGTCCAAATTCTATATGATGTCCTCTGTCCTGTCATTATTGTCGAGTAGCGAAGTCCCTGTATTATTAGCTGTAAAGCTTGATGAAAACAAACTTGTAGTAGCGCCAAAAAAGCATACATTAACCACACTCTGCAACTTATTTCCACCAATCACATCCATGAAATATTTAATGATTCAAATGCAACACAAGAAACCAATCGTATATTTACACGAACAGAAAATGAACCTGAAGGGGGGAAAAAACTTCCAGAAATTTTGCTTCTTGAAATGTTGGCAAGCCCTCAGAACTGACGTGCTTCAAGGGGCAGTAAAAGCTCAAACTCTGCATTAAATCGAGTCCCAACAAAAGCAGCAGCATGAATAAGAATATTGGTGGTGGTGGTGGATAATAATATCAGAGTAATTGTAGCAGTACCAGCAGCAGCAAAGTAAGAAGAAGCTGATGATGATAGCAATTAGAGCTGTCATGCTGCTGAATGACAGGTTTCACTGCTTGCTCACTGTTGAGATGCTCCTCACAGGGCAATCATCAGCGATCTAACCAACACGTCAAAATAACTCCAACCAGTCTCTTTAAATTCTTGATATAGTTGAGTTTGAAGACATGATAGAATTCAAAAGAAACTCCAAGACAATTTCTAGTTTCTTTAACTTCAAAGGGCAACAAATGAGCTATTCAACTTATTACCCATTGGGGGAGCCAACAAATAGCACCTAAGTTCAACAAGGCATGAACAGTCAAGGAGAACATAACCAATGGAGACAAAATGTAACCGTCACAAAAGCACAGCCTTGAGGGCCTAACTCCTGTTGGAGTGGGAACTAAGGAGTAAAGGTGGGTTCCTAAAAGCACTTAGTCCCTTACCATCTTTGGATTTTATCATCAAAAGAATAAGGAGGGTTGCACAAGAGCAACTCCTGAACTCCGTTTACTCTTGCTTTCCCTACCTCTTATTTGGGGTGTAAAACAGTAAATTGTCGCGGACTCCTTGTTGATCATACTGCACATTGACTGCTTTACCTTATTTTAACTCTGATGATTTCTTACTTAAACCCTCTGATGTAAGATGTTCTAAGAGCAATTCCTACACCGAGAAACAATTGTTGTATGATGCTTTGAGAGCAATTCCTATGGGAAAATTCAGACAAGAATTCTCAAATGCTCAATTATTCAATTCATTCAAGTCTGTATGCCTAATGCATAATAGGGAGTTTAAATAGAAAAAATACCTAAACATTAAGGAAATTGAGAGATAACATAATCAAAAAGATATTGTTCCTTCTTAAAAAAGATAATGAAAAGATATTCTGCTATTAAAAGATAATTCCCAAATTCCTAAGATTTTATTTTCCGTGATACTGCATCGTTCTCCCCCACCAGAAAAGAACTCCACTCCAGCGAGTTGTCTTGAAGATACTAGAAGTGCAAGATCCCAGGTGCGGAACTCATTCACGGAAAATGGAAATACATGACCATCAAATCATGGGCGGCTTGACCATGCACAAAAGAGACGCCACAAACTACCGTTGGAAGGCGCCGCAAGCTTATCATCCAACCAGCCATTGTCAGTATGAGGATGTGGAAAATGAGGGAACTTTAGGGCTATAGTACCTGCAGAAGCACCCAAAGGAAGACAAGGAGACTCAAAAGTACCTCGGTGAAGGGTTAGATCGTCCACATTGAAAATAGGACTAATGCCAAACGGCAAATCAAGCACATAAGCATTAGATCCCAACATCCTGATAATTTGGTAAGGACTCATGGCTCAAGCGTGGAGCTTTTTGTGGAAGTGTTTGTGTAGATGATCAAGTCGAACATAAGCCCACCTCAAAAGAAGTGTCCCTGCGATGCACATCAATTTAAAAGCTTATAACTATCATTACTCACTACAATTTTACGTCCAATCTCAGCATGCAGATCATAAAGATGCTCATGAACATGCTGGGCACATGTGGAGGCAGGTTTGGAGAATCGGGCATCAAGAGGGAGGGGAATAAGGTCAGTCGGAGTGCCTGGGGAATATCCATGGACAATTGCAAAAAAACTCTTACTCATTGACCGGTTGATATTCCTTAATCCCTTGAAGGGCTTATGATGAAAAAGAGAGATGGTTTCCTTGGTTGGAGGTAAAGTGTAGGAAGTCACGGGCGAGGACGAGGTCGGTGAAGGCTTTGGTCTAAGGGAAGAAAGCAACTCTTTAGGTCGACCAAGGGTAAGAGTGATGCTCTTATTAGAAACCTAAAGATGTAGGTATTTTCCCTACTATGATGAGTGACATTTCGGTCATAAAGCCAAGGTCGACCTAATAAAATGTGAGTAACATCCACAGGCAAGACATCACATACGATCTCATCCTTGTAACTTGCAATCTGGATAGAGACCTTACATCTATGGGAAACCGGAAGACTAGTCTTGTTGACCCAAGTTAACTTGAAGCGATGAGGAAGGGGCTCAACTTTTAGATTATAGCACTTAATAGTGGACAGCGCTTGGACTGGGCTACCAAATTCATGGTGCTTCCGCCATGTATGACCATTTTCATCAAAGTATCACCACACTTAACAAGATTATAAAAGAAGATGGTACACTTCCACTCATGCCTTGAAGCGGGTTTGGACAAGAGACACCTAACAACACCAAGATGAGAATCACCCTAAAGGAGACTATTGTCGACATCTACAAGATCCTCGTAACTCCCCTCAGGTTTCATAATCTCGTCCTCACACTCAATGGGCTCATGTTCTAATGCAAGGTTGCAATGGCAACACTTGGAAGCAAAATGACCTCTCCCCCGACAACTAAAACATTGCACGACATTATCAGCAAGGGTTCGGGAAACACTAGCACTAGCAAGCAAGGGTTATTTAGAGGAGACTGAAAGACTAGAAGTCTTTGTCTTAGAAGCACTCGCCGAGAATTGTGGTGCCTTGGAGGCGAGTTGGGTGGAAGGCCTATTCAGGTGGGTAGAATGCCTCACACGCTTATTGAGTATTTCAACTTTTAACACTTTATGATAGGCCTCATCTAGTGTGAAAGGAGAAGAAAAAAAGCCACATCTCATCTAAAATTGGGTCGTAGGCCACAGATAAATCGGGCTATAGTAACAGATAGGTCTTCCACCAACTCACAACATTGAATCAACTCCTCAAAGGTATTGATATAATTTGACACCCAAGAATTAGACTGTTGAAGATCAAGCATTTGATCCACAAGACAAACTCTATGAAAAGAAGAAAGGTACTTTCCTTTCAACCTAACCATCATAACTGCCCATTGGGCTATGGGTGGCTGTTGCATACGCTCAAGATGAGTGGTGAGTGTCCGCCAAAACTTCCTCCCAGGGCTCACAAGTTTCATTTTAGCAAAACAAACACTCTCAATGTCAAACATCTCATACCAATCAAAATAGTCCTCCATGACAATTAAACAGTCCGAAAAAATGTTGGCAACCAACCTACCATCATATGTGGGTACATCAACCTTGACCTTTTAGGTAAATGACCCTCATACACATTCCTCCTGTCAAGTTCAAGTTCCACATATCTAGGCTCCCTATAGCTACTTAGATCTCCTGTCGTCTCCAGGGTTGTCAAACCTGCGATCCCTAGAGTCTCCCACAACCCTGCGATCCCTAGAGTCTCCCTGACCATGTCTCCAACCACTTACCTACTCTCACTCTTGACGGTTAGAGTGAAGGGATTGTTCGGGTTCCCTCTCCTAAAAGTCATTAGCCCAACTCGACTTATAGACAACCCATTTACAGCGCTCACTTCCCCCCACAAGAAGGTTTGAGGTTGGTCAAACTTCGGCAGTTTTTCAAATGCTCATGTCAGTTTGTCAATCTTAGCCTCTAGCTGGTCAAAGCTTTCATCCTGATGGCCCAATCTTTTAGAGAGGACGTCGATCTGGGATTGGTAAGGTTGATTGGGGGATAATGACATGCTGAATGCAAACAATGAATATACGTGCTGAGATCAATCTAAATTGCCATAATAACGACAGCAATAAGCAATCACTATGCACACAACAGAGCACAAAAACTGATATGAGTTATTGACATGCCTCAAACATGACAGGAAATTAGGACAAATTAGGATTAACAGAAGCGCTTAAAAACTCAAATAATCTGATATTAATCTTAGTTTCACGGCAGAAAATCGACACAAACGCCAAACGTAATTTTGTGGTCCTCGTACCTCTTAGTGTGCCTGAGTACTGGTCCCAGTTCTAACCCTTCCACAGTAACCTGTGAAGGGTGGAGACAAGGCAGCGGTTTCCAGCATGGTAGCGTGGTGGAGGACACAGCACAAAGCAAGCAGTAACAGCACCCAAGGGCTTCATCACAGGAACGAGAACAACCACCGGTGGTTCGAACAGCATAGGAACAACACCGGCACTTGGTCGAAGGGGAGCAGCAAAATGTTCAGGACCTGCGATGGAGAGAAGGTCCTGTGATGGCGTTTTCCGAGGAGAGGAGGAGCCGGCGGAGGGGAGATGGCATGGCACAAAGGTTTTCGGCACACTTTGTCAAGGACCAAAGGCGCAAAGCCTTAAATTTGCAAGCAAATTGGTTGCAGGTAAAGGGTTTCGTGGCGAGTCAAGCAGGCAATTGAGGGTTTCTCAGGCAATTGATAGAGGGTTTCGGTTCGAATTGAAGAGGAGATGGAAAGGGTTAAGTCAATTTTGGGAGTTCAGGATGAATTGAGGGCAGTTTGAGAATCTAGGGTTCGAAATTTGACAAACCCTAAATTGCAAATTGGCAGCCAATCAATTGAAGCAAAATTCGATGTGATTTACTTCAATTGTTGTTTGAGGGGTTTTGGACGAAATTCAACGGGTAATCAGGGGATAAGATTAATTTTGGTGGATTGTAATGGGTGAAGATCGAATTTGAGGGTTTAGGATCAAAAAGTTGGGCAAAAGCACGGTAAGGGTTAACGATTTTTTGGGGGTTTAGGGGTCCAGCGAACGGTGGCCAATAGTGGTGGTCAACCAGAGGTGCGGACCAAGGGTTGGCAGCCGATGGTGGTGGCCGACAGGTCTGGGTGGCGGAATCGAGGCACTGTGGCGGGTAGCTAGGATTTTTAGGATTGACGTATGTTGCAGCGGTTTAGATCGAATGACTTTGATACCGAAATTGATGTAGGACGCTCTAAGAGCAATTCTTACACCGGGAAACAATTTTTGTAGGACGCTCTAAGAGCAATTCCTATAGGAAAAATCACACAAGAATTCTCAAATGCTCAATATTTCAATTCATTCAAGTTCGACTCCCTAATGCATAATAGGGAGTTTAAATTAAAAAAAATACCTAACCATTAAGGAAACTAAGAAATAACGTAATCAAAAAGATATTGTTCTTGTTAGCTCGTAGGTTGAGAAGTGTTATTGGGGCACTCATTTTTTAGAATCAGAACGCCTTTGTTGGGGGCAGACAGATTCTGGATGCAATACCCATTGTAAACGAGCTTATTGACTTCAGGACCAAGTCAGGTAAGCCGAAGGTTATATGCAAGCTTGACATCAAGAAGGCTTATGACCATGTCAATTGGGATCTTCTTATTTATGTGATGAGAAGAATGGGGTTTAGGGAGAGATGGATTGCTTGGATTCGCCATTGTATTTCTTCTGCTTCTTTTGCGATGTTAGTTAATGGCTCCCCTTCTCAATTCTTTTCTGCATCTAAAGGGTTGCGGCAGGGTGACCCTATCTCCCCTCTTTTGTTCTTATTGGTGATGGAAGTGTTCACAAGGATGATTAATGCGGCTACTACAGCAGGGCTTATTTCTGGTTTCTCTGTAGGCCAGGTGAGTGATTCTGCCACTGATGTCTCTCACCTACTCTTTGCTGATGATACGATTATCTTCTGTGATAATGATTGCGAGCAAATAGTGAATTTGTGGGGCATCCTTATACGGTTTGAGGCGGTGTCTGGGCTAAGAGTTCTATCTTACGAGTGGGGCAAGTGGACAATATTCAATTGCTTGCAGGGATTCTAGGATGCTCTATTAGTTCTTTTCCATCATCTTATCTTAGTCTCCCTCTTGGTGCAAAATTTAAGGATAAATCAATTTGAGCACCTGTGATCGAGCGTTTTGAGAGAAGACTATCTGGGTGGAAATCAAAGTATCTCTCCAAAGGGGGGAGACTGACACTTATTAAAAGTGTTTTGGCGAGCATTCCAGTTTACTTTCTCTCACTCTTCCCTCTACCAGTCTTAGTGGCTAATAAGTTGGAAGTTATTCAGAGAAAATTCCTTTGGGGGTCTTTTGGTAGTGACTTCAAATTTCATCTTGTTAGATGGAATATTATCAAGAATCCCATATCGGAAGGGGGATTAGGTGTGAGAGACCTTAGACTCTTCAATGAAGCATTCCTAGGCAAGTGGTTGTGGAGATACATGAATGAGAAGGATAGCGTGTGGAGAAAGGTGATTAGGAGCAAATATGGGGATAAGGGTCTTGGATGGTATCCATCCAAACCAAGTGGTGCTTATGGGCAAAGTTTATGGAGGTTCATTCACAAAGGATGGGGAAGATTTTTTCAGGATTTCTCCTTCAAGGCCGGTGTCGGTTCTTCTATCTTATTTTGGCACGACCGTTGGTGTACGAAGGGCCCTCTGCGAGATATCTTCCCCTCTCTTTTTGTGCTCACGGTGAATAGAGATGCTACTGTTGTAGATTTTTGCCAACGTGGGCCTAGCACTATTGTGTGGTCACCTGTTTTCATCCGGGATGCTTTGGTGGATGACGTTATCCTTGCCACCTTTCTCAGTAAGTTGAGTGAGATTGCACTTCATGACTCACCTGATGCGATTGCTTGGGATCTCAACCCTAAAGGTTTTTTCACTTTTAAATCTTATTATGTAAAGCTCATCTCTAATTCTACCATCACTAAGGAGTCTAGATTGTGGGGGCAGTTCCCTTGGAAAATCATTTGGAAGAGTTTGGCTCCCTTGAAGGTGTCAATTTTTGTGCAGGAAGCTTCGCACGGGAGTATTCTGACATGTGATAATTTACAAAAGGGAATTATTTTGGTGAACAGATGTTCTATGTGTAAGGACGATTTGGAGTCTCCTAATCACCTATTACTACATTGTCAATTTGCAATGGCTTTGTGGGAGTTATGCTTTAGTTGCTTGGGAGTCTCCTGGGTTGTCTCGGATTCAGTGAGGAATCATCTTTTGGCTTGGGATGGTGCCTTTGGTAGGAAAGTTAAAGAGATAAACATCTTATTGATCCCACATGCTATTTTTTGGACTATTTGGCGAGAGAGAAACAAAAGAGTCTTTGAAGGAGAGGAGACGCCCCTCTAGCGAATTAAGGATGTTCTTATCAAGACTATTTTTTTCTGGGATGGCGGGAACTTTTGTGATTCTTCTTTTGATGTAATTGATTTTATGGATAGGCTCCATCGAGGGTGTACATAATCCTTCTATAGGATGCCTGCTTGCATCCATCCCTTTATACATTTTATAGTTTAATATATTCTACTCTGTTTCCTTATCAAAAAAAAATATTGTTCTTGTTAAAAAAGATAATGAAAAGATATTCTACTATTAAAAGATAATTCCTAAATTCCTAAGCTTTTATTTTCCGTGATACTGCATCGTTTCCCCCACTAGAAAAGAACTCGACTCCGACGAGTTGTCTTGAAGGTAATAGAAGAGCAAGATCCCAGGTGCGGGACTCATTCAAGGAAAATACTACGCAGGCAATTGGAGAACAAGCCCACTACCAATGTGCTCTAACTTCTGGAAAACAATTGACCCCCCTCCCAAAAAGCTAATATAGGTCCCGCTTTCATAGGGTCTTTGGAGATCTATATGCTAGTACCTATGCAAATAGAAAGGCCGATTCCAAGAGACCTAAAGAAAATTTCAGAAAATATTTTGTAGAGCTAAAATTTTTTGACACATTAGAAAATAGAAGCCTTAAATATTCGTACCAACCAGCACTAAGTATTAAATAAATAAATAGTAGCAGATCCAGATGAGCTATAACGGGTAATATAATGCAATTCCCATTCAATGACACAGGAGGAATCAAACGGATACCTAATGTATTTACGACTTTAGTCTTAACTACTACACAAAAACAGCCATGATACTTTTGAAATCACTGTTGTAATAACAATAATAATAATATAGAAGTCGAGGGGATCATATTATTACCAAGTATAGAAGTCAAACAACATCAGTGCTCGGCGTTGACTAAAAGCCTATCCATCACTTCAATGCTAGACCTCCAAAAATTTCTATCCTCAGCCATGACCTCCATAAAGCTCAAATGCTCAAATGTCACATATTCTGTCTAATCACCTTATTTTATCTCTTCTTTGGCCTTTCTCCTACCCCTCTTACATTCAGAAAAGTCAATTCCCTCACACCTCCACACAAGTACATTAATATCTCTACTGCTAATATAAGCAAACCGGTGAGTCTTGTTTCCCTTATCTTATCCTCTATAGATGCTACTTCAACTTCATCTATAATAATTTCATTCCTCTCTAATAATTTCATTCTTGATCTTATCTAACATTGCATGACCACACATCCCCTTAATCATCCTCATATCTGTTACCTCCAACCTTTGAACCTGGGTCTTCTTAATAAATCAAAAGCTACATAATAATGTGTAATAACGTTTTATAATAAATTAATAATGTTGGTGTAAACACCATATGGTGATTTTTCCTTCGGCTTTATCAGGATCTTCTTATTGCATAACACTCTAGATGCATACCTCCATTTTGGTCATCACACCCCTCATACGATGACCAATGTCATTGTCAATCCCTCCATTGCCTTGCATGATCAAAGCTAAGTATCTAAACTTCTCAACTTTTGGTATTGCCATATATCTAATGATGACCACATAAGCGATTGACCAAGGTCGCAAAATGTAAAACCTAAAAGATCTTGAGTAGCTTATGTCTTTTTAAGTTCGTAATATCAGTAAATGCATCGTCAAAAAGTGAAAAAAGATCTAATCAGGGTGGAGGGATTGCTAAGATTTCGCAACGATTCATTAAGAAATAACCTAGAGCTCCTACCTTCCCAAGATATTGCAATAATTCATTGAGAAAGCCTAGGGCTCCTACGTTCCCAACTATGAAGTATATAAGTGGAGAAAACATCATAACTACATCTTAGTCCTTTCTCAAGTTTTACCAACAAGTGTCAAACTCCTTACAAACATAGTTTCCAGCTAATAGGCAATCAAAACTTATGAAATTGACCCATTCACTCCACCCTGCTCATCGAACAATGAAATTGAAGAGCTATGTTGAATAGCAAATTCACTTACACTATTATAAACAGTCCCATTTCCAAGACAGTCATTGAAACAACAGACTAGTGGACATATTTGAGGACCATTGAAACAATGACACTCACCTTCAACGGCCTAAAGCTTAGCATCTGACAGCAACTTGTGAAGAAGCTTATGGCCTCTCTTTAAGAAGAAATTTACTTGTACTTGAAAAAGTTTTTGGGCCCAGCCACCAGCAAAACCTAATAGAAACCACCAGCAAACATACTAGTGTTGGGATACAATGCCATGTACATAAAGTCATTACAACTACACATAAGCTAAGTGTACGTTTGGAACTAGCCCTTAGGTAGATATCAGCTTCTAGGGTCATTGGAAGACGATAGCACACAGCTCTTGTAAGCTACATGAAAAGTTACTATACCCAATGTTGTGGGTTAAGTATTAGGTTTGCAAGCTCTCTCTCTCTCTCTCTCTCTCTCTCTCTCTCTCTGCGCGCGCATCTTCCAATAGCCACCATAGGGCCCTTACTTGAAAAGCTAAGGTTCACCAAATGAAGTGATTTCCTCGACTAAGTTGATGCATTATTTTTTCTGTTCAAGCTAATATATCATAGAAATTGCCACATTGCATCAAGTAAAGATCATATAGTCTCAAATAAAACCCTAGGTCTCTTTCTTTATCATTAATTTTCAGGAATAAAAATCTATGCCAAAGTTGGAAACCACTCCTTTTCAGGGTTCTCGCTCAGGGGCTCCCATGCAGCACCAGCTCTGACAGCATGATCTATTTAGGAATATTTAAATCAATAGCACCCCCCCCCCCCCAAAAAAAGCAAAAAAAGGTACTTTGAGATGGCAACTACAATGGAATTTGACACCTCGCAAGCAGGATGACCAATAGTTTGTTTGGATTGAAGGTAGAGAGGGGAGGGGAGGGAATGCGAACTTATTTAACTCCTTTTAATCCTTTTACATTAATGTTTGAATAGCATAGCAGTTAAGGGAGGGAGGTTAATGATAGGGAAGGTAACAGAGGGAAGAGGGAGCGGAAGGGGAATGAAAGGAAGGTGATTCATGTTCCCCTTATGTGGATATGCTAGTAAGGGGAGTAAAGTGGTATGAAAGGGAGTAAACTCATTAAAAATCTTCCCTAGACCCCATTCCCCCTCAATTGGGGATGGATAAAAATTCAGGTGATGGAGGTAGAATACTAAATTGAGGGTAAAGAGGTAGAGGGGAAGGCAAGAGGTTATTTAACTAAAGTTGATCTTGTTTAGAAATATAAAATAGAAAGGGAGGAGAAGCAAATAAGGTGATTTATATCCACCTTGTTTGGATATATTAGTAACGGAAACAAAGATAACTCCTCTCCTTATTCGCATTTATTTGGGGTGAACAAAAAATGACGTAATCGGGATGAATGGTCCACCACCATCCCAACAATGACAACACTCAGTGTGTGTCCTTTCATCCTTTCCCTGCAAGGTCAAAACATATCCAAATTTAGCTAGCCTTATCTCTCCATGCAAGGAAAGGTACAAAGTTCCAAAGATCCACACAAAATTCCCGGAAAACATTATTGAGAAGTTAAAACCTTTTAACTAATGTGTTTATTACAAAAGATTTCAACTAATCAAAAATGTTCTTTTTGAACATTTTTATGGGTCTCTTGGATTTACTTTACCTGCATGCAAGGGTAGGGATTCCCACAGGCCACATTTGGATCTCCTTAGACCTGGTAGAGGCCAGATCCACACAAGGTGATAGTGGTGGTGTCAGCGAAAGAAGTTGAACAATCCACTCCCATTCATAACTAATTCACCCCAAGATTAATGATGAATGTTGGATAGTCGAAGATTTTTTACCCCTATTTCCTCTTTATCCCCATTACTAATATATCCGAACAAAATGAATGTAAATCACCTCATTTTCCCCCTCCCATTCCCTTACCTGCTATTGTCCTCTATTCCTTTCCCCCTCTGTAACATCCAAACATGCCAATTTTCCCACGAGCTGACCTTTCTTATCATTGACCCCCCTCTCTCCCACAATCCACACATTGTTAGGAAAAATAAATGAAGTTGAGGCAAGGATAACAATTAACATCCATTCACCCCCTTATTTTAGGTCATGGTCAACGAATCATATCAATAAGGGTGAAGGGGATATTTTTATTGGACTTACCTTATTTGCCTCCATTCCATTTATTAACATATCCAAGAATAAATCTCTTCCCCTTCGTTACCTTCCCCTCTATCAGCCCGCTTTTCCTCAGGATCTATAATTTCCAAGCTTAATGTAACACAACACTTAACTTCAGAATTCTCCAAAACCACCATTCAATTTTTCTTACAAGTAGTTGCTAGAAATCTGTCTCATCCCTTAGTTTAAAAAAGCACATTTGAGGCACGCCTAAGCGAGAGGTGACCAGCCCTTATATAACCCCAGGTGCAGCAAATTCCGAAGGCACAGGGAGCATGAGCCTCAAACGCGCGTCACCAAAGGCGAACGCAAAGCGCTTTTCTCACCTCGTAGCATTTAGCGGTGGTAGAGGGAGATTATTGAAAAATTAGTCCTCAAATGCCCAATTTTTCACAAATTAGAACTTACCCAAGTCATTATTGGCAGATTTTGAGTAATAGTCCCCATCTAGTTGAATCAAATAGCTCCGAATTCACTCCTAATTTTCAAAACCTTAATCTTCGCAAACCCTAATTTTTTGAAGCCCTAATTTATTTTTTATTGGAGGCTTGTATGTTGGCTTGATGGAGACAGACTAGGTTAAACCTTCTTTGTCAAGATTCTCCAGTGGGCCGATCTTCACCGGTAACTAGTGACTTATTCCGGCAATCTTGCACTAAACCACTGACTTGCTAGTGCAGCCATAGGCATTGAAACTGGCTGCTTATTACCGTTCTCTCTCATCTCTCTATTTTGTAGTAATTGAATCCACTTTTTTCTTTTTTCTCTGGGGTGTTTTTTATTAGCTGGGTGGCTATTGCCTTTTCTTAATGCCGCCTTTTGAAAAACAGTACCGGCGAGGTTATTTTACAATTTGTGTATATATCATGTGCATATGTGATACGTGTCAAGCTTCGTAAATTTGCTAAATGTTTTTCATTTTTACTTTTTTAGCATTTTAATTTTTTATTTAAGTGATTTATAATGATTTTATATCATATTTTATATGCAACTATTCTAGACTATGTAATGGTTGTAAGGATATCTAATCATTATATTTATGCAAGTGTATAAGTCATTTGGACATAATTTTTTCCATATAATTTTTTTGTATTTTCGTAAAAAGTGCACATCAAGGCTCACACTTCGCGGCTGAGGACCCTTTGCGCCTCACTTTTTTAAACTAAGTCTCATCCTCATTCTTTATTTGACGAACTTGTTCAAAACTTGAGCCATCAAATCTTCTCTTCCTTTTTGGGGGGGTCTTCTAAATACAGCCTCTATGCTTGCTGTGTAATCCATGGAATCTACACTTCACTAGACCCCACTTTAGCAAGATCTATACCTAGCCTCTAGCATAGAATTGAAGGTATCATTAGAAAAAGAGAAGTCTAAAACTTGGAATATCCTGGAGATTTTTAAATAATTCTTTTCCTTAGCCCCCTAAAAATTAAATGCAACCAACAGGAATACCCCACAGAGGGGAAAAGAATCTTAAAAATAAACAGTAACATTCCCTACTTGAGGCCCACAATCCCGCAAATGAAAAAGCCCATGCACGGAATTATCATTTCCACAAGCAATTCACTAGGTAGTTCTTTCGAACTTCTCTATCTCTCACATTTAACAGCAAAAAGCTTCTAGACCTTCCATGAAGGCAGTCCAGCAAACAATCAGCGGCGTGAATAACATTGAGAAATCAATGATGGTCATTTTAACAGCCGTAGCCGTCATTAAAGCCTGTCCATCAAATAAAGCCAACAGCATGAACAAGCACAATAAAAGCATGCAGATCATTTTAGAAGTAGAACAATCATAGAATGTTTGGAAGGAACGATATGGGAACTTCTAGTGGCACTATTTGGATGCCAATCAAAGAATTAAATCAGAGATCTATGCGCTCCATCTAAAAAATGGCAGCTCGTACCCCTTTCCCTGCCCACACTCTTTCTCCTAGGCTTTTATAGGCCCGGGCCAGGCCAGGCAGGAGGGCCTCCTGCAGGGGTGAGAAGGTTTACTCCTTTTTCTTTTCTTTTCTTTTAGGAGGCGGGGTTGCAAACCCCCGAACTCCCATTAAAGGAGAGAGAACTTACCACATGTTCAGGCAGTGTTCCTCTTTTCCCCCTCTGCATTAACCACCTTTCTAGTTTTCAAATATATCAAGATTTCATGGAAAAGAAAGTAGCAAATTATTTACAAATTCTTAGATTCGAATGAAAAGATATGGATAGGTACAAAAACAGGTACAGCAAAAGACCTAAAAGGCCAGCAATGGGACATAAATGCAGCAACTAGAAATGTAAGGAACGTAAACACAGGGAAACAACAAATCGTGGAAGACAAAATGTAAATTGAGGAAACGGATTACCGAAGAAAAGCATCAGCAGCAGCCCCTTACAAAGCCCATGAAATTTGAGAATCATGCCAACATTTTCCAGGTTTGCAGTAATTGGCATCAAGGACATATGCTTTGTTCTGTTAGCTACTTTTTGCACTTAAACTGATTAGTATCAAATTCATGTCTATATGCAATCATACACAAGATTGAAATCTCAGCCTTTCGTGAAATGATAACATCCACGCAACAGGGGCAACAGTAAAATGTATTCAGCAGAGACAGCTTGACATCTCCTCCAACAGGGATAGGAATAGTCTTTGAGTTACTAACACATCCTGTTAAGGCCACCGGCCTTCTTAGGTAAATCAACCCCGTTTTTACCTTGTCAAAAAATAAAAGGAAACTGCAGGAAATACCAGCCACCAGTATTTTTCTTCAGCGCACTTATAAATTGCACTTGGAACAATTCTCCAATTGAAAAATGGAGAACATTTTTACAACATCCAATGATACCAAGTACTGAAACCAAATAATGCAGTCCTCCATGGATCATATATAAAACTAAGCTCTAATAGAAAGCAAAGACCATTAATAGGCGGGCAAAATGGTGCACAATAGTCCAAAACCTAAACCACATGATATGCACAATAGTCCAAAGACCTAAACCACATGATATGTTCAACTAGTCAATAGGATAGAGCAAAAAAACCACACACAAAATATCTGAGTATTGAACATGAAAATTAAAAGAAAAATTCCATTATTGGCAGACAGAAACTACAAAACAAACCCAGAACAGCTCGACGTAGGAATAGGTCAAAATGAACTGCATAGCCTGCTCCTTTATTCAGAGAAAGAAATCAACTAGGCATCACACATTAACAATTAATGTCTGTGATTCTCAACAATTAATCATCATCGTCACAACAAAAACTACCAGCACAAGAACAACCACCAAAGCTAATGAAGGGCCACAGTTTGAAAATTCAAAAAAGCTAATAATTCAAGCAAAATGCTGGCAACAGGTCTGGAAAACGATAACACATGGCCCTGTTCATCAGCTCAGATGACAACAAAAACCACATTCCCAAGCCACAAAATGCAAAAATAGTGTTAAATCAGCTGAATTACTAGCCTCATGAAGTCAATGATCATAAACCAAGCGAAACAACACGAATAAAAGTATCATGAAGGTTACAAGCATTATATAAAGTCGGCAGTTTGTCTCCATCGTTAAAATAAGGACTCCACTATCTATAAAAGCTAGTGTACTCTTCCATACAATGACATCATCAGTCGGTTTGGTAAGGAAATCCCTGGTGGGCTCGAACGCAGTTTCAGCCATACACACAGCCTCAGTGCGCCATAACAGGCACGAAAAGGAAAGGAAGAAGGAAAGGAAAAGGACAAACAAGCAATGCATGCAACATAATCCTATGAATTATCCAGTGGAAGTTGGATTTATTCCATGCAAAGAAGTTAACAATGTTCACTACTGACTCAATCACAAGCAGAAATTTCAAACATCCAGTCTGACAACCCAACATCAAATTGAGCCATTTTTCTAATTTGTCAAAACAGTGCAAACAAACCCACTTCAGAAAGGACTATAATCAGTCTCCAGCTCAAACAAAGGTCTTACCAATTCCAAATTCGCAACAAAACTACTACAGTTACATGATTGAAATTTGAAAGTCATTTCAAATTTTTCCCAGAAAATCAGTATCACCAAAAATTTCACTGGGGATCAAATTAATAAATTAAGAGAAATATCGCACAACAGAAGCAAAATTATGGGAACTAACGAACAGCTCTCAGAATTCAATCAAAAACCCAGGAACTCACATGGCATTTCACCCAAGCCCTCGCCACGCCGCCAGCCAAGCATGCACCGCACAGACTGCAAATAATAATAATAATAACAATAATAATAATAATGATGATGACGATGACGATGCGACCAGGAGTGCGATATATGGACCGATTTTTCAGGAACAAATCAGACGGCGGCGGCGGCGGCGGCTGTGGGCGGAGCTAGAAAGGCGGAAACCATTATAGACGAGGGCCTGCTGCGTTGACGATGTTCTTCATGGAGCAAAAAAGACTCGAAATTTGCAATTACCAACCGATCGAAAAAAAAACTCTTCGTCCAGTTAAACCCTAATACGATGTTTCGCTTAATGTAAAATAATGTAATTAATCTTAATTTATGACAATCTATATTTATATTATTATATCTATACCTATCTATACCATCTTCTATATATACTAGTATATATAACGTGCTTCGTAAGGACATATGTTGAAGTTTTGTAGCATTATTACCTTTTTAGGATATTTATAACCCAATTGTATTATTAATATTACTAATATATTTTAAACTTATAAAACATTTTATGTTTTATATGTGGTTTGAATTTACATTTATGCATAATAATTTTGTATTACTTTCTTGTTGTTAATATATTGTGCATTTCTAACTTTTTAGTATCTCTAGTTACATCATTATCATTGCAATAATTATAATAATTTACATTGCCTTTGTGACTATTATTATCCTTATAAAATATTTGTTACCACTAAATTAATTGCATTCAACATTAATACTTTTATTCTGATTTTAATATATAAACAATCATTTTTGACTTCTCAAACCTCGTAAATAATGCAGTATGTCAATCTATAAATTTTACAAACTAAATTTAATTCTAAAATCATTCTCACTTTTAAGACACGTTTAAATAAAACTGTACATTAAATGTTCATTATTATTATTATTATCTCAATTTAGAACTAACAATTAATAATATGACAACTTGAAATTAAGGGGAAAAAGAAAATATTTGACCAATGATACAATGCCAAATGTCACTCATCCCTCAACACATTCAGTTTTATATTATATATATGATATGATATATGATGATATGATATGATGATATATGATATATATATATATATATATATATATATATATATATCCATACATATGATATGATGATATATGATATGTATATTATATATATATATATATATATGTGTGTGTGTGTGTGTGTGTGTGTGTGTGTGTGTGTGTGTGTGTATCTATGTGTGCGTGTGTGTGTGTGTGTGTATATATATATATATATATATATATATATATATATATAGAGAGAGAGAGAGAGAGAGAGAGAGAGAGAGAGAGAGAGAGCAACGTTGTGATGACATGGCATTTTCAAATTTTGTTATAAATTTGATATTTTGAACTATTGGATCAACAAATTACCTAATCACAACCATCACATTTTTTATAAAAAGATTATCACACTAATACTAAAAATTTTATAAAAAAAAAGAAGAAGAATATGTGCTAATCTTGATGATTTTATCCATAAAAAAGGATATATGTTAATCTATATGAATCTCTCAATGATTCTCTCTACATAGTTTATCATAACAAATTTACCACAGTAATTTAAAAAAAAAAACTGTGCTCATCTACACGATTCTCTCTCTCAAAACAAAACAAAGAAGTATATGTGCTAATCTTTATGTCATTCTCTCTCGTTATCCACATAATTTTTACAAAAGCATTCACCTTTTTTTTTTGAGCGAACAGCAAGGGAAGGTGATTAGAAGCATTCATATTTCACTCAAATTAGCTCTAGATTAACCCAAAAAAATTGAAGCAGAAATTGAAAATCCAGAAAAAAAAAACTGCATAGTTTTGAACCTTTTTTCCAGTTCTGTTCTAACCCTGCTCCATTCACAGCACTATTAATTCTGATTTATTTCAGCATAAAATTAATTACTAAAAAAACAAACTAAAATTGATCAAAACAAAGTCAAAATATAAACCCGAAACAAAATAAAAAACAGAAGTCACTAAAATCAAATCAAAAAGTACGAAATGAAACAAAAATGACTCAATCAAATCAACTATGATTCAATTTAACACGTAGCCTAATTTCATAAACGTCATTCCCGACAACAACTCAAAAAACTTGTTGAGATTTCTGCAACCGTACAATTTATCGCGCGTAGTGTTTATGGGTGTCATCCTCAATTATGGATTATGCTATTAAGTCTCTAATCAACTACTAAGTAACATATGCTAAACTAGGTTAGATAGTAATAAATAGACTATTTTATCCAACTCAACTAATTACATGCTTCTAAATCAAATAACAATAAAAATGAAACTAAACTAGCCTAATTTTAGTGAAATAGACAATTACTCAAGTGAACTCCGAATATAGCTTTTGTGAACCAACTATAGTTGTGAGTGGCACGATGAACTAAGCAAAAACGAAACAAGCAATGGATTCAACTTGAAATTGGACAATCAACTGGAATCTTGAACTCACAACTCTTACTAGAAATTAATGAGAATAAGGTCGATTTAAAAAGTTCTAATTATATCATGAAATCTGAAATTGAAATTAAAGACAACATTGAAAAAAAACAATAATCCTAAAATCTGCCCTACGCTCTCCTTTTCTTCTACCTTGCCCATCCAATTTGCAACCCAAAAATGTTGCATGTTCCCCCTTCACTAATTCTTGAATTAATTATTCAAACTTTCAATCTTGTAACGATTCGCACTAATTTCCAATTGATGAGATGTTTATGATGATGAAACGGTTGGGAGGTTGGTGATGGGTGAATTGATGAGGGTGATTGAATAAGTGTACAAGTAATGAAGAGAGAGAAAGTGAGAAGATGGGAGCATGGGCATGTAAAAGAAGGAGAAGCAACAGACGAGAGGCTGATTTTAGGTTCTGGCCAAACAGAGGAGCGAGAAAGAAAAAGAAAGGGGGGAGGGGTGGGGTTGTGACTCATGTGCAGCTCATAAGGAGAATAAGTGGTCAGGAGTACTTGCATGGGTGATTTGGGCGAGACGCATGAAAAAAGAAGAGTAACCTGCAGATTGGAGGAAGGGAGGAAACCTAAATCATATAATATCACCCAATTTTAGTATTATTTAGCCAGACATCAATTTTACATCGTATATTTACTGAACTCTAGGCCTCCTTACTAAATTTCTAGATCCAGTACTGTCTAGAAGGAGAAAGGTAATTGGAGTGTGGAGGTCACTATGGACAATGGATGAAAAGATTGTTGTCAAAAGCTTGGAACTTGTTCCTTAATTAAAGCTAACATCCTTGCTATCCTTCGTGGGTTGAACTTGCTTTGTTCTATTGACTTTTTAAAGACTTAGGGCATTTTCAATGGAGTTTCACATATTTGGAACTCTATCTTGCCACATAGCAAAATTTCTATCATTTGGAACTTAAATTCCTCCACTACTCCAACAAAATTTCTATTTTTTATTATTAGAACTCTCTGACTTACTATATTACTAATTAATGATCATTTGTAATATAATTAGCAATTTGTGGGTCCATTATAAACTACCAATCGAATTGCAACAATTTTCAAGTGCATATAAGAACATTCAATTTTAAATAGATTTTAGATTCAGATTTAGATAGATTAGAAGATAGATTTCCTAGATAATATATTTATTGAATTAACTATACAAATTGACTATTTAATTGTTCATTGAAACAAACAGGCACGAATTTGTGAAATTTATGTACTCCAACTACATATGCTATTAATTGTTCTATATATAATAATTATGTGGCATCAGACATGATAAAACCAATGATTTAAATGGTGAGATGGTAGATGCATGTTTCAATCATATAATATCACCCAATTTTAGTATTATTTAGCCGTGCATCAATTTTACATTGTATATTTACTTAACTTTGGGCCTCCTTACTGAAATTTCTAGATCCATTACTGTTTAGAAGGAGGAAGGTAATTGGAGCCTAGAGGTCACTATGGACAATGGATGAAAAGATTGTTGTGCAAAGCTTGGAACTTGTTCCTTAATTAAAGCTAAAATCCTTGATATCCTTCATGGGTTGAACTTGCTTTGTTCTATTGACTCTCTAAAGACTTAGGGCATTTTCAATGGGTGTTTCACATATTTGGAACTCTATCTTGCCACAACAAAATTTCTATTTTTTGGAACTTAAATTCCTCCACTTCTCAAACCCATGGAATTATGTTTTGGATTATTCAATAAAATATTTGTTATGAACCCACCGTGTAACATCCAAATTTTTTCTTAACCATAAAAATAATGTTTTTAAGTCAAAAGAAAAATAAAAAAGGCACAAAAAGACAAAAAATCAAACTCAAAATGGAACTGCAGAGAGTTCCAACCCGAGTTCCATTTCACACGTAGCATGCAATGAAAGCTCAAAAATGAAACTGTGGGCCTTGCTATGGAATGAGTTCCATTGGTTGAGAAAGCTCTTATCCTCAGTGTGAGTTCCAAAATTTGGAAGTCTACCTCGCCACATCAGCAAAAGTTCCATATTTTAAAATTTGCATTCTCACATTTCTCCAACCCATGAAACTCTATTTTGCATCATTCATAATAAAATATTTGTCATGAACCCACCCTATAACATATAACTCTTTTTTTAACTACGTCAATAATATTTTCTAAATCCAAACCAAACAAAAAAACATTAAAAAGCAATAAAAAGTGGAACTCGGGGTGGAATGCTAGAGCATCCCACCACACATTCCATATGCCATCAAAAAAGTTGGTTGCAAGTCTAGAGAGTGAAACTTGGGCCCCACTAAAGAAATGCTTGTAACTAGTTGCGAATGGTCTAAGGTCATCCGCATCTTGGGGTACGCGTGCCATGGTCTGGGCCTACGTCAACTCCAGCCTATGACATGTGGGGCACAGACCGTCGGGCGGAACCCTAGCCAATTCCGTGTCGTAGCCCTTTTTTGTCATTATTTGCCTGCAAAACACGACGTTTTGAGGGGACAGGTTGAAGGAAGCATTGTGTTTCGTCTGGGCTAGTTGAAAAAAAGAAAAAGAAAATTGGCAAATATAATCGTTGGATCATTGGGCTACGTGCGTTTTGGGCCATTGCAACCCAATGACTATATTGACATGTTTTTTTTTTTGAATGTTTAATTTGTATATAACTATGAAGTTAGTGTTGTGAAAAATAAATCTCAAACTTTTACTCTCAATCTCTCAATCTAAAATTATGTCATTATAGCTATAATTATTTTGGAAATTTTGGAAACCTCTTTCGGAGTGAAGAAGCAAAAATTGTGGTAAGTACAAAATAATTTTTTTAGCTATGTTTATGCTTTTTTTATTGAATAATTTTTTTGGAGTTGTACATTTGAACTAATAATTTTTCTTTATTGTTTTGTTGTTGGAGATATTGGGAAGTGTTTTCAAAGTTGGCGAATCAAGAGAAAAGTGAAGTGAAGTGAAGAACTTCGTAAGAAATTCTTCTTATATGTATTTATTCTTAATCATATGTTTAAATAAATAAAATTTTCCTTAATATGTTGGAAATAATATTGTGTAAAAGTGAATATGCATAAGCTAATTATTACAAAATAATACGCTTAATTTGTAAGTTTTAAATTATAATCTTGGAATGAATTGTTGGATACATTTAACACTATAACAATTTTAAGAAATTAAATTGTTAGATATAAAGAGATGTTATACAAATTCATGTGTTAGAAGTTTAATTTGTATGTTCATATGTTTGAAAGTTAATGTCGTTCTTGTGTATTGTAAATTGAAGATTGGCATGTTTAATTGTAAAATAAGTTAGAAGTTTAAAAGAAGCTTATGTAATATGTTTAATTTTTTATTTAATGGATTGTCTTTTAAATACATGTTTAAAAGTAAACATTCACATGTTTAAATTAAAAAGAAGTTAGAAATTTTAAAGAATCTTATGTAATATGTGTAAATTGTAAAATTTAATGAGTTGAGTTTTAATTACATGCTTAAAAGCGAACGTGCACATGTTGAAATTGAAAAGAATTTAGAAATTTTAAAAGAAGCTTGATGTAATATATTTAATTTTTAATTTAATGGGTCGTCTTTCAATTACATGCTTAAAAGTAAACATCCACATGTTCAAATTAAAAAGAAGTTAGAAAATTTAAAGAAGCTTATGTAATATGTTTAAATGTCAAAATTTCATGGGTTATGTTTTAAGTACATGCTTAAAAGCAAACATTCACATGTTTAAATTAAAAAGAATTTAGAAATTTTAAAAGAAGCTTGATGTAATATGTTTAATTTTTAATTTAATGGGTTGTCTTTCAATTACATGCTTAAAAGTAAACATGCACATGTTTAAATTAAAAAGAATTTAGAAATTTTAAAAAAGCTTATGTAATATGTTTAAATTGTAAAATTTAATGGAGTGTGTTTTAATTACATGCTTAAAAAGCAAATGTTCACATGTTTAAATTAAAAAGAATTGAAAACTTTTAAAATAAGCTTGACATAATATGTTAGGAAATTTAATTTTTTGCTTCATACATTTAGTTGTTTTGTGTGGTTAATCTTAGTTAATATAAGTTGAAGTTGGGAATTAATGCGAATTTGGAAATTGTTGGAATGTATTTATCTTCCTAGGTAATTAGTTTGGTATTTGTAATCTCAGATAATTTTTTTTGAGCATTCATGTTGAATTATTGTTAATTTAGCATGTTTTATTATGATAAGATGTTAATTCATATGCTTAGTTTAAAATAATTTGAACGTTAAATCACATACTTTGTTTAAAATAATGTAAACGTTAAATCATATGCTTAGTTTTAAATAATTTAAAAGTTAAATCCCATGCTTAGTTTTAAATAATTTAAATATTAACTTAGTATTCTTTTAACTTGGGTTGAATGTTAAATTGAAAATTTTGTAATTTGAATTACTTGAAATTTAATTGAATAGTTAGAATAAAAAATTATTTACAACATATGTAGGTGAATATAAAATGGACCCAAATGACACACAATCATTCATGCATCTACTTACCGGGGATGAGTCACAATGTAAACATGGGAATAGTTCAAACCTTTTCCCACACCCCTCGAATTGGCAACATTACCCACTGCCACATAACCCCCCACATTATTACCAACAATATCGGCCATAATACCCCCCAAATTGGCAACATTACCCTCCACCACCAAATTGGCAACATTACCCTCCACCACAAAACACCGCACCACAAAGTTTTAGCTACGGATCAATGCTACTCCATGTTACCCACCTCAACCTCCTTGTACGACCTCATCAGCTCCTCGTTCTCCAACTAGTAATAATCCCACCAACAAGGAAGGTGTCGCAGTGCCCTCCAAGCGGGCATTAGAGGAGGATTGCCATTTTTCCATCATCTTGGCAGATCAAAAGTTAGCGGGTTTTGTGACTAAGGTGACTTACACCTACCAGCATGCTCCCAATGGAGCAACAAAGATAACGGGAAAGGTTTGTAATGCTCATTGGAATCGAGCCACTCCATTAGTGTCCAAACGGTGCGCTTGTGTGGCTCAGGCATACCAGACGAACCCAAGTGGTGGTGCAAATGAGAATGACATTATACAAAATGCCCAAGATTTTTATGCTGTTATGGTAAGCAAAGCCTTTGACTTCATGCTTTGGTGGCATTCGTTCAACCAAAAATTATGATATTTTATACTGTTTTATTGTTTAATAAGTACTCGAAATAAATTGTTAAATTAGGACTTCATTTTTTTTTTGTAGGAATTGAAAGTAAAATTGGAAGAAAATAACTAGTCAGCTCCAAATGAAGCTTGGATCAATTGGAAGATTAAGAAGGAAGAATTAAGCAGAAAAAAAAGAAAGGGAAGACAAACTCAGCCCTCTTGAGCTTGCAGTCCAAATACGAGCGCAGCGCCAACACTCCCTCCTACTCTTTCCTTGGGCCAACGCATTATCCCCTACCCAGTATTCTTCTCCTTCATTAATCTAGTCACACGCCACACACGTGGTCTCTAGCCTCTCTTCTTCTTTCGCTACGTGATGCGCAGAAAAGTCATGGTTGTTGCTTCATCTCTTCTCCCAGCCGTTTTACCCTTTCTCCCCTTATCATTTAATCCATAATCATTACCATCATAAATCCAACAATTACAAAGGAGTTAATTGAAGTACTTATTGGGGGATGGGGGGAACTATAATTTGGATAGTACAAAGGAGAAAAGGGAGTTTTTTTTTTTGGGCTGTTTTTTTCATCTCCAATTTCAATTCATTTTGTTAGTTTTTCTGAGAATTGGTTCTTAATTCTCAAATCAGTGTAATTAGATTAGGAATTTTGTTTATTGTGTTGAATGTACACGCTATTTGGATTTCTAATCTTTATTATTTGTGGCGATTTGAGACTCACGATGCTGATGATTTCAACTCCTTGCCCAGATCTTACAAATAGGCAAAAATTGCGAACATAATTTTGATTTTTGTTATGGGTTGGGGTTGAATGCATTTGGTACGATGTTTGGCTTCACTTAACCTTTTTGATTTGAATTGACTGGAAATTAGAATGAGATTGATTCGTGAAACCGTTTCTTGGATTCAGTTTGATAATGGTTGTAGGGTGGGCTGATTTAGTTGCTCATGTTTAGTTAATCGAATAAGACGAATTAATTTTCAATTTGTAATTGTGTATTAGTTTAGCAATCTTAGCAACCCAATTTCAATCCATCCCTGAGAACGACATCCATAAATGCCACAATGACAAAACCGTACGCTTGCGATTTCATTAAAAATCACAACAAGTTTTTGGCGCATTGCCAAGGATTGTTTGTGAAATTTGGTTGCGTCGATTCATTTGAGTTATTTTCGTTTTAGTTTTATAATTGTGATTTTTAGTTTTGATTGAGTCGTTTTATTTAGTTTTAGTAATTTAGTTTTGATTAGTTTTGATTTTTTTGAATTAAGTTAGCATTTTGATTTTTGTTTATATTAGTTTCATTTTGATTTTAAGAGGTTATTTACTGCTAAAAAAGCATTACTAACGAATTTGGTTTATGTGCAGCAAAAAGAAACAAGGCGGAACTAATTAGAGAAAAAAGCAACACAGTGCAGGATATCAATTTCAGATTCTGTTTGAATTTTCTGAAGTATTTTCGGTGTGATTTTTGTTGTGCTTATATTTTTCGTGGATTCAGAATAATTTTTAGAGTTTGCGTGAATTTTTGTGGAATTTAATTTTCTGTGAATTTTGGAACTAATAATCTGTTTGTAATATTCTGCATAGTATAGGGACATAAAAAATTCGAAAAAAATATATTCATGTCTCTTGTGATTGTGTTGAATTTACTGTGTATAGAGTTCTAATTTTAGGAGTTTTGTTTTCTATTTTAATTTTATTTTTAGAATTAGGTTGTTTACGTTTTAGTTTATTTTCTATTTTCTTCTAGTTTATTTGTGTTTGTGTTTTGTTTTTAGATTTGATCATTTTCTGTTTTTATATTGTTTTTAGGTTTGATTCACTTTTTGATTTTGTTTTGTGTTTTAAAAGAAAAGAAAAAATAGAAAAAGCAAAAATCCAAAAAAAATTGGAAAAGGAAAAAGACAAAAAAAATATATCCTATTGTGAGGGTGTGGGATTTACATGACTGGTTGGGTTGGAGACCTTAAGAATAATAGACTTGTTACGAGTGAACCTGATCGTGACTTAGAACCTGAACCTAAACCCAAGCTTCAATTAGAAGAAATGGCACAAGAAAGGTCTTCGAGTGATATTTTCTATCCTCCTCAGATTGCTTTGCCATCTTGTTTTACTATACCTGACCTTGGACCAAATGTGACTTTCGAATCGAGACCTCACTATACTCAAATTTTTCCTAAATTTACCGGTTTATAGGACACTTATTTATTTTTGAGGGAATTCGAAAAAGTATGTTCTATGATGCATTTCCCTAATATCCCTATTGATGTTGTGCGAATGAAATTTATTCCTTTTGCTTTGAAAGATTCTGCCAAATGTTGGATGTATGGCTTAGCTGTTAATTTTGTTACTTCTTGGAATGATTTTGTAAGATTGATCCTGAGGAAATTTCCTTAATGCCAAGGTTGTTAAGCTAAGCAATGAAATCAATCAATCTGTGCAACTAGATAGGGAATTTTTTTGGAAATACTTTGATAAATTCAAGAATTTGTTGGCCCAGTATCCCCATCATGGTCTAGATCAAGCACGTTTATGCCAGATTGTATATGAAGGACTTGACCAATAGACTAGAACTATGGTAGAGTCCATATGTTAAGGTGGCATTCTTTCTAAGGGCGCCACGATTGCTTGGGAATTTTTAGAGGGCTTAGCTGAGAAAACCATGTAGTGGAAAACCACTCATGATGACTGTCTAAGTTCTAGGTTTTCAAGGGGTGGGTTGTATTCTGTCTCTAATGTAAGTTACTTAGAGTCTACGATTGCTGTTTTAGAAAATATATTGAAGAGGTTGTCTCCCCAAATGCCCCAGTAATCTCCGACTTCCACGGTGTCATGTTCTCACTATCAGGCCTTATATAATTCTTTGAGTGCCTATCGTTATTTTACTCACCAGTTAGCAATGGGACAAGAGCGAACGAGTATGACCTTCCAGAGACCAAAGAACGACCTCTTTTCCCCTTATTATAATCCAGGCTGGAGACATTACCCTAACTTTTCTTGGAGTAATGGACCAAATGCTATGGTTCCTAACTCCTAGCCTATCTCCCATCTTTCCAATTCCTTTCAGAGACTGGCTTTTCCAGGTGTGCCCAATGCACCTAGATCCCCACCCCCACACCTGCTCTCATCACTACCAGGCCTTAGATCATTCGTTGAGTGCTTGTCCTTATTTTGCTCATCAGTTAGCAACTGGACAAGAGCAAGCGAGTATGACCTTCTATAGACCTAAGAATGACCCATTTTTCCCTTATTATAATCTAGGGTGGAGAAATCACCCTAACCTTTCTTGGAGTAATGGACCAAATGTTGGTGTTCCTAACTACTAACTCCTAACCCATCTCCCATCTCTCTAATTCCTTGCAGAGACTGGCTTTTTCAGGTGTGCCCAATGCACCTAGGCGTCCATCTCCTGTAGCTCAAGTTCAATCTCCTCCTGGTTATATTGACATTGATAAAATTGAAAGGAGAATTAATAGCAATATGGAGAAAATGATTAATGATAATGTGGAAAAAATGATGAGAATGATGACTACAGTTTTCCTAATTAGCATCATTTTCTAGGGAGTCAGGTACTTTTCTGAGTTAACCTAAGGTGAACACCAAGGGTCATGCCTCCTCCTCTTCTACTACTAACCCTAGTGAGCATGTGAGGAAAGTGAATGCAGTTATATCTCTCTGATCTAGTCGAGAGATTGATAATCAAGTGAGAAATCCTAATGAATCCTGCATGTATCCTTACCAATTCTTTCAAAACTCTTCTTCTTTTTCTTCTTCTTCTCCTGTAGAAACTGGTTCATCTAATAAGTTAGGGGATACTACTGATGGTGTCCCCAACGATTTTGATACTCCTCTGCCTTTTGATTCACCTTCTAAGAAAGAGGAGCCTACGGAGAAAAAGTCATCTGATTCAATTGAACCTTCACATCCTAAGGATTCTTCTTCTATTTCTTCTACTGAGAAAGTCCGTAAGACTTTACCTCCTTTTTTCCATAGGCTTAAGAAGAAAGATCAAACTCATGTTGAGAAGATGAGAGAGACCTTCTCTCAAGTCAAAATCAACATTACTTTACTCGATGCTATTCAATAGATTTCTCCATATGCTAGATTTTTAAAGGATCCGCGTGCCACTAAGAGAGCTACTAGTGTCCCTAAAAAGGCTTTCTTAGCCTCTAGCACTGGCTCTATCCTTTCCTACCAGATCCCAGGGAAGTCTAAGGACCTCGATTGCCCTACCATTTCTATAGTTATAGGGGACTAGCTTATTCATAGAGTCTTGCTTGATTTAGAGGCTAGTGTCAACTTGATACCCTTCATTGAGTATGAGAGGCTAGGGTTGGGTGAGCTTAAACCTACTAAAATAGTTATTCAATTAGCTGATAAATCGACTAGGTTGCCTGGGGGTATAATTGAGTATGTGCTGATTAGAGTGGGTGAATTTATTTACCATGTGGACTTTGTAGTGATTGAAGCTGAGAAGGTGTCCAATTTAGCTAGTCAAGTCCCTGTAATTCTAGGGCGTCCTTTCTTGGTCACTGCTAATACCCTCATTAATTGTAGGAATGTTATAATGAGATTGCCTTTTGGCAACATGACTTTAGAATTGACCATCTTTAACATGTAAAGACAACCTTCTGATTTTAATGATTTGGAGTTTTCTACTCTTAACTGGGTGGATGATTCTGTATTCGATGATGACTTTGATGATATGTTTCCTGCTGAGTATGAGTCATTTCTTATGGGTGATGAGCCTGAATATGATATGTTTGAGCTTGATGACTTGTGCTCTACTGTTGACTGTCTACTTGTTGTTATTTCTGAATCTGCTCATGAATCTGTTTTCCCTCTCTTGAATTGAAACTTCTTACTGACTCTCTTAAGTATGCATTCCTAGGACCCGATGAATCCTTACATGTGACTATTTCTTCTGACTTAGACTAGGACCAAGAGGACCAATTGATTTCCTTGCTTAGAGAGAACAAGGAAGCTATATGGTAGACTTTAGGGGATATTAAGGGCATTAGTCCTTCTATTGTACAGCATAGAATTCATTTGGAGGGCAATGCTAAGCCCTATAAAGACCGCCAAAGACATTTGAACCCTACTTTACGGGAAGTAGTTAGGGAGGAAGTACTAAAATGGTTGGACCGTGGGATTATTTATCATATTTCTGATAGCGAGTGGATTAGTCCTGTTCAAGTTGTTCCCAAAAAGATCGGTATTATCGTGATTAGGAATGAGAAGAATGAGTTATTCCCTACTCGAGTTCAATATGCGTGATGTGTTTGTATAGATTATGGGAAATTGAATGTTGCCACCAGAAAATACCATTTTCCCCTTCCTTTCTTGGACAAAATGTTAGAGAGGTTAGTTGAACATTCCTTCTATTGGCTTTTAGATGGATACTCTGACTACACCCAGATCTCTCTTGCACCTGAGGATTAGAAGAAGACTACTTTCACCTGTCCGTTTGGGACTTATGTCTTTAGGAGAATGTCGTTTGGACTGTGCAATGCCCCTGCTATCTTCTAGAGATGCATGATTTCTATTTACTCAGATCTAGTTAAGCAGTGCATGGAAATTTTCATAGATGACTTTTCTGTGTTTGGGTCTTCCTTTGATAATTGTTTGTCTAATATGAGAAAAGTGTTAGAAAGGTGTAGAGGGGAAAACTTGACTTTGAATTGGGAGAAATTCCACTTCATGGTTAAAAAGGGGATAGTCAATGGCTGCATTATTTTAAGAGATGGAATTCAGGTAGATAAGGCTAAGACTGATCTGATTGTTAATCTTCCCCCTCCCACTTGTATGAAAGAGGTGAGGTTGTTCCTTGAACATGCTGGGTTCTATCGTCATTTCATTAAGGACTTTAGTGAGATAGCGAAGCCCTTAACCAACCTGCTAGCTAAGGATGTACCATTTCACTTCTCTAAGGAGTGGCTTGTGGCATTTACTAAGCTTAAGGAAGCCTTATATAACCTCTACTCCTGTTCTTCATCCTCCTTTCTAGGGAGAACCATTTGAGTTGATGTGTGATGCGTCTGATTATACTATTGGAGTTGTTACTGAGTTGATAAGAAGCCCCATGTAATCTATTATGCTAGTCACACTCTGAATAATGCCCAATTGAACTATACTGTTACTGGGAAAGAATTCTTGGATGTGATATTTGGATTTGAGAACTTTAGGCCCTATTTGATTGGGTCTCATGTGATTGTCCATACTAACCACTCTGCTCTTAAGCACCTTCTTTTTGAGAAGAATACTAAGCCTAGACTTGTGAGTTGGATTTTGCTTTTGCAAGAGTTTGACTGCAAGATTAGGGACAAGAAAGATTATGAGAACCTTGTAGCTGACTATTTGTCTAGGATTCTTGATGATAGAGAGAGTGAGTCAAGTATTTTTGAGTGCTTTTCCAATGAGCAATTATATGCTGTTCACCCTGATCCTTGGTATACTGGCATTTTGAGCTACTTAGTTGCTGGTAGGATCCTTGAGGGTAGGAATAAGAATGACAGAGATAGGTTCTTTCACCTCTTGAAGTTCTTTGTTTGGGATGACCCTTATTTGTTTAAATACTACTTTGACCGAGTCTTTTGGAGGTGTATTCCCGACAATGAGGTAAAGGGTGTCCTTTCTTTTTGTCATGACTAGACATATGGGGGCATTTTAATGGTAGGAATACTGCATCCAAAGTTCTTCAATGTGGTTTCTGTTGGCCGACCTTGTTTAGGGGTGCTTTTGAATACTGTAAGAGCTACCCTAGGTGCCAACAGTTGGGTAGAATAAGCAGGAGATATATGATGCCATTGATTGTGGTGGAGATTTTCGATGTGTGGGGTATTGATTTGATGGGACCATTTCCATCTTCTTTTGGGAATGAGTATATTTTGTTAGCTGCAGACTATGTTTCTAAATGGGTTGAGCTCATCCCTTCAAGGACCAATGATACTAAGGTGGTTGTGAAGTTCCTTAGGGAGAACATCTTTGCTAGATTTGGCATGCCCCGTGCTATCATTCGTGATCAGGGTACCCATTTTAATAACAGGTCTTTTGATGTCTTACTGAAGAGGTATTCCATAGGCCATAGGTTTGCTACCCCCTATCATCCCCAAACAACTGGTCAAATTGAAGTGTCTAACCGGCAAATAAAACAGATTCTAGAAAAGACCGTGAGCCGAAACATGAAATATTGGGCTGACAAGCCTATAGATGCTCTTTAGGCATATAGGACAACTTTCAAAACTCCCTTAGGTACGTCGCCTTATAGGGTTGTTTACGGCAAACCTTGTCATCTCCCTGTTGAGATTGAGCATAGAGCTTGGTGGGCCATTAAGATGCTTAATTATGACTTAACTGGGGCTCGTGAGGAGAGAAGAATGCAACTGAGTGAGCTTGATGACATACGAGTTAAGGCTTATGAGAGTGCTCGATCTTACAAAGAGAGGGCTAAGTTGTTTCATGACAAACATACTTTTAGGAAAGAGTTTGCCTCGGGAATGAAAGTACTCTTTATATGACTCTAAGCTCCATTTATTTCCAAGGAAATTGAGGTCTCGATGGACGGGTCCCTACATTGTCTCACATGTTTTTCCCTATGGTGCAATTGAAATTCAGGATCTTGAGAGTAGAGCTAAGTTGAAGGTGAATGGCCAGCGATTGAAGCAATTTCTGGAGTTGCTAAGTAAAGAATATGTGGAGTGTCTGATAGTCTGCCAGTCGAGTCCTAATTGGTGATTGTGATGATAGCTCAGGTGTTTTTAGCACCCGACCTGGTTTGCTTGACATTTTGTTTCCTTTCTTTCTCTTTTTCTCATTTCTCATTTCTTTTTTTTTGTATAGTTGGCAGCTTTTCTTTTTCTCTCTTGTGTATATATGTTGTACACTTGTTTTTTTGGGTCATGTCCTTTTTATTTTTGAGTCTTGTTTTTATTTTTGTCTATTTGTTTTCTTTTTAGATTTTGTTTTGTGTTTAATGTTTCTTTCTACTCCCAATGAGGACATTATAAGATTTAGGTGTAGGGGTAGAGAAACTTTGTTTCAAAAAAATGAAGAAAAAAAAGGAGAAAAAATTCAAAATTTTTTTTTTTTACAAAATCCAAAAAGATTTTTGTTTTTGTTTTGTCTTTGGGGAATATATGTGGTATTTTTGGTTGACTGTGATATCTTGTATCTTAGTATTAGGTTGTATATAGATGTAGTATGCATTGATAGAATTTAGTCCTAAAGTGTGATATTTGTATACAGTCCTAACTCCCGACATTATTTCTAAGTAAGCTTGACTTTGATAGATGAACCTGTGAGATTTTGAGCCTTATAGACTAATTCATCAATTTAGTATCACATTTTTCTGTTATGTGTGTCTCGTCCATGAATACAATTCTAGAACTTGCTTTGATTCTCTTTGAAATCACATTTAGCATATGCATTATGATACTATGATAGAGTCATTCATTTGTTTTTGTGAACTACATAGCCAAATTGCCCCCCTTGTGTTGAACACTTACCCTTTGCTAGCCTTTTGAGCCTTGACCCTTTTTGTTGCGAACCCTTCATTTTAGCCCTTGGCCTAAACACAACGTCTTATCTCTAAGCCAAGGCCAATGAGGCAAAACTTCATTATTTGATGGGTAACTTTTAGGTATTTTATGAATTTGGTGGTTGATTTTGGTATATGAGGGGATTATAGTGATCATTTGGAAATTGCGTTGTATTACTGTTGTACATGTCATTCATTCATTTTCTTGTTTTTTGGTGCAGAAGAGGGGGCATGCCCCAAGTAGAAATATTATTATTTCATGTTCCTGGGCAAAGCAGCCCCTACAAGATCTGTATGACACATCAGTGGGTGGGGAATTAAAGTAAACTATTCATATCTCATTATTAATTCTTAGGTTGGCCAACTTATCCGCCACTTGATTTGCCTCCCCATAACAGTGAGTAGTCTTGACTTCCCAATCAGTTTGTTCAATCAGTTGTTTGCATTGGAGGATGAGCAGCTTGTGCACTGGGTTCCAGTTTCCATTGCCTCGAAGCATTCCGATTACGACCATGGAGTCCTCTCAAAGCAAAACCTTCGTTAGGCCCAAGTCCCTCACCATCTTCAACTCACGAAGCGCCGCTCTGAGCTCTGCTTTGAATGATGTACATTTCCCAAAGTGCTTCGTAAATCCTTTTATCCACTCACCTTTTGCCCCTCTTAATACCCTGCCACCCGAGGCTAGACCCGGGTTACCTGTGGACGCACCTTCTATATTCAAAAGGGTCCACCCCTCGAGGGGGGCTTCCCATCTTATAAATGCTTCATCCTTTTCAGCCACCTTGCTATCTGCAAATAGATTGTCTGGATTTAGTGCATGGATAATGCCTCTAAATCATCCCAGAAGGAAACCGCCTTTAGTGGTGGGGATATCCTCCACTCGATTGAAGCAATGTACGTTTCGTCACTTCCAAAGGTACCATATTTTAGTAAGGAATTTTATGGCCCAATCGGCTCCATTATGATTTCCTCTGACATTCGCTTCTATCCATGTGTTACAGAACGCATCTGCGGCTAAATATTTCATGCCTTGGAGCTCAAGGAAGTGCCACAACTCCCTTGCATTCGGACACTCCCTAAGTACGTGGTTGATCGACTCTCGCACCTCATCACAAATGCCACATTCTGGGTTTGCTACAAGACCCCTTCGTACCCGGTTCTCGTTGGTTGAAATCTTTCTATGAAGCACCAACCATGTGAAAACTCGAATCCGTTGGTGCTTCAGCCCTTGAAACCCAACTCCAGCTTTCCTTTGGCAGAGTTTCAGGTTCATTCTGAACGATACTGATCGCAGACCAAATTTTGAATTGGCCCTCCTTTTCTCCAATCCAATAATAATTGTTAGCAACTTCTTCCTCCAATAGTTTGAAAGAGGCAATTCTTGCAAGTATAGGCTGTGGGGGAAAGTCTACAAACTCGTCCCATCTCCATCCCCCTTGGTCACTCCAATAGTCATGGACATGCTTCTCCAGCTCAGTTAAAGGCACATATTGCGTAGCGAATATGAGTAGTGGAGACGGCTCAACCCATCTATCGAGCAAAGCCTTCGTTAAGCGCCCATCGCCTACCACCATTCCAACGTTCTGCTTAACAAGGTACGAGTTCTCCGGTGGTCCCCTCCACACGGTGGACTGTCGCGACAAGGGTTTCAAAGGGGGGCGTTTGTGAGTGAAAGAGCCCTATTCCCCCATAGTATTTAACTGCTAAAACCCTAGCCAAACCTTATCGGGCTTATTAACCATCTGCCACCCCAATGTCATCAATAAGGCCGTGTTTAAGGCCCTCATCGACGGCACCCCAAGTCCCCCCATCTCTTTATGGCGTGTGACGAGTGCCCAGGTGGCAAGATGAATTTTTCTTTCCATATTTGTCCCCCCATAAAAATCTATGTATTTTACGGTCGACCTCATTGCACTCAGATTTGGGTAGTTGGGCCGTTTGCATTGTCGGAATGGCACGAATTGTCGATCGAATAAGCGTTAATCGTCCCACTAACGAGAGGCATTTACTCTTCTAGCCTGCAAGACGCTTATCGATTCTTTCAAACACAGCTTGGTAGGTGCCACAACTCACCTTCTTGTGTAGCGTAGGGACACCTAAAGTAGTGTCCCAGATCCTCCGTGTTCGAAATGTCCGACACGTTGCAAATATTCTTGGTCAACTGAGGGTCAGTGTTGGCCGAGCATAATACATTAGATTTTTCACTATTAACCATCTGCCAGGAAGCCTTGTAAAATCTGTCCAAGCAATTTTTGAATACCAGAGCTTGCAATACTGAGGCTTCGGCAAAAAATACGACATCGTCTGTGATAGGCCCGCAAGCGCACAGTGGCGTTATAGCAAATTGTAAAGCTTGTCGAGAGCTACAAATTTAACCACCACTTCGATTATTAAATACTTTTTATAGTATAGGGAAGTAGGGATCGGTCCACGATGAAAGATTGTTGTAAAAGACTAGCTTAATCCTAAATGATTTTACTAATCCAATTCATTAAGTCTAATATCGGTAATTCTAAAATAATTAAAATATAATGAGTAAGAATCTAGAAAAATACCCAATGATGCACCCAAATATTCTAAATCATATTCTGGAAATAAAACAGTAAAAAGATTCCCTAAATAATTTAGAAAAATAAAATCAGAATAGTAACTAAAATTCTAATTAAAAATCAATAACAACAAATAATAGTCAGAAAATAAATGTTAAAAAATTCAAACAGTAACCTAAAATATTATTCTTCAGGTATATAAGCTTATAAATTCTAAATTGTATCTAATTAATTTCAGAAAAATCAGATCAGAAAATTAGCACAGAATATCAAGCAGAATTTGAAACTAGAAATAAAATAATCTGCATTAATCTAAATACGAAATTAATCACAAAAATTACCCTAATTTTAGGACAAAATTTTATGGACTTAAAAACACCTAATAATCATGAATTAAAATTAAAAATCAAAATTTTCAGAATTAATAACCTAAAAACCTGCACTTATCAATTCCTCAAAATAATTCTGAAAAATTATCAAATAATTTTCAAAAATTACGAAATTGAATATGAGCAGACTAGGACACTATATAAACCCTAGGAATTAATAAAAATTGAAAAATAACAAAAATAACTATTTTTAGTCTAAGTTCTAACAAACTGGTAATTAAATACTAAAACTGAATATAAATCAATCTAAAATTATAACCACTCTAAAAATCAAAATCTAAGCTATCTAAAATTACCTAGACACTCCTAAAAGACTATACTTTGGGGGGGGGGGGGCGGTCGATTGAAATTATATGGTAACCAATAAAATGAAACAAAAATTACCAAACCAACCAAATTAACTATAAGCAACAAATAATTATCAAAGTTGTCAAATTTATCAAGAATACTTAGTATAATCTCAATACACCATGCAAATTAATATTTATCATCAACACACAAGTTAATTTCATTTATGAGTTAAACTGTAGAAGATATCCACTAGCGGTTCTTCCCCGTTTTTCCTTAGATTTTAGTTTACTAAGATCCAGCCCTAATATAAACCCTACTAATTTGATAATCTTTACACTAGCGCAAAAATTTAACCCAACTAGAGCATTAGGAATTAGAAAAACATCGTTTAATACTTTGTAACCAATTTACCAGCAAATCGATTTAACAAAGATTTAAAGCGATTATCTAATTAAAAGAGATGAGTTTGAGCCATCCATGATTAACTAGGGTGATACCTAAGCCTAAAAGACTATAACTTTTACATATTATAGTCTTCTAAACTATCAATCAAAATTGTATTTAATCAACTAGCATGCATTCTAATCGATTTAACACAAATTTCATAAACGATAAACGTTAATCGTTAAAGAATCATGAATATAAATTAACTAGGCATTAAAGCATAAATTTTTTTTCAAAATAGTAAATTTAGCATGGCTTCAAGAAGATTATACTAAGCAAAAAAAAAAAAAATTACTCGCTCATATGAAAATTAACATCACAAAATTCACCCAAATAATTCATGCTTTAACAATAATCTAAACAAACAAAGTAAATTAAAGTAATACAAATAAAATAAAGAGAGAGAAAAAAAAAGAAAGAAAAGAAAAGACTACTTGGATGCTTGATGAAGGATTGCCGTGGGTTTGGTATGGTGAGATAGTGCTTTTGATGCAAAAAGATGATGATGAGAATAAGATGGTGATGATGAGGGATGATCTTTGTGAGCCTGATGGTGTGGTGAAAGCAGCTGTGGAGCATGAAGGAATGTGGGTTAGGCGTGGCTATGGAGGAAGCAAATGGGTTACGCGTGGAAGAGGTATAGTGAGGGAGTTGATGATGATATGGAGAAGATGAGGGAGCCGTGGAGTGTGATGGATGTTGAAGCGTGGTGGTGAGATGTTTTTGATGGGCGATGATGGCGAATGTGGTGATCTTTGGTGATGGGGTTTGGCGTGGATGATCGATGATGATGGTATGAAGATGATTATGCGTGATGGTAAGAGGATTTTATTAAGGTGGGTTAGGGTTTTTGCTTAGGGTTTTCGTCTCTTTCCTCCTTAGGCTTCTGATTCCTCAAGACTTCTATCTTTTCACCAATTCTTGAAACCCTAGCCCAATTAAATAATTATGAAAATAATATTCTCCATAATTATTATTTTTAGACCGTCTTTATAGCCAATTTGTGTAAAACCCAAGCCTCTATGTCCTCTTTTCTCCTCTTTATTAAATTAATACTAACCCTGAAAAATGTATAAAAGAAAACAAATTAGACGAAATAATATATATAATATAATCGAAATAATTATAAAAATAATGCATGATTTTTGGCTTAACATAAATCAAGGTCGATCCTACAGAGACTAGGTTGATCTATTGGGCTATATTCTCTCAAGATATGCTAAGCGAATCTAAACTTTAGATTGACAAAAATACGAAGATAAGGAAACAACTATAATTAATTCAAGGGGTTTCAATTTAACAACTTCTAATTCACTAATTTTAAATCAATTAAGGAGAAAACGCCTAGCAATTCATGTAGTTATGAAAGTTGATTGGATCAAAATGATGAACATGTGCTTTTCTCTAATTGGTTAATCTCGAGGAATTGCAATCTCTCCAAAAATTTAGTCTATTCTTTCGAACTCAACCAAATTTGCCTAAACTAGCAAAAGTCGTTCTTTCGAAATAAATTTGTCTTAATCCTAGTTAAACATCTTCGATTACTTTCTAGTCCTTCTAACATGCAAATCTTTTTTTCGAGACGACGTTATGTTAGGTTTTATCAAGCTGTCCAACAATGAAATGTGACCTTTCAGTTTTTCACCCGATTGTTTCAAACGTGCAATCAAACTTTGGCCAAAAATCTACTCACAACATGATAATTACTCGATAGAACGAAATCAAACTAATCATAAAAATAAGCACAATTCTTTAGATTAAAGCATGATCCAACTATACTTTCGTAAACTATTAAATCCCTAGACAAAAATTAAACTACTTACACATGATTAAATTAAACATTTAACTACTCTAAAATGATAAATCTAAAAAGAAAAGAGAAGAGAACAGAGAAGAGTTTGCTTAGCCAAAATGCATGCTTGAATCTTTCAATTGCAGAACTCGATCCCACTTCCTTGCAATATTCACCTTCAACTTGCTCTTCCTCTAATCTAAGTCCTAATCTAAGTAGAGTGGAAAGGAGTATGGAGATAGAATGATGGGTCTCTTCTTTCAGCAGCCGAGCATGTCTATATACAGCGCCCCCCATTGATTCTTACCCACAAAAGCTAAGGAAAACGAATAGCGCAATAGCTACAGACCTGCCATAGACTATGGGGTTCACCACGGGCAGGTCGTGGTTCTGGCTGGAATCGAGATTTTCTACTCTTTTTTGGCTCCACAGGTATAATAACTCAGGGGCATCCGTAGGGAGTCAAAATACAGGTCAAATGATTCAAAATCTTGCAAAACACATCAAACAACCATACTCAAGAATAATTCGAGAGTATAAATATAAATTATAACAAAAAGCACTCAATTCTCCTAAAAATGTGGCAAAATGACCTAAAATGATATACACGTTAAACACTTGTCAAACTCCCCCATGCTTAAACTGGTGTTTGTCCTCAAGCAAACACTAAATAAAAACGACAAAGGGAAATGCATCTAGGACTCAAAACGAAAAAACCTCCTTGAAGTAGGCAAGTCATAGCATATCATAAGTAAGAGTATCAATCAATAGTAACCCTAAATAGTGTGCAAAACATTTCAGAATTAAGAGAAGGAGAAGGTTTTCAAAAAAGTACAAGGTCACAAGCTCGATATCAAACTTGATCACCCCCAAAGAACCACATAGCACGTTACGCAAGCACATGGAATTGAATATAGCCAAATGGACTGGTAGAACATCACGTTTGGAAAAAGTGGAACACTCCCACTCATGTGTTTGATATTTTGCATAGGTTCACTCAAGGCTCATTCCAAAGATGCAATCTATCACATGGTCGACAAGGCTCTCAAATTCTCTACCATTAGAATGCAAAGTGCACAAGACAATCAAGAGGACTTTTTATGGGTTGTAATGTGGGCTAAAAAGAAAAAGGAGTAGACAAATGCATTTTGGACAATGTGGAGCTACTTAGCCAAGTGACTAGGGAGCAGCCAATCAAAACACCAAGAAACCTTGAAGTTCACCAACACTCCAAACCTCAAAATACAATGAACATACCCTAATAAACCATGTAGGAAATGAGTTGACAAAGAAGGAATACAAGCTTTGTACATATCCAATGCCAATCATGGAGTTTTTTTTCTGGTTTTGTTTCGCCTTTTTTTTCTTTTTTCTTTTTTTCCCATGATTTTCTCTTTTTTTTTTCATTTTTTCAACATGACTTTTGTTTCTTCTATTTTTTGGGTTTTGTGTTTGAGAAATGAAATGAAAATTGCAATTACTGAAAGGCATAGGATCACAAACTATCAACTCACAACTAAATACATAAACACACAATCCAAGCAAGAGGGAACCAACACCAAATGCTCAATATCATCAATCCCTCAACAAACCAACATACTAAAGCCACCTTAAACTCAATAATCACCAAAACCACCCACTACATACTTAAAGTGATGCTCCATAGACTTGGCTTAAAGGTTAGAATATGTGTTTGGCCAAGGGCTAAGATGAAGGGATCACAACAAAAATGGATATAAGCTCAAAGGGTCTAATAAAGAGGAATTATCATGTAATACAAGGGTAGACTATTTGGCTATGTGGCTAAAATGGTCAAAGAAAGAAATGCCTCTATCATGTCATCAAATATGCACATGCTAATGTGGTTTTGAACAAGAATCTAGGCAAGTTCTAAAGATGCAATAGGGAAGAGTCACACAACTAAAAGAAACATGAGACTAAACATAACGAATAATCCAAATAAGGCTCAAAATCTCATGGGATATCTGCCAAAGTCTCATTAAGCTCTTAAGATGACTAAATGTACAAACATTAATGCTAAGGACTCCAAGGAATAACAAAGTTCTCAATCAAGACAAGGGTCAAAATAAGAAATATTTATAAAACCTTCAAAAATTTATAGCACCAAAAGGGATTACACATCAATGGTACTCAAGCTCATGAAAGCTATTATGCCTAAACCAAGAAGGTTACCTCAATCCAATCCTCACCATCGCTCCATGCAATCCTATATGCAACACACTAATGTAAACAAAAAGAAACCTAAAACTATATGCTCTAATAAGTATGCAAGTTAATAACAAAAAATAGAAAATATAGAAACTGCCCTTCCCCTATGCTTAGATGAAACATTATTATTCAAAGGAAAGAGAGTAAGGGAAGGGGGAACAAAAGAAAACAATCTCGCCAGGTTAGATGCAGAGCGCACCTAAGCTATGCAACCTTGTAATAATCGAGGCACATAGAGCATCAGCCACTCCATCGCGTTGTCAAGACTCGACTAATTAAATCAAATGCCGTTAAAGCATGCAGGAGCTTATCAAACTCTTGGGACCACAATTTAGAAAATAAAAGGTAAGAGACAATAATGAAAACCACACAAAACAGTATAGGTATCCTCTTAACTTTATCAATGACCATAGAAAAATCATAGAAAGGATTAAAGAATGTAGTGATTTTCCTAGGCAAGTCCTCTAGGTACATGTAATATGGATCAAGAGAGGCATTAAACCCACTAAAGCAACCTAGGGACACAAAATTATTAGCATTCCCACCAAGCATATTGAAAATGTTAACCTCATAGCCCAAATCAACATTAGCATAAAAAATCATAGGATTTTCTATGAGCGTGTCAATGTAATACTCAGGGGAAGGAGAGGGTAATGAACACATAGAGGAAATATGAGAATGATCAAGGGGATTGTGGAGAAGATTATCATCAAAACCAAGGCTAGGCGACTCCTCATGTATAAACACATCACGTTACCCCTCCAAAGGAGTCTCATCTAGATCACGCAACTCATCTAAAATATCTTCGGACTTAAAACATGCATCAGAAACCTGAAGCCTAGCGTCAAACCCAAAAGGCTCACCCACCTCGAGCCTCGTTCACTGAGCTAAAGGAAAGGACGAGTCAAGTAAGGATAAGACAACATCAGTATTGTCCCAGGGTGATACAAAGTTAGGTTGTGCATAGCATGCATAATAAGGACATAAATTAGTTTCATGGTAAGAAGACCTACACAATTCACACTAAAAAGGGGCATAATAAGATCTAGCATAGAACACACAATAATCAGAAAATGAATATCTAAAAAGACGACTAGCCTTTTCAAACTCAAACAAATCACAAAGAATCCACTCAAGCAAATAACATGCATCATCAACATTTTTAGCATGAAAACCCCAATATTCTAAAAGAACTCAATTGTACTATTCACATCCTCATTCATAATGGCCAAAATCTCCCATTTACCAACACAATAACCACATTGAGTAAGAAAAGCATTTAAACGCTTAAAATATCTCCAAAATAATTCATGCTTGAATTGGGGGAAATGGAAAATTACCATTGTTGTTTCTTCAATTTTTTTGGTTAATTTTCAAAAAAAAATTTAATAGGTTTTTTTCCCAAAGAAAAATAAAATGCTTAGTCAAACCTTTCAGGAAAAACCTAATATTCGACGCTAGTCCCTGACAACGGCGCAAAAAGCTTGGTAGGCCCGTAAGAGCACGGTGGCGTTGTAGCAAATCAAGGTCGATCCCACAGAGAATAGGTTGATCTATTGGGCTATATTCCTTCAAGATATGCTAAGTGAATCCAAACTTTAAATTGATAAAAACACGAAGATAAGGAAACAACTATAATTAATTCAAGGAGTTTCAATATAACAACTTCTAATTCACTAATTTTAAATCCATTAAAGAGAAAACGCCTAGGAATTCATGTCGTTATGAAAGTTGATTAGATCAAAATGACGAACATGTGCTTTTCTCTAATCGGTTAATCTCAAGGAATTGCAATCTCTCCAAAAATTTAGTTTATTCTTTTGAGCTCAACCAAATTTGCGTAAACTAAGCAAAAGTCGTTCTTTCGAACTAATTTGTCTTAATCCAAGTTAAACATCTTCGATTACTTTCTAATCCTTCTAACATGCAAATCTCTTTTTCGAGAAGACATTATATCAGGCTTTATCAAGCAGTCCAACAATGAAATGTGACCTTTCAGTTTTTCACCTGATTGTTTCAAACGTGCAAGCAAACTTTCGCCAAAAATCTACTCACAACATGATAATCACTCGATAGAACGAAATCAAACCAATCATGAAAATAAGCACAATTCTTTAGATTGAAGCATGATCCAACTATACTTTCATAAACTTCTAAATCCCTAGACAAAAATTAAACTACTTACACATGATTAAATTAAACATCTAACTACTCTAAACTGATAAATCTAAAGAGAAAAGAGAAGAGTTTTCTCAGTCAAAATGTATGCTTGAATCTTTCGATTGCAGAACCCAATCCCGCTTCCTTGCAATCTTCACATTCAACTTGCTCTTCCTCTAATCTAAGTCCTAATCTAAGTAGAGTGGAAAGGAGTATGGAGATGGAATGATGGGTCTCTTCTTTCAGTAATCGAGCATGTCTATATATAGTAACCCCAGTTGATTCTCAGCCATAAAAGCCGAGGAAAATGAATAGTGCAGTAGTTATAGCATGCCACGGACCGTGGGGTTTACCATGGGCAGACCGTGGTTCTATCTGGACTTGAGATTTTCTGCCCTTCTTTGGCTCCATGGGCACAACAACTCAAGGGCATCCATGGGGAGTCAAAATGTATTCATATGCGAGTCAAATGGCAAGTCAAATGGTTCAAAATCCTGCAAAGCACATCAAACAACCATACCAAGCATAATTCGAGAATATGAATGTAAATTATAACATGAAGCACTCAATTCTCCTAAAAATGTGACAAAATAATCCTAAAATGATACAAGTTAAGCGCTTATCAGTCCGCAAAGAGGAGACTTGGAATTCTTGGCCATTTCGACTTGTTGAAAACGGGCGCCACCTTCCTTGTGCGACTTCCGTTTCAACCAACTGAGACAATCTCTCCATGCATGCCATGAAGAGATAAGGCGATAATGGGTCGCCCTGATGAATACCTCTTGTGGGATAAAACTTCTCCGTTGGTTACCCATTCCACATTATGCTTATCAAGTAGGTCTTAACGCAATTCATTATCTCCTGAATGAGTAGTGGGGGCAGATGCATGTCTTCCAATGTTTCTGCAATGAAATCCCATTTAAGCCTGTCGTATGCCTTTTCAAGATCAATTTTGATGGGCATCCATCCTTTCTTACCCTTCTTAGATCGCATTTTAGTGAATAATCTCCTACATCATAACAATATTATCACCTATTTGTGTTCCTGGCACAAAGTTGGCTTGCAGTAGGGAGATTAGGCTAGGAAGCACTGCTTTGAGCCTCTGTACAACACACTTTGTAACTAGCTTATAAGTCACATTACACAACCCAATCGACCTGAATTGCAAAACGCTCTGCAGATTATTTATTTTTGGTATGAGCGATATAAAAGTGTCATTGAGGCCCTCTGGCATCTCCCCTCCTCCTAAGATGTCGAGGACTGTGCCACACGTCGACGACCCTACCAGCGCCCAGTAACGGTGGAAGAAATAGGCATGGTATCCATCTGGTCCCAGTGCCTTTAATGCCGCCATTATCTTAAGTGCATCAAGCACACTCTAGGTTGTGAAAGGTTTTGAAAGCTCCTATATCTGTTTTGTCGTCAGTCTTGGAAATAAGCCTAGATGCAGTCCATGCTCCACATCATTAAGGTGTTCCTCAGTATATAGGCCCATAAAAAAACCTCCTACCACATTCAACACTGATTCAGAGTCCACAATCCGTTGCCCTGTCGTGTCTTGCAATGCTTTAATGCGATTCAACTTTAGCCGTATGATCGTGCTAGTGTGAAAATAGTGAGTGTTGCCATCTCCATCGCGAATAGCCTCCCTCCTAGCTTTTTGCATCCCAAAAGTATCAATCTGGTCTAACACCTCCCTCAATTGGCCTTTGAGCTTAATCTCTAATTTGAGCAAATAGCGATGGCATCCCTCATTAAGTTTCCTTTGGATGCCCTGAAGGCATGCCCAAAGCTTCATTTTCCTCCTGAACAAATTACCGAATACCTCCCTGTTCCACGTGTTCAATGCATGCGACACAGACAGCAATGCAGGAATGATTGACTTTTTGCCACACCAGTTCTCCTATAAGGTGCACTCAAATCCTTTATGGGTAGTCCATGCCACCTGGAACCGAAACGGTTTTGGTTTGTAAGAAATCTGGGCAAACCCTCGTGTGTTCACCAAAAGCGGTAAGTGATCGGAATAGTTCTGGAGAAGATGCTGCACTGTTCCCTCCTGAAACCCGATTCGCGACTCCGCATTGTATAGAGCCATGTCCAGTTGCGTACATTTCTGGGTGGATTCATTGTTACGCCTAATCCAGGTGTATTGATGTCTAGAAAATCCCAAATCTATGAACCCATTATTCTCTATCCAGTGCTTGAATCGGTTGCAACGCTTGAGCATTTCGATGCCCCCATGATTCCTTTTAGCCAAATTTATTGTATCATTATAGTCCCCCACGAGAAGCCAGGGTTGGCGTACTATGGTGCCAAATTGCTAGATATCTGCCTAAAAGGATTCTCTTTCCTGCTAATGGGGGCTCACATAGACGGCGGCAAAGAGCCACCGCGTTTGTCGTCCATGGGTCACCCACATTGTGATAAACGGCGTTTTAGACTGCATGATCTTAATGTCAGGTTCTTGGGAATCCCATAGTATCCATATTCTCCCCTGAAACCCTGGGCCTTGCTACGATACCAACGGTCAAACCCACTTCCTCGACATACCTTGTCCGCTTTGTCTCCGCTAATGTGAGTTTCCAGTAAAGCAATAAGCTGAGGCTTGTGAATCCTGATGTGTTCTTTAAATTCACACATAAAGTATGTGTTTCCTGCTCTATAAACATTCCATGCCAGGATCCTTTCTCTTGTCTTGCGTCCCCTTCCCTAGGGATTACGTCGCTACTACTATTGTTCGGATTCATAAATCTTCCATGGAAACAGGTGATCGCAAAATGATCATTATCCATTGGGTACAGTGCCCCTCTATTGTCTATTGGGGGAACCTGCAGACTAAGCACTTACTTCCCTCCTCCGTCCATCCTCATGATGGTGTTAACTAGTGTAGTTACCCTCGGCCGCCCGCAATTTGATGCCCCAGTTGGATGCCGCAGTCCAGGGTGGCCTCCACTTCCCAGGTTGCATGCTTTACCTTGTGTTGCTAGGCTTACTCCCCTCCACTCCGGTGCAGCACCGAGGGGGATTGTCGCTGTACCGTCGCATGGGATGACGATGGGCCTTTTATTCATATGGGTGCTCCTAGCATACTACCCGTCTTGTAATCACTTGTTCCCTCTGTGTTTCCATGTTTCTTGCGACTACTAACTGTGACCACGTTTCTTGCTACCTTGCGGCTGACGGGTTTGCTTCCATATCACACGGGATGTTGGGAACATGCTTCGGGTGGTTGTCTCATCTGCTACACTCTCCACTTCCTGTTCTCTGCTTCTGGCATTTTGCCCTCGCTCTCCAGCCACCACCGGCTCCCTTATTACTTCATGCTCCGTGAAAGTGTCTTCACTCTCTATGTTCTCCTTTTGTTCTTGGCCACCTCCATTTTGATCCCCCTCGAGGGTGCTCTCTAAAAGTGCCTTTAATCTAGAGCCAGCGCTTTGTTCCCTCTATTGTACCTCTAGTTGCGATGACGTTGGCCTTACTGTGGATAACTTTTGGCCATCTTCTTGATTTGCCCCACCGGGTTCCTTCCCATTTTCCCGGTTTTGAGGGCCTCACGGGGCGGTCTGGCCTTGCTTTGTGTTCTTCCGCCAAGGCTTCCTCACCATCATCCATGCACCATATGTGGTCTCTTTTTCTGGTAAGTGGAGTTCCTGATTCTAAGGTTGGTCTGCGTTGCCCTGCTCTTGGTCTTTATTTGGGGCGGGTGCCTGTGCCGGGCACGTATCCTCTCTGTGGCCCTACTTCCCACATCCAATTCAGATCGTCTGGAGTCCCTCATATTGTATCTTCCAAATCCTCCCATTCAGGCAAAACTTGGATAATAAAGGCTGAGTAAGGTCTACCTCCACGCACAGTCGAGTAAATATTCATCTTTCCACGTTTGCAGTGGTGCTGTCCAGTTTTAGCACCTTGCCAATCTTATTACCAATTTTATTGAGTAGGAAGTGTTTATTGAAATATTCTACTCCTAGTTTTGGGATTCGCACCCAGGCAGCAAGTCTTGTAATCTTGTCCTCTTTCGGTGCAAAATTAGGCATCCATTCTCTTATAACTAGGTAGTTATCACCTATCATCCATGACCTGCTCATAAGGACATGGTCATAGTCCTCCCTATTCGTAAATCTCGTTATGTAGTAATCAAACGCTATGTCAATGAGAGAAAGATCTCCTTTCAATGCTCATTTTGTCTTTAGACGCTTCTTGAGTTGCATGTAACCAATACCTTTGTCAAAAAATTTCACAATCAGTGCATCCTTCTAAGGTTTTTGGAGCATTCACTTCTCCTATGCCGTTAGGAGTGTCGTGGGACACGTAGGACCGTCTTCTGATACATCATTATATTCTCTCTAGTCCCACATAGGATTCTCCCGCATCTCTATGTGTAGATTGGGTTATTCCTTTAGAGCGTATCTCGATGCAACATTCCAGCTCCGAAGACAAAACCACCATGGCACTCGCCTTCTGGCGTCTTCAGAATCCGTGCTGAGCCAAGGTCCACGTTGTCGTCCCGTCCGATTTCAGCCATCATTTCCCCCCGTCAAGTTCACCCATGGTACGTTTCATCTTCTTTGTGGTTCGGTTCTGTTGCAGGTTTCTTAGAACCCCTAAATTCATAGTGGTCGCATTCATCTTTGGCCTTGCCGTAAGTCTCTCCTTTTACAACATTGGTGGGGCTGCATCCTTGACAGCAAACCCCCCATCACCCCATCAACGCCGCTGGGGGGAACTGCCACTGTCCACCGTACTTCCTTGTAGTGCCAGCATCGCCTATTGCCTCACTAGGGTTTCCTGGTACCAACTTTTTTTCCCAATTACCCAAAGATTCACAATTATTGACTAATCATATCATGACTATAGAAAGTTTGAATATTTTAGACCATATATTGTATAAACTTAAACTAAGGGTTGACACTTAAACATTCAATTAATTCATTCATTTTCTTCTTAAGAAAAAAAAGCAAGAAAAATGAAGAAAAAATGAAAAGATTTGGAAAAAAAATGAAGAAAAAAGTTGAAAAAAATTTCAAAAAAGAAGAGTTGTGAGTAAGAGTGTTTGACATGAATGTATCCGTGTGTGTGTGTGTGTGTGCGTGCGTGCTTGTATGGTGAGGTTTTGTTAAAAGCTAAACAATATTGACTTTTTGGTCAAACAAGTACAACGTGTGACTCGGACAGGTCCGCTTCATCTAACAACCGAGTTCAGCTCGGTGGCAGTGCGAGAAAAATGATTAGGGGCAAAGGTGGAAATGCTACCATCTAATTTTTTAGTTGGGATTAGTGTCGTTCAACACGCTCAAACTGTAGATTATTTAGGTCCAATAACACTTTTATATATAATT
>JACYFF010031954.1:18874259-18905022 GCA_017589665.1 Selenicereus undatus | reverse complement strand
GTGCGTGCGTGCGTGTATGGTGAAGTTATGTGAAAAGCTGAAAAATATTGACTTTTTGGTCAAACAAGTACAACGTATGACTCCGCTTCATCTAACAACCGAGTTCAACTCGGTGGCAGTGCGAGAAAAATGATTAGGGGCATAGGTGGAAATGCTACCATCTAATTTTTTAGTTGGGATTAATGTCGTTCAACACCCTCAAACTGTAGATTATTTAGGTCCAATAACACTTTTATATATAATTTTTTTTTAAAAAAAACTGATTGGGGAAAAATTCCAAATGGGCAAATGCAAGTCGGACCCCCAGACTAGACCTCTATCTGGGATAATGGGCCCTCCCTGGGGGCTTCCTTAGGCCCATGTCCGAGAAACGGGGCCCAGTGACGAAACCCTAAGGGCTCCCCCTAGGGCCCTGTGATACCAGGTTCTTCCCTTGAAGCACAGACCCCGCATGACGGTTTCCACCATGGTGTTTGACGGAACGGAGGTCCCACAGTTTGCCTCCCCCCACAACGACCCCCTGGTTGTTGCAATGAAGATAACAAGTGCTATTGTTAGGCAGATTCTGATCGACACGGGTAGTTCAGTTGACATCATAACCTGGGATTGCCTCAAAAAGCTTTTGTACCCCGAACGTGATATCGTCCCCTTGGTACACCCAATCTTGGGCTTCAGTGGACAGGAAATGAGTCCTACCAGGATGATCTGACTCCCGGTGCACTTTGGCAACAAGCTCAAACCCAAGAACCTAGAGGTCGACTTTTTGGTCATTGACGTACCCACAGAATATAATGTAATACTGGGGCGGCCAACCCTTCACAAGGTTAAGGCCCTCATAGCCCCGTACCTCTTCCAGTTTCAATTCGAGGCTAATGACGGTAGCGTTGGTGAAATGCATGGGGACCAACGAATGGCCCGGGAATTTTATTTGGTGAGTATTCGGCCCTTGGTAGAGCGCGAAGGGAGCATGGACTAGATTGTCCGCCCCAGGCGGAGAAGCAGGTGAAGACTGGACCGACCACCGTGGTCCCGGAAGCCTTGGTTATCCATACCCTTACCTCAACGGAACCCCCGCAGCTTCAGCCCTAGCCAATGGGCAAGGTGTAGTGTGTGTGTGTGTGCGTGTGTGTGCGCGCGTGCGCGTATGGTGAAGTTTTGTGAAAAGCTGAAAAATATTGACTTTTTGGTCGAACAAGTACAGCGTGTGACTCGGACCGGTCCGCTTCATCTAACAACCGAGTTCAACTCGGTGGCAGTGCGAGAAAAATGATTAGGGGCAAAGGTGGAAATGCTACCATCTAATTTTTTAGTTGGGATTAATGTCGTTCAACACCCTCAAACTGTAGATTATTTAGGTCCAATAACACTTGTATATATAATTTTTTTTAAAAAAAAATACTGATTGGGGAAAAATTCCAAATAGGCATACGCAAGTCGGACCCCCAGACCAGACCTATATCGGGGATGATGGGCCCTCCCTTGGGGCTTCCTTAGGCCTATGCCCGAGAAACGGGGCCCTGTGACGCAACCCTAAGGGCTCCCCCTAGGGCCCTGTGACACCAGGTGCTTACCTCGAAGCACAGACCCCGCATGACGGTTTCCAGCATGGTGTTTGACGGAAAGAAGGTCCCACAGTTTGCCTACCCCCATAACGACCCCTTGGTCGTTGCAATGAAGATAACAAGAGCTATTGTTAGGCAGATTCTGATCGACACGGGTAGTTCAGTTGACATCATAACCTGGGATTGCCTCAAAAATCTTTTGTACCCCGAACGTGATATCGTCCCCTTGGTACACCCAATCTTGGGCTTCAGTGGACAGGAAGTGAGTCCTGCCAGGATGATCTGACTCCCGGTGCACTTTGGCAACAAGCTCAAACCCAAGAACCTAGAGGTCGACTTTTTGGTCATTGACGTACCCACAGAATATAATGTAATATTGGGGCGGCCAACCCTTCACAAGGTTAAGGTCGGCATTGCCCCGTACCTCTTCCAGTTTCAATTCGAGGCTAATGACGGTAGCGTTGGTGAAATGCATGGGGACCAACGAATGGCCCGGGAATGTTATTTGGTGAGTATTCGGCCCTTGGTAGAGCGCGAAGGGAGCATGGACTAGATTGTCCGCCCTAGGCGGAGAAGCAGGTGAAGATTGGACCGGCCGTCGTGGTCTCGGAAGCCTTGGTCATCCATACCCTTACCTCAACGGAACCCCCGCGGCTTCAGCCCTAGCCAATGGGCAAGGTGGAGTGTGTGTGTGTGTGTGTGTGTGTGTGTGCGGGTGCGTGCGTGCGTTCGTGTGTGGTGAAGTTTTGTGAAAAGCTGAAAAATATTGACTTTTTGGTCAAACAAGTACAACGTGTGACTCGGACCGGTTCGCTTCATCTAACAACCGAGTTCAACTCGGTGGCAGTGGGAGAAAAATGATTAGGGGCAAAGGTGGAAATGCTACCATCTAATTTTTTAGTTGGGATTAATGTCGTTCAACACCCTCAAACTGTAGATTATTTAGGTCCAATAACAGTTTTATATATAATTTTTTTAAAAAAAAAAAAACTGATTGGGGAAAAATTCCAAATAGGCATACGCAAGTCGGACCCCCAGACCAGACCTATATCTGGAATGATGGGCCCTCCCTGGGGGCTTCCTTAGGCCCATGTCCGAGAAACGGGGGCCCTGTGACGCAACCCTAAGGGCTCCCCCTAGGGCCCTGTGACACCAGGTGGTTACCTCGAAACACAGACCCCGCATGACGGTTTCCACCATGGTGTTTGGCGGAAAGGAGGTCCCACAGTTTGCCTCCCCCCATAACGACCCCCTGGTCGTTGCAATGAAGATAACAAGCGCTATTGTTAGGCAGATTCTGATCGACACGGGTAGTTCAGTTGACATCATAACCTGGGATTGCCTCAAAAAGCTTTTGTACCCCGAACGTGATATCGTCCCCTTGGTACACCCAATCTCGGGCTTCAGTGGACAGGAAGTGAGTCCTACCAGGATGATCTGACTCCCGGTGCACTTTGGCAACAAGCTCAAACCCAAGAACCTAGAGGTCGACTTTTTGGTCATTGACGTACCCACAGAATATAATGTAATACTGGGGCGGCCAACCCTTCACAAGGTTAAGGCCATCATTGCCCCGTACCTCTTCCAGTTTCAATTCGAGGCTAATGATGGTAGCGTTGGTGAAATGCATGGGAACCAACGAATGGCCCGGGAATGTTATTTGGTGAGTATTCGGCCCTTGGTAGAGCGCGAAGGGAGCATGGATTAGATTGTCCGCCCCAGGCGGAGAAGCAGGTGAAGATTGGACCGGCCGTCGTGGTCCCGGAAGCCTTGGTCATCCATACCCTTACCTCAACGGAACCCCCGCGGCTTCAACCCTAGCCAATGGGCAAGGTGGAGTAGGTGCCTTTTGATGAATAGCAGCCCGAACGAACCATTCAGCTGGGTCAAGATATCACGTCCCCTGATCGACAGACACTATTATCTCTCATACGGGAGTATAAAGACGTCTTCGTGTATGGACCTGAAGAAATGCCCGGCATTCCCCGGTCTTGGATGGAACACCGGCTGAACGTGGACCCTCACCGCCGGCTAGTCATCCAAAAGAAACGCCACACGGGCCTAGAGAGAGCGGCTGCAGCCAATGCTGAGGTGTAAAAGTTGCTAGAAGTTGGGTTCATTCGAGAATGCCAATACCTTGAATGGATCTTGAATGTGGTGTTGGTGAAGAAACCCAACGGAACTTGGAGAATGTGCGTGGATTTCACGAATCTGAATAAGGCTTGCCCAAAGGATAGCTACCTACTGCTAAAAATTGACAAGTTGGTGGATGCCATGGCAAGACATGCCTTATTGAGTTTTATGGACGCCTTCTCGGGGTATCGCCAAATACCCTTCTGCCTAGAGGATCAAGAAAAGGCCACATTCATCACCAACCGCGGCCTCCACTGTTACAAAATGATGCCCTTTGGGTTAAAGAATGCAGGTGCCACGTACTAGCGCTTGGTGAACAAGCTGTTTGAGCCCTTCATTGGCCAAACCATGGAAGTCGACGTTGACGATATTATAGTCAAGAGCAAGATCAAGGGGGATCATGGCGACGACCTGTGAAAGACGTTTGACATACTACGAGCATTCAGCATAAAGCTCAGCCCCAAGAAATGTGTCTTTAGGGTGCCATCGGGTAAATTCCTTAGCTTCATGATCAGTAGCCGAAGAATCGAAGCTAACTCGGACAAAATCCAGGTCGTCCTTGACATGAAGCCGCCCCGGAACATAAGAGAAGTGCAACGTCTAACCGGCTGCATAGCTGCTTTGGGCAGATTTATGTCTCGGTCCGCGGATAAGTGCCAACCATTCTTCTGTGTCCAACGACAGTGGGGAAATTTCGCTTGGGACAAAGAAGCGGGCGAGGCCTTCCAGGCGTTAAAAGCCTACCTGGCTCAGTTACCCAGGATCTATAGTCCGATGGAAGGGGAGGTCTTGGTATTGTAGTTGACTGTCTCAGAGCACACGATCAGCGTTGTTCTCTTAGTTGAAATGGGGAAAGGAGCATATTCCTGTGTACTACGTAAGCCATGCTTTGGCAGGGGCGGAGGTGAACTTCCCTCTCATTGAAAAATGCGCGTATGCCTTAGTGATGGCCAGCCGGAAGCTGAGGCCCTACTTCGAGGCTCACAAGATCTTAGTCTTAACGGATTAGTCCTTAAGGATTGTCCTTCAGAAGCTAGAAGCCTCGGGACGGCTCCTGAAATGGGCCATCGAACTCTCCCGCTATGACCTGGCCTTCGAGCCACGGTGGGCCATCAAGGCCCAGGCGTTGGCTGACTTCTTGGCTAAGAGCACGACACCCGCAGGGGAAGGGGATCCATGCCCCGTGATCTTGGAACCTGTACGTGGATGGCTCTTCCACTAAGGATGGGAGAGGTACCGGCCTCATTATTGAAAGTCCCACGGGGGCGCGGTATGAGCATGCTCTCAAGTTCATGTTTAAGGCATCCAATAATGAAGCTGAGTACGAAGCCCTCATTATGGGGATAGAGTTATGTTACACTATGGGAGTCGATTCCGTCCAAGCCTTCTTTGACTCCCAGTTAGTCATTAGCCAACTCAACAGCGCATACGAAGCAAAGGACGACACTATGGCCACCTATGTCCGACGGGTACAAGAAACCACTAAGTTGCTCAAATATTTTGTAATCACGCACATACCCCGATCGGAGAACCGCCAGGCTGATGCCTTGTCTAAGTTAGCAAGCTTGTCTGATGACGGGAAGCCCAAAAACATTAAGTAGGAGACCCTCACGGAGAGGAGCATTGATTTGCATGAGGTACTATGGTTAGACAGGAGCTTGAGATGGATGGATCCCATTCGTGCGTACCTCACGGACGGTACCCTATCTTCGGATCCCAAAGAAGCGGACAGGGTGAAGAAGAGATCGAACTGGTTTATCCTGTATGAGGGGATCCTGTACAAAAGATCTTTTGCCCGTCCCCTCTTACGCTGTGTAACCCCAGAGGAAGGGAAAAAGATATTGGAGGAATTGCATGAAGGCATGTGCAGCACGCATGCTGGGGGTCGTGCCTTAGTTGTCACGGTAATCCGGGTTGACTACTACTAGCCTAGCCTACGGGAGGATGCCATGACGTTAGTAAGAACTTGCGACAAATGTCAGAAGTTCGCCCCCATCTAGCGAGTACCCACCACGCCCATGACACAAATTGTCAGCCCCCTACCACTCGCCACATGGGGAATGGATATCCTCGGTCCCTTCCCCAAAGCAATGGGACAACGTAAGTATCTCTTCGTGGTAGTCGATTACTTCACCAAGTGGATAGAAGTTGAGGCCGTGGCCTCTAGAACAATCGTTGAGGTACGAAGGTTCATTTGGTGAAGCGTCATCACCCGTTTCGGCATCCCCTTGGCCATTATCTTTGATAACGGTAGGTAATTCGATACCAACAAGCTCATAGACTATTTGAGCGATTTGGGCTATCAGGCGCGGTTCATGGCTATGGCTCACTCTCAGACCAATGGTCAGGCCGAGGCGGCCAATAAGTCTATCATCCACGGCTTACAGAAGAAACTTGACAATGCAAAGGGAAAGTGGGTCGACGAATTGCATGGCGTCCTATGGTCTCTCCGCACCACTGAGAAAACCGCTACTGGTGAAACCCCATTTATACTAGCCAACAGTTCTGAAGCCATTTTACTAGTAGAGGTCGCCCTTCACACTCACCGGCTAACTACGTTCCAAGAGGAGCTGAACAATGTAGCGCTCCTCTCGACCTTTTCCCCTCAGTCCGAGGTGATGCTTTCCTTCGGGAAGCTCTCTATAAACTTCGCATTGCACGGCTGCACAACCGCGCGGTTCGATTATAGCCGATTTAGGTAGGAGACCTAGTCCTTCGATGTATGGAGGCTGTCGCATGGGCAGGAGAACATGGAAAGCTAGCGGCCAACTGGGAAGGCCCCTACAAGATTGCTTCTCAAATCTGCCCCGGGACATATTGCCTTGAGACCATCGCCAGCTCTCCCATACCGTGGACCTGGCATAGCAGCAACCTGAGGAAGTACTACACTTAAGCTTATGTTTCTCTTTCTCCCCAGCTAATATGTACACTTTTGAGTACAAGCAATAAAATAAGCGGCCCAAGGTGGCTACCTTTGCACTTATAGATAATTTTTTTCTTCCAGAGCACGGCCTTACAGCCGGTTGCTACATTCTTAGCCCCAATGGGGGCTGAGGGGCCCAGAGCACGGCCGGTCGCTACACTCTTGGCCCCAATAGGGGGGCTGAGGGGCCCAGAGCACGGCCTTACGGCCGGTCGCTACACTCTTAGCCCCAATGGGGGCTAAGGGTCTTAGAGCACGGTTTTACAGTCAGTCGCTACACTCTTAGCCCTAATGAGGGCTAAGGATCCCAGAGCACAACCTTACGGCCGATCGCTACACTCTTAGCCCAATGGGGGCTAAGGGTCCTAGAGCACGGCCTCAAGGCCGATCACTACACTCTTAGCCCCAATGGGGGCTGAGGGGCCCAGAGTACGGCCTTACGGCCGGTCGCTCTTAGCCGTAATAGGGGCTAAGGGTTCTAGAGCACGGTCTTACGGTCGGTCGCTACACTCTTAGCCCTAATGGGGGGCTAAGGATCCCAGAGCATGACCTTACAGTTGGTCGCTACACTCCTAGCCCCAATAGGAGCCATGGGTCCTAGAGCACGACCTTAGGGTCGGTCGCTACACTCTTAGCCCCATTTGGGGCTAAGGGTCTAAGATGACATCCTCACGACCGGATGCTATACTCTTAGCCCCACTGGAGGTTAAGGATCCCAAAGCACGACCTTACAACTAATCGTTACACTCTTAGCCCCAATGGGGGCTAGTGGTCCCAGCATATGGCTTCGAGGGCCGCCCCACTCCCCATGCTCCTCAGCCAGCCAACACGTCCCTTGTCCTTTCGCCTGGGGGCTACTACTGCTCCACGGCACACGAAGACATGAAGAACAAGTACAACTTAAGGCGAAAGAACAAGTATAGATTAAGGCAAAAAAACAAGCATGGGGCAAAAGAGTAGACGACGAAAGAAGCTAACAGACAAAAGTGAACATTCTCCATTAATAGATTGGGAATACAACCTCTAATTCAAAAGCAAAAAATACAAGGAAAAGTTAGGGGTTACATATCAGGCTTTGCACTATCCTCGTGACCTTCATCCTCGGAAGCCCCGCCCTCGGCGTCCAGGGGGTTGGTGACCTCGTCCCCTGCGCCTTCACCCTCACTAGAAGGAGTGGTAAATTCTACCTCTTCGGGGTCACGTCCGTCATCCTAGGCCCGCTGAAGCTCATCCATATAATGGAGCTAGGCTTCATAGTAGCTGTCCTCCCAGAACTCTTGGGCTAGCGTCACCAAGGGCTCACGTAAATACCGAAGGGCATCCGTACGACCTTAATGATAGCCTTGCTCCCTAACTCAAGCCACCTTTATCGCTTCTGCGGCCGCGTTAGCCTCAGCTTTGACAAACGCCTCTTCTAGTTGGAGCTGCACCACCTTCTTCTTAGCTTCCCGGGCGTCCAGCTCAGCCTTTAGTTTCTCTCCGCACCGTTGGAACCGACCAACGAGCCCCTCTAGCCTTTGACATTCCACCGTGGCTCTCACTCCATGGGCAAAGGCCTCAGCCATTGCCACTTCTTCCTTGGTGACCTTTGGGGGTTTCGAGGCTCCAGGGGTAATGAAATCCCAGGACTTAACCAGGTCCTAGACGAGTGAAAACTTGGCAGCTGGGTCCGCCATGATAAAGTTGGTCAAAGGCCGTGGGGTAACTCAGGGGGAACCACCGGTAGCTTGAGGGGCGACCCCTGTGGTTTTGGAAGTGGCGGCTTGTTCTTCAAGGTCGGGGGTTCGGTCCCCATGTGACTAGCTTGCTGACTGTAGAGGGGCAGACCGTGCGGCCCCTGCCTCCGTCGACTGCGGGGGGCGTGGGCCACGGCCTCATCCGGTCGGCCTTCAGTACGCTGTCACTCCCGGACCGGCAAGCTGATGAAGGGTTTCTTCGCTCAAGGGACAAGAGAGGGCGCCTATAGAACGAATAACTTAGTCAGTAAAAACTAGGGACCGTGAGAAAGCTTCGAGGGATCACGAAAAGGGGGGACGAACAAGGTTAAAAACCGTACCTTCTTGGCTTATTGAGCGACGAGGCGCTGCCTCTCCTCCTCTCGCTGGCGCGCTTTGCATCAGTGGCCACTTGCTCCGGAGTGGCATCCCTAGTCTTGAAGATTGTCAACCTTGCCATTACTTACTCTGCATAAAACGAAAGGAAAGTCAGGTCAGCACCAAACGTAAACATGACTAGCATCAAGACAACCAAATACCCTTGGAATAGTTTTTAAAGATCAGGAGGCCGGTCGCGGCGAGAAAGAAATCGTTCGAGAAGAACTTAAGCTTATGGAGCCAATTCAAAGGCTCCCTGTCACTGGACTTGCTCCTCCTCTTCTCGGGGCCCTTCGCAGACTCAATTGCTTGAGCCATGAATTTGGGGATGGGTCGAGGCCTATCATCTTCTCGTATGTAGAACTGGAAGTAACGAGTCGTCCTTCTCTCTTCAGTCGTGGGCTCCCCAAAGAGACTCCTCACAGGTTTGCCCTCGTTCCAGTCAAGTACGTCCCCCCTAACCTGACTCCCGGCGCAAGAAGAGAAAGTCATTCTCCCAGTACTTCACCTTCGACTTTTTCTCAATGGTCGTCATAAAGCCTGACCTGTTGTTGAAGTAATACCACCCTAGGTCCCCGGTTTTCTTTGAAGCTCGCAGGACGGTATGCACGAGGTTGAATGCCCGTGCCGAGCAAGTAAGGTCGCACAACTTGTAAGTCGCGATGAAGGAACAAATGTTGTGCCAAGATGTGGGCACAACCTACACGGGTGCCAATTCATACCTATTTAAAATCTAGACAATTACCGGACGAAGGGGAAACCGGAGGCCATAATTAAGAGTCGTACGATAAACGACTATACACTTTGTGGGCGGCTCGTTCACGGTGGCGTCCACCTCGGGGATCACAAACGTGTATCCAGCAGGTATGAGGTACTGCTTCTCGAGGGTCGACCTCTGTAGCTTAGTAACGACCTTCGGGTCAAGGAAGTGACTATTCGGCCCATCCTGTAGGTCTGAGCGGGTTGGGGTCCCTAAGAACACCGGCCCCTCTGCCGCAATCTCTGTCGCTAACCCTCAGGTGCTCGACCTTTTCGCTTTAGCATTGACTTGCCCGGGGCCGACGGGTCATCAGGAGATGACGAGCTGGTTGACGCCCCTTCCTAGAAGGAGCTCCTCAACGAACAACCCGAGGAAGAGCTGGAGGCGGTCCCTTATGAGGACGAGCTGGAACTAGTGGAGGCCACTTCGGCTCTCGATTTGGGTGTAGATGGAGCTGAACAGGGATTACCTTGTGTACCTTCGGCAAACAGCTCGTCGAGCGATCTCAAGTGTGGAGTGGATTTAGTCTTCGCCGTTCTTCGAACCTAGAAATCAGTCATATAATTAGCTATGGTGATCTCCCAGAGATATGTTACCTCCACCTCTGGACTGAGGACACTAGGGGTAGAGGAGTACTCATAGCTGGACCACGAGGGAGTGCCTGGCTCAAAAGGGGGCACCGCTGTTAAGTGAAAAATCATGCATTATTTTTATAATTATTTTGAGTATATTATATATATTATTTCGTTTAATTTGTTTTGTTTTATATATTTTTCAGGGTTAGTATTAATTTAATAAAGAGGAGAAGAGCGGACGTAGAAGCTCGGGTTTTACACACTTGGCTACAAGACGGTCCAAAGATAATAATTATGGAAAATATTATTTTCATAATTATTATATTGGGCTAAGGTTTCAAGAGTTGGTGAAAAGCTAGAAGTCTTGAGGAACAAGAAACCTAAGGAAGAAAGGAGAAGAAAACCCTAAGCAAAAACCCTAAACCCTCACCTATTAATAAAACCCACGACCAGCCCCTTCCTTCTCTTCATCTCATCACCCTCTTCATCATCTTCCATCTCCATCTTCAATCATCACAACAGCCACCTTCTGTCTCACTTCCACCTCCATTGCATCATCATCTCATCACGCATCAAGCTTTGTCATCCCTCACGATCACCACCATCATCTCCTCTTCCTACCCATCTCTCCACCACGCCTAACCCCAAAAACCCACGGTTTCCTTCTCCACGCAGCCATCTTCATGCCCTTTCTTCCTCACCATCATCATCATCCTCCATCACCAAGATCAAGCTTACCAAGCTCAGCTTCTTCTACCTCTTCACGCCACAACCCACCGCTGCTCTAGTCACCATCACCATCACCATCTTCCTTCATCACGATCATCATCCCATCACACAGTAGGGTTACTTTATATTTTTCTTTTATTTATTAATTTTTTGTTGTTTAGATTATTGTTAAACATGGATTATTTGGGTATTTTTGTGATTTTATTTTTAATATGAGTGAGTAATTTTTTTATACTTAGTATAATCTTCTTGAAGTCATGCTAAATTAATTATTCCGAAACAAGTTTTATGCATTAATGCCTAATTGATTTCTATTCATGATTCTTTAGCGATTAGCGTTCATCGTTTATGAAATTTGTGTTAAATTTATTAGAATGCATGCTAGTTGATTAAATACAATTTCAATTGATAGTTTAGAAGATTATAATACGTAAAAGTTATCATCTTTTAGGCCTAGGTATCACCCTAATTAATCATGGATGACTCAAACCCATCTCTTTTAATTAGGTAATCGCTTCAGATCTTTGTTAAATCGATTTGCTAGTAAATTGGTTACAAAGTGTTAAATGATATTTTCTAATTCTTAATGCTCTAATTTGGTTAAATTTTTGCACTAGTGTAAAGATTATCAAATTAGTAGGGTCCATATTAGGGCTGGACCTAAGTAAGCTAAAATATAAGGAAAAACGGGGAAGAACCGGTGGTGGATATCTTCTATAGTTTAACTCATGAATGAAATTAGCTTGTGTGTTAATGATAAATATTAATTTGCATGGTGGATTGAGATTATACTAAGTATCCTTCATAAATTTGATAACTTTTGATTATTATTTATTGCTTATAGTTAATTTGATTTGTTTGGTAATTTTTGTTCTATTTTTATTAGCTTCAATATAATTTCAATTGACCCCCCCAAAAGTATAGTATTTTAGGAGTATCTGGATAATTTTAGATAGCCTAGATTTTGATTTTTAGAGTGGTTATAATTTTAGATTGATTTATATTCAGTTTTAGTATTTAATTACCGGTTTGTTAGAACTTAGACTAAAAATAGTTATTTTTGTTATTTTTAGATTTTAATTAATTCTTAGGGTTTATATAGTGTACTAGTCAGCTCATATTTAATTTCGTAATTTTTGGAAATTATTTGATAATTGTTCAGAATTATTTTGTGAAATTGATAAGTGCAGGTTTTTAGGTTATTAATGCTGAAAATTTCGATTTTTAATTTTAATTCACGATTATTAGGTATGTTAAGTCCAGAAAATTGTGTCCTAGAATTAGGGTAATTTTCTTAATTATTTTCGTATTTATATTTATGCAGATTATTTTATTTCTAATTTCAGATCTAATATTCTGCATTGATATTCTGCGGTAATTTTCTGATTTGATTTTTCTGAAATTATTTGGATACAATTGAGGAGTTATAAGATTATATACCTGAAGAATAATATTTTAGGTTACTTTTTACAATTTTTAATATTTATTTTCTGATTATTCTTTGCTGTTCTGATTTTTAATTGGAAGTTCAGTTACTATTCTGATTTTATTTTTCTAGATTATTTAGGGAATCTTTTTACTGTTTTATTTCCAGAATATGATTCAAAATATTTAGGAACATCATTGGGTATTTTTCTAGATTTTTACGCATTAGTCTTTTCTATTATTTTAGAATTATTAAGATTAGACTTAATAAATTAGATTAGTAAAATCATTTAGCATTAAGCTAGCTTTTTAAAACAATCTTTCCTCGTGGATCGATCCCTACTTCCTTATGCTATAAAAAGTATTTAATAACCGAAGTAGTGGTTAAATTTGTAGCTCTCGACAAGCTTTACAACCGCGTAGGGAATCTTTTTGGGTTCCCTACATTCATTATTTTGGGGGACACTAGCAACGACGACGCCATCAATAAAGATCGGGAGGCTAGGAAATTATAGGTGTCGGCCCTCCTCTTGAGGGTCGGTCAACCTTCCGGGGACGTCCCCACTAGTTGAGCAAGACGACGACACAATATACAAGAACAAACAATACTTCGAGAGGGCATGAAGATGTACCTATAGAAGATGAAGATTCAAAGGAGCTGTTTGAAGGGGAGGATGAACACTCAAGCGAGCCTTAGAAGATACAAAGGAAAAGCTCGAAACGTAAATAGTGAATTTGAATGCAGGTTGGGGAAGAGATGTAGAGCTTATCTCTCTAGAAATCGTTTCTCTCTCTAAGTGGATGAAATCTGCGGTGATCAAATGACCACCCATTTTCAATGGATCCTCACCCTTATATAGAACGAAAAGACACAACATACCTCCCGAGAACGCCCAATAGGGGCGACTCTTCCCAGCCGACACCACGTGGCGACCTGGCATCGCCTCGTCAGCAACCAAAAGCCCTGAAGCACGACCTTTTTAGCCAATAGCTATACTCTTAGCCCCGATGGGGGCTAAGGATTCTAAGAGTACGGCCTTACGGTCGATCACTACATTCTTAGCCCTAATAGGGGCTAAGGACCCCAAATCACTGCCTTACGACCGATTGCTACACTTTTAGCCCCAATGGGGGCTAAGGGTCCCAAAGCACGACCTTATGGTCGGGCACTACACTCTTAGCTCCAACGGAGGCTAAGGGTCCTAGAGCACGACCTTACGGACGGGCGCTCCACTCTTAACCCCAATGGGGGCTAAAGGTCGCAGAACATGGCCTTAAGGTCGAGCGCTACACTCTTAGCCCCCAATGGGGGGTAAAGGTCCCAAAGTACGACCTTATAGTCAGTCGCTACACTCTCAGCCCTAATGGGGGCTAAGGGTTCCCGAGCACGGTCTCATGGTCGGCCAGTCCTCCCTTAGACCCCTCAAGGGGCGGCGGGCCTTCAAACCCTAAATAAGCAGACACAAGCGTCATTTAAAGCTAAATCGTTGCAACGGGGATCATCATTTAAGGCGGCAAAGAGACGATTCATCATATCAAAGAAATGTCTTTCATTATCAAAAGGTGGATCGATACAAGAGAACGTACGAAATAAAACTAAGGTCATTCTTCATCACTGGAGGGGGCCGGGGGCCAATCGATCCAGATCCTTCTTTTTGACTATTCGGGGAATCCTTGACTTCCATTTCATCGGTCGAGAACTGGAGCTGTGCTGCTCTCAGTATGTCATCGACACAGGTAATCCAACCTCAAAGGTCGACCACCTTAGTCCCACCAGGGCCACTCTCATACCCTCGGTCGTAAAACTGTGCGCTACGCCCAGCTCGATGGCCTCATTCAGCAACATGGCATAAAATGTCGCCTGCACCATTTCAGGGAGCCCGTACTCGGCCGCTGCTCCCTCAGCCTCGGACAACGAAAATCGTGGGCACAGGGCATGGAAATCTTCGGGCAGGGGACGAGGTAGACGAGAAGCACTCCTCCACCGCCAGATAAAGGACTCTCTCACATAGTGGGCCATCTCCCTAGTATTGTAAATAAGAGGGAACGCCATAATAACAAGAGAGGACAGGTGTACCAGTTGCTCTCTCTCTGTTCTGTGCACCACTTCCTCTGGAAAGATAAATGCTCGAGCATCTTCCGTAGAGGAATGAAGTTGCATTTATAGAAAGAGGATGGGAAAAGTTGGAGATGAAAAAACTTCCCCAGAGCCTAATGGCCAATCTACCTTTGACACGTGGCCATCTAGTCAACACAAATCGAGGGCAATACGAGCAAAGTAACGGCAATATAAAAGGATATAAAAGCATAGCCATTTTATTGTTGTTGGGATAACAGTACACCCAAAGAAAAAAAGAGGAGAAGAAGAAAAGGTGGAAAGAGAAAAGTGAGAGCCCTAGTAGGGGTAGGTCGTGCACTTATACGCCTAACGGCTTCCACCCTGCTTGTCATCATACTAGGTAGAAGTCGCCCCCTTGTGGGCCGAGCTCTCATCCTCAGGCTCTATTTTAGAGTCCTCTTTTTGCCGACCAGCTCTTGTGCCCTCCCCCGATCCGGCCTTTAGAAGGAATCAAGCCTCGAAGATTCGGTCACCATACAGCTAGACCCATGACTCGAACGTGCTCCAACAGAGCTCCATGAGTGCTAACTCCAAAGAACGAAGCTCTCGTCCTTGCAAGATGCCCAACTTTTCGACCTCGTTCAAAAGCATTGTGTAGAAGATCACCTGAGGCAGCTCTGGGAGTTTGTAGTACTCTGCGGCCTCCTGAGCCGCGGTCAGCTCGAAGCTCGGACACAAGGCCTGAAACGCTTTTGGGAAGGGCCACGGGGGGAAGGCAACCCTACGTTGATCCCACGCAAAATGGCGAGTGACGTACTCGGCCATCGCCTTAGTAACAAGAGATCGCGGGAAGGCCATGAACGCTGAATGGCTATTACCGCTAAATAAGGAATGATGGAATACCCTCCCCTCGTGATAACTGCCTTTTATAGTAAAGGAAAAGCCAGTTTCATAAAACTGTTGTCCAGGCCTCGAAATTTGTGCAGCTATGGACGGTGGCTCCAGGGCCATCCATTACAAGAGCCCAATTTTCGACGCACCCGAGATGCATGCCGACCATTGACAATGTTCCGCATTCTACCTGACTACTCGCATGGTTCGATGTACAGGTAAAATGTAGGGGGCTAAGTGATTAGGAAACATTAAATGTTTCCCAAATGGGCCTAAGCAAGTCGGACCCCAAGACCAGGCCTATATCCAGGATAATGGGCCCTCCCTAGGGGCTTCCTCAGGCCCATGTCCAAGAAACGGGGCCCTGTGATGCAACCCTAAGTGCTCCCCCCAGGGCCTTTCCGCACCAGACCGGCGGCCCACACGGGTACCCCAAGTGAAATTACTGTTTTGCCCTTTTTCCCCGAGAAGACTATAAATAGCTACCTACCTACCTCGGGAAAGGGGTTGGCAGATAGATACTTTGAATTTTCTTTGCATTCCCTCTCTCTTTTAACCGTTGACTCAATCCTAGAACTGACTTGACCGTTGGAGAAGCGCTCCCCGGTCCACAACCTAGGGTTGCCCTTTTTGCAAGTGGGGCTGCTCTAAGAAGAGGACGTCAGGTTGTTGCGCACCAGTTATCAGATAAACCCGCTCTTTCATCCCACGTCATCATCAACCATACCCCAGAAATTTCGTCCTAAATCAAAAACCAAAAAGATTTTCGATTTTATATTTTTGTTATGGATTTTGTGGATACATCTTTTGCAAACCCTAATGAGACCTTTATTGTCCACTAGGGGTAACCTAGGGGTTTAAAGGGCTTGTTGCACATGTTAAGTGCAGCCATGATTCGTACAAAAGTGAGTTAGGATTTTATTTTTCTTTTTCCTAGGATTTTTTGTTTCGTTTTACTCGAGGACGAACAAAATTTAGGTGTGGGGGTATTTGTTCAACTAGAAACTATGATATTTTATACCCTTTTATTGTCTAATAAGTGCTCAAAATAAATTGTTAAATTAGGATTTTAATGTTGTTTTGTTTTTTTTTGTAGGAATTGAAAATGAAATTGGAAGAAAATAAATAGTCATCTCGAAATGAAGCTCGGATCAATTGGAAGATGAAGAAGGAAGAATTAAGCCAAAAAAAAAAAAGAAAAGAAAGGGAAGACAGACCTAGCCCTCTTGAACTTGCAGCCCAAATACGACCCCATCGCCAGCACTCCCTCCACCACTTTTTCCTCAGGCCAGCCCATTATCCCTTGCCCAGAATTCTTCTCCTTCATTAATCTAGTCACACGCCACACACGTGGTCTCTAGCCTCTGTTCTTCTTTCGCTGCGTGATGCCCAGAAAAGCCATGGCTACTACTTCATCTCCTCTCCTAGCCGTTTTACCCTCTCTCCCCTTATCATTTAATCCATCATCATCATCATCATAAATCCAATAGTTACAAAGGAGTTATTTGAAGTAATTATTAGGGGATGGGGGAACTATAATTCGGGTAGAGCAAAGGAGAAGAGGGAGTTTTTTTTATTTTTTAGGCAGTTTTTTTCATCTCCAACTTCAATTGTTTTACTTGTTTTTTTCAGAATTGGTTCTTAATTCTCAAATCAGTGTAATTAGATTAGGAGTTTTGTTTATTGTGCTGAATTTGCATGCTCTCGTATTGGATTTCCTATCTGGGTTCATTATTTGTGGCGATTTGAGACTCATGACGCTGATGATTTGGACTCACTGCCCAGATCTTACAAATAGGCAAAAATTGCGAACAGAATTCTGATTTTTGTTCTGGTTTTGGGGTTGAATGCAATTGGTGCAAGGTTTGGCTTCACTTCACCTTTTTGATTTGAATTTGTTGGAAATTAGAATGAGATTAATTCGTGAAACCGCTTCCTGGGTTCAGTTTGATAATGGTTGTAGGTTGGGTGGATTCAGTTACTCATGTTTAGTTAATCGAATAAGACGAATTAATTTTCAATTTGTAATTGTGTATTAGTTTAACAATCTTAGCAACCCAATTTTGATCCATCCTTGAGGAAGACATCTGTAAATGTTATAACAATAAAATCGTATGCTTGCAGTTTCATTAAAAATCACAACAGTGTTATTGAAGGGCCAACCTAAATAGGAGACCTTCTGCGATCAATCTGCATAAGCATCTTCCAAATGGTTGAGAGTAAATAAGGTGGAGGCTTACTTTGATAGTGACACCCCTAGCACCCCTGGCACCCTTACAACTTCTGCCAGTGAAGATACACTAACTGAAGAAATTAGTGAACTTGTCCACCCCATTGGAAGAAAAGCTTCCAAGAGAAAGGCGAGGAACAAGTCACAGACCCGGTGTTGGATTTAGTGACCAAAGAGCTGTCGACTTCAGGGCAACAAATGTGAAGAACAACACCATGTTCGAATGATATATCCTAGCACAAGAGAAGAAGGCGGATGTAGCTCTAAAAGTTATTGAATTAAGAGATCGACAACAATCCTTAAAAGAAAGGGAGCAACGCTTGAAGGAGATGAAGTATGAGGACAGAATTTTGAGAATGAACATTGCGAAGATGTGTCCCAAAGATCAAGCTCGATATGACCCAATTCAAGAAGAAATTAGAAGTTGCTACCGTCAAAAATCATCCTCTTCTGATGTTGACATTTCTTTAGATTGAAACCTCTGCCGTAGTTTAACAAAATGGTTGCTATGTTACGTTTATGGTGTTCTCTGTTGTGTTTTAAGGAAACAATTAGTTGTATTGGAAACTTTTTATTTGTGCAATGAAATATTTGTTTCTAACTTGATGGATTGATGTATAAATTCACAATTAGTTGTTTCAAAATTTTTATTTGACTTACATTTGTAACTTTATGTTTATATGCACAGGTATTCCACAATGAGTGATTCATCATCCTCCTCTATTTCCCCATCCCTATCATATGGTTTGAGCTTCATCCTAGAAGAATCTAATTATGATTCACCGATATTGAAAAACATCATCAATAATCAAACTGGCCTAAAGTTGTTAGAGTTGGCTCTGAAGATTACACAAATTAGACAACAAAATAAGACTTCATCATCATCGCGAAAACCAAGAAAAAAGAAAACATTTATGAAGAGAGATCGACAAGAAGCACACGATCTCCTCTACAAAGAATACTTCGCCGAAGACTCCATCTACAACGAAATCCATTTTCAACGTAGTTTTCGTATGCGAAAGCACTTGTTCCTTCGCATAATTGATGCCTTGGGGAGTGGTTTTGAGTACTTTCAATTGAGGTACAATGGTCTAGGTAGGCGTGGGTTTTCGCCATTCACCAAGTGCACTGCAGCCCTGTGAATATTGGCTTATGAGATATCGACATATTATGTCAATGAATACTTAAAATTGGTAAAAGCACAATAATGGAGTGCATGAAATTTTTTTCTATTGGGGTCATTCAAGTGTTTGAGGAAAAGTACTTAAGAAAACCAACTCAAGTTGATGTTAATTGTTTATTACAAGTGGCAGAAGCCCGCAACTTTCCGAGTATGTTAGGAAGCATTGATGTATGCACTGGGAATGGAAGAACTGTCCATCAGGTTGGACATGAGTGTTTGCAAAAGAGATATACAAAGTTCCTACCTTGATTCTTGAAGTTGTTGCTTCCTATGACCTTTAGATATGTCATGCATTCTTTGGGTGCCCGGAAAGCCTCAACGATTTAAATGTCCTTCACCAATCCTATGTTTTCCAAGAGGTGTATGAGGATTGGACTGCAAAATATATCGTCAATGGTCACAAATACAATATTGGATACCTTTTGTTTGACGATATTTACCCGAGATGGGCCACCATCGCCAAGACTATCCCCCTTCCTCAAGGAGTCAAGGCAAAATTGTTCGTTGAACATCAAGAGTCTATTAGGAAGGATGTGGAGAGAGAATTTGGGGTTCTACAAGCTCGTTTCGCCATCATCCATGGCGCTGCTCGAAACATAGACAAGGCTGAATTGGGTATGATAATAAAGACGTGTTATACTCTATAACATGATTGTCGAGGATGAGCATGATTCGTTTGACTTTGCTTTTGAATATGATGATGCGGAGGAAAACACCCCGCAACCTAACATCCGACAGGACCATCATCCGTGTTATGCAGCCTACATTCGCAGAGTAGTACAAGTTCATGATCTAGAGTTACATGCACGTCTCCAATCAGACTTGGTTGAATAAATATGAAATCGACATAAGGCATGATGAAGATCGCAAACGTAGTTGTTATGTGTTATTTGTCGATCTTTTGCACTATATTTTTTTAAATAGTCGAACGCTCATGTTGTATTTTTTTTTAAAATATCGAATCTTCGTATTGTAGTTTGTTTTCAATAACGATCCTCCATATTGTATTGATTTTTAATTGAATTGTACTTTATGTTCTGTCTTCTTTCACTTGTTTAACCAATACAAATTAAGTGATCAATTTTAAGGAAAATTAAAATAAAATTATCCGTTTTTATGGTTAACAAAATAAATATTCTTTAATTCCGAAAATAAAAAACATTCATACAAGTTACGAAAGTTAAAATACAAACACAAAGTTAAAATATTAAGTAATAAATTACATTTAATGCTAGGCTTCATGACAAATATTTAATTTAACTATCCTGAAATAAATTCCATTAGCTAGGAAACTGAATGGAATGCAACTGGAATTCTTGTTGATGACTTGATGTGGCAGGCCTGAACTTGAAAAGTGGAATTCAAGCTAGGAATGCCCTAAAGCCGGTGGAATGAGTTTCAGGATGGGTCCACATTCCACTCATCACTCTACAGCCAGCGTTCCACTTGGATTGGAATGCGTAAAACTGATGCAGCATTCCAACCACATGCCATGTCTTTGATTTCTCTCTCTCTCTCTCTCTCTCTTTCTCTCTCTCTCTTGCTTTTTTTTGGTTTTCTTTTTATCCCCATAAAATGTGATAAATAGGGTGGTTATTAAGGCACTTTTTGAGCCTATTTTTTTTTAAATTGGGCTTTTTGGTGTACATTTTTTGAGCCCATTTGTGAGAATTATATGTATAAATTCATGATTTAATCTATAAAATGTAAAAAATGTTTTATCCTTAATTTCTAAGTAACAATTTAAGCGTAAATTATTCTAAGTAACAATTTTAGCGTAAATTTATTGTTTAATTTTTTGGCAAAATGTAACGATTAATTTTCATAACTAATGAACATAAATAATAATACTTTAAGCCTTATTTAATTAATTATTTAATTTTTCAGAAACAAAAAAATTATAAATTAATTATTTAATTGTTCAGGAAATAAAAAATAATTATTACACCTTACAAACATAAATAAGAATAAAAAATAAAGGAATAAAAGCAATTAAATATAATTATTGGTTAGCTCCGTGAGAAATATTTTATCGGATAATTTAAGTTGGAGTTTCATTTAAAGGTGAGGAAAAGGAGTTCTGAAAGTTGAAACTTGGGAAGCTTTAAAAGGGTTGGAGTTTCAAAATTTGAAACTTGTATTGCGAATGCTCTAAACCTATTACTATACGCAGATTCGAGGGTTGCAATGGCAAGGGGGCATGAAGCACGAAAGAAGAATCAAACTTATTGCTTCATTATCAAACAACAGCAAGAACTCCTCCTAAGTTCTAATTAGAGTACTGTTTTTGAACATTGCTTTAGAGAGATTAATAGGGTTGTGGTCCATGTGGACATGCTAGCTAACATTGTTGTCGACCTCCCATCCCCTCCCCTGTTTCTTTCTTTGATTTGATGATCCCCAAGTAGTTTTGTTCCTATTCTTGTGGAGAATAGCTCTTGTGTGGCTTGGTCAGGTTTGCTTTGTTGATTACCAAATTCTTCTACGGCTTTTACCCCTCATTTTATGTCAAAAAGAAAAACAGTCAATGTCATTACGATTCAAATATATTAATAACATGGAGAGTTTTTTACCATTGAGCACTGAAAATGGAGAAATCATTTATAAAAGCTTAAATTTTTTTTTCTTAAATAATAAACATTCTTAGGATTGTATGTGCAATGGAATAAATTTAGTTTAACGTACAAATGTATTAACTATAATTACAATGCAATTAATTTGCATTCTATACTTAAACTGTTACAAGAAGTTTTTATTAAATAAGATGCGTTTTTCCTTATTTCACATCTATTCTTAACTATAAACAGGAGTGATTACATACTATATCTTATCACCTATCTTATTTTCTTTTCCTCTTTATTTTATTTCTACTCAACTTCAAGGACCCCCCCCCCCCCCCCCCCCCAAAAAAAAAGAGGTCATGAATCTTTTTATTGCCTTATGGATAGCAAATTAAGTGTTCCCCTATGCATCAGTGTTACGATGTTGCTAGCCACCCTCGGCCTTGCTAGACCAGTTGCAACTTCTCTATTAGAAGAAACATGAACCGAAACATACGAAATGATCGACGAATGTGGAGCTCACTTATCAGATGTGTGTCCAGATGAGCTATATTACTATTTGTTTGAGAATGCTGAAACTGTTCATCAAAGTGTTGCAGTCAACTAATTAAAATGGGAAGGTGATGCCATGATTTGTTGACCACTGAGACCCTCATAGAATTTAAAGACCAAGAAGAAGAGATAATGCACAGAAATAAAGAGGCTTGGGTACGTTGTAACAAAGATGGTCAGATTGCTTAAAATGTTTTTGTTTCGACACTGTGTGTGGTTCCACTTACAATATAACAAAAATATATTGATACAAACTAAGCTAATTGTTGGCGTATATGGGGTAAATAAGCATTGGTATAAAGAACTATAGCGTCTTTCATGCATGATTTCAACCTGGATATATAGTTGGATTTCCCTCAAAAGTTAGCGCCAACTGAGTTAAAAGCCCTTACTGTCAACCTATCAGATGCTAAATGCCCATTGTACCCTTTTTTAAAATCTTTTTACAGGGTTGCAGTCCTAATCTTTTGGATGATTGGAAGATTAAAATGAATTGCTTCGAAGCAATTTTACAAAGTGTTGCATTGTCAACTTTTATTGAATATTTGTATGTATTTGTGTTTAACAATATCAAACACTTTAGTAGTGTTTGGTTGGAAGGAAAATGGTTTCTCAAAAAATCGTTTTTTGTGCACTACAAAAAATAATGTATATGCCCACACTTATCTAGCTACACTTAAGGAAGTGTGGGAGGAAAAATCAGGAACTTTTCAGCTCTACACTTCATAAGTGTGGGGAACCCATAAATCTCTTTCTACATTTGTTAACTAAGGACAATTTAATTTGACATACTAATTTAAATGTTTTTTATATTTTTTGTGCAATTTAATTATTTGAGGTAATAACATAATTATTTGATGTAGATTGTGGGAAAAGAAGAAAAATAGGGAACCAATTTTTTTATATAAAAAAAGGGAAAAAGGTAAGGCCTATGTTTGCTTACGGTCGAGAGGGGGGTGAAAGCTCTGCTACTTCTTCTCTCACCCGCTATTTGCACAAAAAATACAGTATTTTTACGATAATTTTATACCCAATTTATGCTCGTAATAATTGCTATTTTTAGATTTTTATTTGATTTTATTTAATTTTGTAGGTGTTGATTAAATTAGAAAAAAACATGGCAAAAGCAAAAAAATAAAATAAAACCTAAAAATCCCAGTTGCTCACGCGTCCAGCACATGCTCTTTCTCCCCATCCCTCGCTCTCTCTCCTCTTGGGCAGCAGAGAAGCCCGATGCACCCCCTTCATCTCACTTCATCTCTCTCTAACTCGTCTCTCACTCTCTCGAACTCACAGAGCCACCACACCATCTGCATCTTCACAACACCATCTTCGACACCATTGACGCGCCCCGCGAGCACAACATCATACCCACCGTCTACCTCAACCCCTCAGACCGACGGTCGAGCAGAGGCGAAGAGGAGCTATAAATCAAACCAGAGACGCAATTGAAGGCGGCGAGGTATAATTGAGGTCTTTGCGTTTAGTTTTAGGGTTTAGTTCGTTTCAATTCGAGCTCTAGATAATTTTAGCAGTTATTTCGAGTTCAGTTTGAGAGATTTTTAGGGTTTTATTTCAACTTTTCTACTTTGATTTCGAATTGTAGATCCGTTTCTAGCCGAAAATTTTACGCATTTGATGTTGAATTCATCAGTACGGAGTTGAAGTTTATGATTTTGAGTTTCGAATCCATCCATAAATGGGTGCATTTGGCTGTTCGTGCTCCTCTTCTTCCCCTCTTTCGCCCTGAGTCTGGGACGTGTTTATGGTGATTCCACCATTTTTGGTAGCAATTGAAGCTTGTTTGTCGCTGAGTCAAATTCCCCTTCCCTTTTAGTTTATTTGTTGCTCGGTTTAAGTTGAACTTGTTTTGGGTTTTTCTTGGCTAATTGTAAATCTCCTTCCCCTGTTTTTTGTTGCTGGAATGGATTTCAATGCTTGTTCTGGGTTTTATTGCTTATTGCATGTAATGGACACCATTGATGGAGCCTTGAGGTTCGGTCAAGCGCATTAAGCAAGGAAGCCGAGTGGGGACATCTCATTGCTTCTTTAGTTTATGCTGTTTGTTCTAATGATCTTTTCCCATTGCTTCTTTAAGCTTACCAAGGTTCCCCAAATGGGGACATCTCAAGGAACTTCATGGAGCAATCAGATTGTGCGAGAAGGCATTGCTTGCTTGGTGGACAGCGTAGTAATTTGTCTCTTAGTCCTCTTCTGGAGGTAATTATTCTTGATCTCTTAGTTACTTGGAATAATTTGATAATGGACATATACGATGGTTGGAACCAATTCAAAGTGATTTTGTCTCAAAGTTCTTCAATTATGCTGTGTTGTCACCATCTTGCTCATCTCATCTCCGTATTCTTTCCTGTTTGCGTTTGGCATCGATGCTGGCATTCATTTTGGTTCTCATGTTAAAACTGTTATGCAGGTTGATGTATATACAGATTCTTTTAGAATTTGTGTAGCTTTTATTTCCAACGCCGGCAACAAAACTGGTGCAGTAGTTGAATTTAGAAATAAGACGTATCATCTACCTGCATGTTCAGTTAGCATATATACTACCGGACTGCAAAAATGTAGTGTACAACACTGCAAAGGTTAGTCTTCTGTCTATGTTTCCTTGCCTTGCAGAGACATTATTATTTGTACAAATCACTACAGAATATGTTGCGGAGAAACTATGCTATGCACACTGATTTCTTTGCTTACTAATCTGTGTGCCCTGTCCATGCAACTCAGAAATATGAAGTTGGGTTCCATATAATGATTAGGGAAAATATGGTTGCTTGTAGGAAGATTTACTAGTAACTTATTGAACTTGAAAGCACTTATAATGATTGCTGCCCATAGGGGTTTTTTTTTATTTTATTTTTGTGACACTTTGAGAAAGATTGAAATAGTCGGAGTGTTGTAGTCATTTCATACATTTTTCTATGTGGAGTCACTCCCATGCTAGCCATACATTTGAACCAATTCAGTCAAAGTGTCATACTTTCTTGGTCCATACTCGAGTAATCTTGTACAAAAATCTGATGTACCATTCTGGCTAAAAGGGGCGTTTTGCTTAAGCCTTTAGTAATGAGCATGCTAGGATCAGGCCCAAGTTTCTTAACTTTTGTTAGATATGCTTCAGGGTTGATTAGAATTTTATAAGCATGTAAGTTGTCAAGCTCATTCTTCTTTTATCATTACTTTTGCCTCATTTATATGTTTTGTATTTTAATGTTGACCTATTGTAAATTGTGATTGTAGTTTTTTTTTTAATAAATGCCCTTGAATTTAAGGGCTAGCATGGGTTGTGTTTGTCCCATCTTCTCATTCATAAATTTGTAAGTTGATTATTTGTGTTTTGGGAGCCCTAATGATATGATTAATGTACCGTTGGTTTATATTTTATTAGAAATGATTTTTTTTTGTTTAAATCTCATTGCCCATATTGTATTCCAGAATGATGGATTTATTCAAAGACTAGGGTACAATAGAAGGGAATTCATGACATTACATAATCGTTAAAGTTACATGTCAATTGTATTAGACAGCTCAGGTGCCCCTCCAATGTAAATTCTTTGAAGTTGACATGTACAGTACTATATTACTTCTCATTTTATCTATCATCAGCTCTGTTTTGCACCTAACTTAGAGTGTCCTAATTCATGTATTGAGGTTTTGGAATTCAGTGATAGGTCTATCATGATTCTTTGAGCCTAACTGTGTGGGGACTGTGGTAAAGACTTGAAAGAGTTGTGTTATATTTGTTTTTATCCATCCTGCCAATGTTGCAGTTGCAGCCACACAAATGGCATGCTACAACAACTTGGTTCTATGCTACTACAGAGGGTGCTAGGGTGTAGAGGTAAGTGTTGTGAGTGTTACACACTTTGTGAAATGTTTGCAGTATAATTTGGTAAATCTTGATCTCTCATAATGGCATCTTTATTATCATTTTGTGCCTAACTATTTCATCATAGGCTTCTTGTGTTTAATCCTAGTTGTTAAAGCTTTTGGATTTTTGTCTGGTTTGGGTTTGTAATTATAGATTGGGGTGTTCAGAAACTTCTTGTAGCCCATGCGATGTATACCTTAGACTAGTATCTTCTTTTTCTTATTCCGGTCATTATTTTTAGTAGATATTTTTCAACTACCATACTAGCCTTTAAACTACTGCATGCGGCTGCTCTACCTCTACTGTGTCTATGCTTAGTCTGCCTCTGATATGCATTCCATTGTAGTGATACCCCTATCATGTTGGTGGTACTCATATTGTAAAACTATGCATCTTCCTATCTTTGCAGCAGAAGTGACCGCCCTTGCACCGTCTTGCCTCTTCCTCAATGCATGCAAATGCAGCTTTAGAATTTTTCTTCTATAAAAAAAATTCGTAAGCTTTCTTTTTTATCTGTAAATCTCCCTAATTATTTCTTTACTCTAACTCTTCTTTTTTTTTGTTTTATTTTTTTTTAAATAGGTTGCACTTTCCTGTGTACATCTTATTCGACATAATGAAGATTGGAATGATGGTCATTGTTGGATGACATGCTTTTGAAAGATAGCTATAGTTAGTAAATATTGATACTTAATTTTTTGATTCAGATCTAAAGCGACACAACTGCATCTTATTTTAGTCTTTTAGTCCTTTATTTATTATGTATGCACGTGTAAACAATGTTGTCTTCTTTTAGCTACTAATGAATTCAGTTATTAATAGACATTTTTGAATAAATTTTGACTTTTACGAATGATGTGTATGTACAGATATTTTGTCACAAGTATTGCAGCTACTAGCTTGTTTGACTATGTAAATTAGTGCATATAATTAATATAGACATTAGCACTTCAAAACAGAATGCATATGTTCTTTTTTAAAGTACTAAATTCTATATTAATTACATGCACTATTTTTTTTTTAAAAAAAAATTAATACTAACAACACTTGTAAGTGTGGAGAGAATTGAGATTTCTACAATTTTAAATGTAGGCAGCCTTCGAATTACCTACACATAAAGTATGGGTAATGGGCTCTCCTTCCACATTTTTAAGTGTGGGCAATGTACCTCTTTCCACACTAGGCATAAGTGTAGCAAAAATTTCTTCACACATACACTCCCCACACTTAACCCAAGCGTGGGCAGCCCCTATTTCCACACTTGTAAGCGCAGTTAGAAGCCAAATTAAGTGTGGAAAGAAACAACCTTTTTTTGTAGTGGTGAAAAATATTTTTCCAAGAAAAATTGATTTTCATGTCACATTTTTCATTGTTTGGTACAAGATAAATCATTTTTCATGGAATAGGATGAAAACATCAACTGAATTATTTCAATGGAGAAAAATATCGAGTGAATAGTCATAGCTGAGACCAATGTTGACCAAATGAAGGAAATTTTGAGCTTGAAATTCATACGTGAGTTTTTTTAATACTTCCTCTTGGATAATCAAGTTTCGATCTAAACCGTTGAAATTGTTTTAGTGACAAAAAATCAACTGAATCGTTTAAGTGACGAAAAAAATGTTGATTGCATAATCCTGGGAGAGAAAAATATTGACCAAATGAAGGAATGTTGTGCTCAAAATCTGGATTTGAGTATATTTTAATCTTTCATATCAATGCTAAAGGCTGTGTTCGACAACTGCATTTTGAGTAGCGTTTAGTGTTTTAACTAAATCAATGCATTAGTTAATCAATTTTTAGTGTTTTGTAACTTAGTTTTTTGACTAGCATTTTAAGTAGCATTTAACGTTTCAAGCAACATTTTTGAAAAGCTAATAGTTTTAGCTCTTGGCATTCAGAAATCAGAAGTAGCATTCTACATTTTTTGGCCAAAAATATCATCTGGAAATTTTATATTTGAAAATTATCTATATCCTTTTATGTCAATTTACATTAATTAGCTAACTCAACATCTAAATTTACCGAACACATTTATTTCAACCGCTCATCTAAAAAGTTATCCACTAACAGCTAAATTAGAAATGCTCGCTATTAGCTACTTGAACCGATATACGCTATCTTCACCATTATCAGCTATTTTTCTTCTTTTTTTGGGGTAGAAAAGGGGCTATGCCCCTAAAATAAGTATTATTTCTTCATGTTTCTAGGTCAAGCATCCCCTACAAAATCTACATGCAGCGCATCTAATATCTCCTTAGGCGGAGAATCAAAGTAAACAATTCCTACATCACTATTAATGCCTAAATTAGCTAACTTGTCCGCCACCCGGTCTGCTTCCCTGTAGTAATGGGACACCTTGACCTCCATCATCGCGTCCAATCAAGTTTTTGCATTGTGTAATAAGTGGCTTGTGAATTGGGTTCCAAGATCCATTGCCACTGAGCATACCAACCACGATCATGGAGTCTGCTCGAAGCCATATCTTCTTTAGCCCCAACTCCCTAGCCATCTTCAAGCCACGAAGCGCCGCTCTGAGCTTTGCCTTGACTGAGGTGCACTCCCCAAATTTTCAGTAAAACCTCTAATCCACTCTCCACGATCCCCTCACAATAAACACCCCCCCGAAAGCAACTCCTGGGTTTCCTTTGGATGCCCCGTTAGTATTCAAAAGAACCCAACTTGTCGGCGGGGCTTCCCAGCGTGTAAGAGTCTTTGGCTCTCCAGTGTTGTTGTTCAGGGTGAAAGGATGGTCCGTCCTTAAAGCATGGATTATGTCATTGAACTGAGTTTGTAGAAAACTGCCCTTCTCCTTCGGGATCTCATCCAAACGATTAAAGTAGAGAGCATTTCGTCACTTCCATACATACCAGATGGTGACCAAAAACTTGGTTGCCCATTCCGGGTCATTGTGCGTACCTTGCATCTCAAGCAGCCGCCACACAGCCTGTGCCTACGGACAGTCCTGGAGGATGTGGATCACTGATTCTCGCCATGCTCCACTGGCGCCACAGCTTGGATCAGTTGTTAGTCCACGTCGAGCTCGATTCTCATTCGATAGGATTTTGTCATGAAGTGTAAGCCAAGCAAAGACCCGAACTCGTTGAGGAGCTTTAACCTTCCATACCCACTTCCAGTCATAGTTACCCGGATCGCCATTCGCTTTGGTACGTGGTACGGGAACGGGAACGTGGGACGCTGCCTACAAGGAATCGGGTACGAGAGGGTACAATCTTGGATACGCGGTTCGATATTGGGACGATCAAATTAATTTGTAAAAAATTTTTGAAGTTAGAAACTATGTTTAAATTCATTAAAAATTTCATGAACAACTCTTAATAATTTCTCTACAATATGCCTTTTTTTTAATGGATGAGTATTTTGTTTAGACTTTTAACTTTCATATAATGATCTCAATCTTTTAAGCAGAAAGCATAATAACAAAAATATATAAAGCAATAACACAAATATTAAAATGACCATCATACCGAAAGCATAAATATGCTAATTAAGCAAACCAAAATACCAAACAAACCATGAAAAGGAAATGGTCTACTAGTCTAGTTCCTCACATTACAACCATTTAATTTGTCCTCAATCGTTTGGAAGTGCCAGCTACTTTGCCTTGTTCATTATCCTCCCAGCGAAGATCCTCCAACCTAACAAGAGAATCATCTAAATAATTGCTCTCTGGGTTAATATCCCATTTTCTATTTGAAGTCGAATGTTTGAATGAATGAAAACCAATTTATCGGCCCTTGTAGAATTCAATCTATTTCTCTTGACGCTATGGATATACGAATATGTACTCCATATCCTCTCAGCTGAAGAGCTACTAATGGGCTGGGACAGCACCTTTTTTGCCACTTCAGCCAATTCGAGAGTCTCGGATCCATACTTGGACCACCAAGCAATAGGAATCATAGATACAACATCATTTTTGGCAGCAAGTGACCCAAATATTCCCTCCCGATTTTGAAAGCAAGACATTTGCATGCGTAAAAGTTTTCGTTCACTTTCATTTTCACCAATTTTGTCAAAAGCTTCAAGTACTCCCTTGACAACCTCCTTATCCATATTGGGTGGACGCCTAGGCATACCACCGGGAGCAGGCGATTGAAGATAACTAATATCATAAAAATGAGGGTTAAGTGCACACCCTAGACAATGGAGGGGGATATTCATTTTTTCCCATCTAGCTACCATAATTTCCTCCATTTTGGGATAGTCACTAGCGTACTTATTGTTCTGCATAATGTCTTTGATCTCTCCTATCATACAATCCATTTTTTCATAAATATCTCCCATCTTCGGCCCTTCTCCATCAGCAAATTTTATCATTAAGAAAATTGGCTTCGTTATGGATAATAGGATGTCAACTTCATGCCAAAATGTATCATCGGCAATGGTCTCTGTGACTTTTGCTCCCATAGCACGAGCATTCTCATCTCCACTCTTCACCCAATCCTTCCATGCTCTAAGGACCACTGTTGTAGCCAGTGCCTCTCTACATGAGGCCAATCTTTTCAATAGCAAAAGATGTGACGCAAATCGGGTTTTTGCTACTTTCAATAAATCAAGGTTGGATTGGGTTCTAAAAATTGCATGGGCATGTGTATGATTCAAAAAATACTTGACAATGTCTTTGCCCTTCTTGTATGTGTCATTCATCCAATCAAATGCACCACTAAAATCTTTGAAAATTATATTGAGCGTGTGAACCACACATGGAGACCAAAAAATATGCTTGTGCACTTTTTCAATTTCCCTTCCAACAGCCTTACAATTTGATGCATTGTCGGTCACGAATTGTATAACATTCGTAGGCCCAACTTCTTCAATAGCCTTGAGAAGAAATTCAGCTATAGCAACACCAGTTTTCTCCACACCAGAAAAATCCTCAGCATATAAGAACATGGAGCCTCTACTGTTTGATGCAATTACATTTATGAGCAGTTGATGCCTTACATTCGTCTACCCATCTGAAACAATTGATAGTCCTTGAGAGTACCAAGTGTCTTGTAGGGGTGCTAGATCCTTCTCCACATCTCTTTTACACTCATCCAAAAGCGTTGTCCTAGCGTTATCGAATGATGGAAGTTTGTAGTCGTTAGGAGCATGGTTGATTGCTCTGGCCATATCCTGAAACTGTGCGTTTCTCAGAACATTGAAAGGGATCCCATTTGCACAGAGGGCTCGAA
>JACYFF010031954.1:18839159-18864259 GCA_017589665.1 Selenicereus undatus | reverse complement strand
ACAACATAACCATTTTCTCAATGCAAGCCTAATTTCACAAACTTTCTGAAAATACAAATTTGCCGTTGGATAATATCTACCTGAAAAAGTTTCAGTTGTCCTGCTAAACAATGCCAACCTATCACAAATTTCCTTAGCCATTAGCCATTCTTGTGGAGTAGGTAAAGCAAACTTTTCAACTTTTCCTTTACTGTTTTTCTTCAACCTAGTAAAAGCATCTTTATACATTATGGCAGTCTCTAGCATCTCATATGTTGAATTCCATCTCGTCTTACAGTCTAATTGAAGCTTCTTACCCCCACCAATCTTGTAATACCTACAAGCATCCTCAAAATTTTCAAACCTTTTTGGAGTGTTAGTCCAAAAACCAACGGCATCACGAACTTTTTCAATGGCATGAGCAATGATATCTAAACCATCTCTAACAATCAAATTCAATATATGAGCACAACACCTCATATGTAAGAATCTACCATCCAAAATAAGGGTAGTGGGGTCAAGCTTTTGTAGCATATTCTCAATTACACCATCATTGGTAGTACAATTATCAACCGTAACAGTAGAAATTCTCTCATCCAAGTTAAAATCAACCAAACATTCAAGCAACACCTTGGATATTGTCACCGCATTATGTGGACATGGTACATATGCATACCTAATGGAATTTATAAAACATAGAAATATGCAAAGTGTAAGATTTATGGCATCACATTAAATACAAAATCAAATTAATTAGCAACATAAAATGAATTAATAGAAAGCAACTAAATATTATTCTTACCGAATAAGATGACTTTGTAAAGTCCAATCATCATCGATGAAATGAGCAGTCACAGCCATGTACCCTTTCTTTTGAGGCGTTGAAGTCCACATATCTGAAGTAATGGCAACTCGTCCCTCATGTGATGATATCAATTTTTTCAACTTCTCCTTCTCCTCCTTATAAGCACGCATGATGTCTGATTTTAAAGTATTTCTTGAGATTACCTTAAAATCAAGATTCAAACTATTTGAATATCTTCTAAACCCAATTTGATCAACTATACAAAGAGGATACCCATGCAATACAATCATATTCCACAACTCATGCCTTGTGACATCGGGATTGAACTTATATTTTCCCATTGAAACGGATGAACTATCCGTTTTAACAGTTGCTCTCAAGATACTTTGCCTAACATCAACTTGATTTTTCACTTTAAAGCATCTTTTCAAATGGTCCCTCAAATGTGTAGTTCCGCTCTTGCTATCACCTACAAAATCCTTCTTACATCCACTACAAATTGCCCTCATTTTACCGTTCATCATCTTCCTTTGAAAATGATCCCACACACTGGATGTTAGCTTTCTTTTATGCCCACTCTCAACGTCAACATCAATTGTTTGACAATTACCATGCTCATGATTGTTTTTTGCAGCAACATTATCTCTTTCACTAGGAGTACAGGATTCACCATGCATTGAATCCACATCAATAGGATCCGAAGAGTCACAATGACGAATCATCTCAATTTGCACTGTTCAGAAATGAATTAATATGATTAGCAACTTGGAACATCCTAAATTTTTAAATCTCAATGACTAATGAATTTACCAAACATATATAATTAAATCTCAATGACTAATGACTAATGAATTCATAAATTCCCAAACTAGCAGTAGCATGATCAATGTGGGTATGAATATTTCCTACCTACGAACCAAGAAATTGGAAAGCATGATCAATGATTAATGTTTTGCAGTAGAAAACGGGAAGGAGGGGACAAATCAGTACGATTTTAGCAACTTGCTGATTGTGAAATTAATGTTTATGTATCCTGTTTTGCAGTCTGTAGTAATTACATGTTCATATTTTATTTCTCTGACATTTTTAAGTCAAGCACTCTACCTAAATGACTGGGCTTGAAGCAGAGAATGGGGCCCTTTGATGAAACAGCCAAACAGGGCATCGAAAGTTCGAAACCCCCAAAAAAATTCGGGCATCGAACCAATTTTTCTTCCTGAATCCTGAATGAGGGCTTTACAAACAGGGCATTCTGGGGTTTGGGAGTGAAAATGAGCATAAGAAAATAGCTGCAAGTTTAGAGAGAGAAAGAGCAAGAGGCACTTACAACAGCATAGGCAGCACAGAGGACAGCGGAGATGCACGACGGAGAGGCACGACGGCGACTAGCGAGCGGCGTGGACACCACGAACAGATGTAGCGAGCAATGGAAGAGGAAGATCGAAGGACAGAGAAGCGTGCGCCGGCGATGAGGCTAGAGAGAGAAGTGGGAGGAGTGGGAGTCTGGTTGGGAGATGAGGCGAGCGAGTAGGCGATGACTGATGAGGCGATGAGGGTAGAGACTAGAGAGTGGGAGAGTGGGAGGACTACTGGAGAAGCCTTGAATAGTTGAATGACTAGGGAGTCTAGGGTTTTCTAATTTTCTCTGGCTTCTGGGCCTTCAACACAATCGGACCTCAGTAGCCACGCACGGACGCACGGTCATGGGCCACAAGCCTCACATGTCACGGGTCATTTGAACAATTAATCGGGTCGGATTTTTTATCGGATCGGATGGATCCAACTCCGAATCCGATCCGATCCGATTCGGATTCGGATTTTTTTAAATTGGATTCGGATCAGATTTTTTTAAATCGGATTCGAATCGGATTATTTATCCTCGGATCGGGTCGGATTTGCCTCGAACTCGGACTACACTGCCATCCCTAAGTGCTACGTACCTATTGAGGATCTGAAGGCCAGTTCCCCTCCCCATCTTGGAGGACTTCAATGCGATTTACCTTCCTCCGTATGACTATACTAGTGTAGAAGTAGCGAGCATTTCGATCCCCATCCCTAATTGCATCCACCCTAGATTTTTGCATCCAAAACATCTGAATCTGGTCAGAGAGCTTCTTAAGTTGCCCTTTCAGCCACATCTCCAGCTTTAATAAGTAGTGGTGATGCCCCTTATTAAACTTCCACTGGATACCTTTGAGATGGGCCAATGATTTCCATTTTTGTCGAAACAGATTCCCAAAAACATTCTTGTTCCATGTATCTAATGCTCCTGATAAAGATTGCAAAGCAGGTACCAATGTTGTGTTCACCGGCCAGCTATCCTGCAACACTTGCCCAAACCCCTCATGAGTGGTCCATGCTACTTGGAATTGAAACAGTTTGGGCCTAGTAAAGACCTGTGCGAAGCCCCTTGTACTCATTAACAATGGAAGATGATCTGGATAGTTCTGAAGAAGCTGCTGCACCGATCCTTCCTGAAATCGTGTTTGCCACGTTGTATTGCAAAGGGCTCTATCTAGCCACGCACATTTCTAGGTAGCTGCATTATTTCCCCTAATCCAAGTAAATTTCTGTCCTGAGAATCCTAAATCAATGAATCCATTATTTTCTATCTAGTGTTTGAATTTTTCGCACCACCTAATGATTTCAATTCCACCATGGTTCCTCTCATCCAGGCTACGGTATCATTAAAGTCCCCCATTAAGAGCCAAGGCGAGTGAGCCATAGCTCCAAACTGTTGGATGATGCCCCAAAATTCCTCCATTTCCTATTGATGCAGGCTGGCATAAACAGTCGTAAAGATCCACTACCTTTACCGCCCCTACCTAACCCACATAGTAATAAACTGTACATGATCCTGAATGATTTTGATGTCCAATTCTTGCAAGCTCCACAGTATCCATATGCCCCCTGGAATTCCTGAGCCTTGCTTTGATACCAGCAATCATATCCACTTAGTCGACATACCTCTTCCGCTATCTCCCCGCTAATATTGGTTTCTAGCAGGGCTACTAGCGGAGGATTGTGGGTTCGAGTATGTTCCTTGAATTCTCGTTGGAAGTATTTATTCCCGCTCCACGCACGTTCCACACTAGCATTCTGACATCTTGACACAGACCCTCCCATCGGGACTGAGTTCCATGTTCAGTAGGCTGTGGATCCATAACCTACTTACTGGAAACGGACCACTACACGATCATTGAGCTTCAGGCACAAAGGCCCTCTGGTTCAACCTTGATTGAGCGGGTGCTAAGCGCACCCGTTCCCCCAATGGCGCAACACCTCTTATGTTGTTAGTTGAGGGATCCCCCCCTCGCATGTCCTCGACTAGCTGTCTCCCCTGTGGCATGTGAACTTAGTCTTTCCCCCCAAGCGAGTGTGCGAAGTCGGCCAGGTGGGGTCGACCCCTTTCCACCCCTTCCTCTATGTGCCATTAGTGCGGTAATTCCTGGGTTGGGGGAAGTACGGGTAACGTTGGTCCTTGCTGTTCCGTGTGTCACTTTGATTTCTGCTGTTAACCATGACGCCATTTCTCTCCACCACTGGCTCCTGGACGAGCTCAGGGGTCCTCTGGGGTTGTACAACCCTGCTTCAGGGACACATAACCTCCAGTACCCTCTCTCTTACTTGTGTGGCAGCCCGCTCTCCCAGGCCCCTATCTTGCTCCAGCATGGATGAGCCTCTTCCTACGACAAGCGCCATTATGACTTAGACCTCTTTAGTGCTGTCTAGTTTTAGCACTTATTCAGCGTCTATTTCCAGTTGCTCTCCTTCTGGTTCGTCTTCAGCAAGGGCCCGGAAGCGGGACCTTGCATTTTGTTCCGCCTGTGGCTCTCGCACTTGTTGCGCACGCACTGGCCTGCTTTGCTGGACCCCCATCACTGTCTTGTTCCACCGGTGGGTGGCTTTCAGATCCACATCCTGAGTTACTTCGAGGAACGGGTGGCCTTTGCTTGGTGCTTTTCTGTCGCAGTTCACGAACTATCATCCAGGCTCCATAAGTGTTTTCTAAAAGAAATGAACACTCAATTATCGTCTGGCTCATCCATTAACAAAAGAGAATGGCTTATTATATAAGCCTTACAACCAAAACGGAAACCAAAAAATAAGCAACTAAACACCTAAGAAACGGGAACCATTAATTTAGCTAAAAAAGCTACAAAAGACTCTATCAACTCCTAAAAATCAGTTTGACTTATTCATTTTCAAACGGTCAAACACCCAACATAATTCCTCCCCTTAAACTGATATGCTAACAGCATCAGTTTAACTTTCAATCCTTCGAACTCCAAGTAAATTCCTGAGCTTCACGAACTGATCCAGCTTGATAGGCTTAGTCATGATATCTGCAATTTGATCATTTGTTCCAACAAAAACCAGTTTAATTACTTCTTCATTACACAAGTTTCGCAAGTAATGAAATCTGACATCGATGTGTTTTGTCCTCCGATGCATGAATGGATTCTTAGATAACTTTATTGCCGAGCTGTTGTCACACATGATGTCAATGCATTCACCACTTATAGCTCCTAACTCCTGCAACATTCCTTTTAGCCAAACACAGTGACACGCAGAAGAAGTCGCTGCAACATATTCAACTTCGGTTGAGGAAAGAGTGACAATGTCTTGCTTTCGTGAACTCCAGCAAACCGCAGTCCCATTCAGCAAGAAAACATATCCAGAGGTGCTCTTCCTGTCATCTACATCTCGAGCATAGTCACTATCCGTGTATCCTAACAAATTTATTTTTGACGATCTCCCATAGAATACTCCAAAGTCCTGTGTTCCTTTTATGTATCTCAGTACTCTTTTAGCAATCAACATATGTTCTTCCTTAGGATCAGACATGAAGCGTGAAATTAAACACACTACAAACATCAAATCAGGTCTTGTTACCGTAAGATACATTAGACAGCCAACAAGTTGCTTGTAGAGTGTTGCATAAGCTCTTTTATTCCCCTCCTTAGAAACAATAGTTCCTGGAACTATTGGATTTTTAACAGAGTTACAGCTCCCCATATTAAAACACTCCAACACCTCCTTTGCATACTTCTTTTGACATATGTGGATCCCAAATTCACTTTGATGAACTTCCACTCCAAGGAAAAACTTCATTTTTCCCATGTCCGTCATTTCGAATTCCTTCTGCATTGAGGACTTGAATTCTGTGCATATTATCTCATTACTTCCAGTAAAAATCAAGTCATCGACATAGAGACTTACCACCAAAAAACTGTTTTCCGTTTGCTTCAAGAACAGTGTATGATCATAGTCACTTTTCTTGAACCCTTTCTTCTTAAAGTAACTCTCAATTCTGCTGTACCATGCTCTTGGCGCCTGTTTTAAGCCATAGAGGGCCTTTTTTAAACGATACACTTTGTCTTCCTCCCCTACTTTAAGATACCCCTCAGGCTGATCGATATAGACCTCCTCCTTCAATTCACCATATAGAAAAGCACTTTTGACGTCGAGTTGATAAACACACCAACCTTGCTGAGCAGCTACTGCAAGAATGCTCCTAATTGTATCCCATCTAGCCACTAGTGCGAAGACCTATGTATAATCCACCCCTGCTGTTTGAGAATAGCCTTTCGCCACCAAACGTGCTTTGCATTTTTCGACACTTCCTTCTGCATTCAGCTTTGTTTTGTATATCCACTTGACGCCGATTGTCTTTGCTCCTATTGGCAATTTTGTAAGCTCCCAAGTGTTATTTCTTTCAATGGATTGAATTTCCAACTTCATTGCTTCATTCCACTTTTCTTCTTTTGCCGCTTCAGAGAAGTGTATCGGATCATCATTGTATAAAACAAAATTTACCCACTCATCATCTTCTTCCTCTCCACTTACAAAATCTTGCATCCATCCAGGTGGCTTTCTTTCTCTTTTTGATTGTTCCCCAGTGATCTCTTCTGTTTCTTCTCCAGATGTGGCTTCGTTAGTCACCCTTGCTTCTTCTCTCGGAGCATTTATTGTTTCAGAATTTTCAGGTCCTTCTCCCTCATTTTCGTCCTCAGTTTCTTCTCCTTCTAGAACTCCATCATCATCACCATCCCATGTGAATATGTTCTGCTCTGGTGTGCTCAATTTCCAATCCCACGGTGCTTCTTCTTCGAAAATAACATCTCTGCTTATTCTGATTTTCTTCGTGATTGGATCATACAACCGATAAGCCTTAGATTCATCACTTACTCCAAGCAGAATACATCTATGACTTCGATCATCAAGCTTGACTCTCTTTTGTATCGGAACATGAACATGAGCGATTGAACCGAAAACTCTAAAATAGTCAACCTTTGGTTTGATTCCTGTCCATCTCTCTTCAGGCACCTTGTCTTTTATTGCTTTTGTAAGACTTCGATTCAAAACATGAGCTGTCCATCTAGCTGCATCTGGCCATAGAAATCTCGGCATTTCTTTCTCGGAAAGCAAGCAACGCACCATGTTCATGATAGTTCGGTTTCTCCTCTTTGCTACTCCGTTTTGTTGAGGAGTATACGATGTCGTCAATTGTCGTTTAATGCCATGCTCTCTGCAGAACTTGTTGAATTTATCTGAGGTGAATTCGCCTCCTCTGTCTGTCCTCAAACCCCGAATGACAGTCTTAGCTTCTTTTTCAGCAGAATTTTTGAACTCTTTGAAAGCCTCAAACGTTTCTGCTTTCTCTGCAAGGAAGTAAATCCATGTTTTTCGGGAAAAATCATCGACAAGTACGAACAGATACCTTTTTCCACTGTGAGACGCTGGGGTGATTGGACCACATAGATCTGCGTGAATTAATTCCAGCTTCTCTGTTGCTCTCCATTTGCTTTTCTTTGGGAATTTTTCTCGTTGTTGCTTTCCCACATTGCATATTGTGCACACCTTAACCTCTTCCTTCAAGCTAGGTAACCCTTTCACCATTCCTTTCTTTGCCATGATCTGGATGAACTTATTGTTCAAATGTCCAAACCTCCTGTGCCAAAGAGATCCCGCATCTTCTTCTTCCACTTTGAGACAGTTCTTAAATGTAGGTCTCCTTTTAGTGTAAACTAGAAACATTCGATTCATCGTCATTTGAGTCTCCATGATCAGCCCTCTCTTAAAATGATATATCTTGCACACATTATCCTTGATCATAATGGTCAGATTCTTCTCCTGAAGTTGTCCAATGCTCAGCAAGTTGTTGGTCAAATTCGGAACATAATAAACATCAGTCAATACTTGTACTATGCCCTCCACTTCAAATCTGACTTTTCCTTTTCCTTGAACCACCATCTTTGAGCTGTTTCCCAATCGAACAGAATGCTTGAAGTCTTCATCTAAATCAACAAACCAAGATTTGTCCCCCGTCATATGGTTTGAGCATCCGGAGTCCAAGAACCATATCCCTCTTTCTTCAGTATTGCTTACATCGACATGTGCCATTAGTAATAATTCTTCTTCTTCGTCAAACTCAACATAGTTGGCTCTGTTTTCGTCACTAGTGCACTCGAACTGATAGTGACCCTGTTTTCCACATTGAAAACACTGAATGGCTGCTCTGTTTACAAAGGATCTGCCTCTTCCTCTTCCTCTGTAGTTGCTTCTTCCTCGTCCTCTGTAATTTCCTCTTCCTCTTAGAGTGTTCCTTGGCTCATTTTCAACTTGCAGAACCTGCTCTTCACCCCTTCTCTCAACCACCTTGCTCTCATGTATCTGTAGTGATGCCTGCAACTCATCAACAGTAAGGCTATCAATATCCTTTGATTCTTCGATGGAGCAAACCACAAAGTTGAAGTTTTCTGTGAGACTTCTTAAAATCTTTTCAACAATCTTGACAGCGTCTAATTCTTCTCCACAATTTCTCATGTCGTTGACGATCTCCATGACTCTTGAAAAATATCCTGCTATTCCTTCTCCAGCCCTCATCTCCAAGGTTTCGAAAGTTTTCCTTAACCTTTGTAATTGTGCCCGTTTCACTCTAGCACTTCCTTGGTGCTTAATTTTCATGGACTCCCATATTTGTTTTGCTGTCTCCTTCTTGGTGATAGTTTTCAACATGGTTTTGTCAATTGATTGAAACAGGTAGTTTTTGGCTTTGAGATCCTTGAGAACAGCTTCATCAAGCGCCTTTTTCTGTGTCGGATTTGGTGATTCGATTTTTCTCAAATCGTCAAATCCTAGTTCAATGATGTTCCAGTACTCCTTGGATCGAAGAAGGTTTTCCATGAGCAAACTCCAATGGTCGTAATCTCCATCAAACTTTGGTACGATAGGTGAGGTGAAACTTGCATTATCTGCCATTTTCAGTGTGAGTTTTTCTTCTCAAACAACCTCGCTCTGATACCAGATAAAAGAAATGAAAACTCAATTATCGTCTGGCTCATCCATTAACAAAAGAGAATGGCTTATTATATAAGCCTTACAACCAAAACGAAAACCAAAAAATAAGCAACTAAACACCTAAGAAACAGGAACCATTAGTTTAGCTAAAAAAACTGCAAAAGACTCTATCAACTCCTAAAAATCAGTTTGACTTATTCATTTTCAAACGGTCAAACACCCAACATTTTCCTCTACTGATGTGTGTCATGAGCAGGCCCACGCACCTCACGTGGTTGTTGTTGGTCTCTATTGTTTTCCATCGCAGGAGCTTGAAGCGGGCATGTGTCTTCACAGTGCCCCTACTTACCACAGCTGAAACAGATCATTCGAAGGCCCTCATATTGGATTTTCCAGATTCGTCCGTTCAGCCAAAATATTGATAGTAAAGGCTTAGAAAGATCCACCTCCACACATAATCCGGTGAACTGCCCTCGTTTCACATTGGCAGTGGTGTTATCAAGTTTCAGCACCCTTCCGATCTTGTTGCCAATCTTGTTAAGCGGGAAGTGCTTATTGAAATACTCCACACCCAGTTTCGGGATTCGTTCCCATGATATCAATTTTGTGATATTGTCTTCCTCCAGGATAAAGTTTGGTACCTATTCTCGAGTCACGAGGTAATTATCCCCTATCATCCAAGGGCAGTCCATAAGCACATGTTCATAATCCTCTCGGTTGGTAAACCTTGTTATATAGTAGTCATAGCCAACGTCAATGAGCGAGAAGTCGCCCTTTAGTGCCCATTTAGTTTTCAGTCGTTTCTTGAGTTGTATGTGGCCCACCCCTTTGTTGAATAACTTCACAATTAATGCATCCTTCGATGGCTCATGAAGCATTCTTTTCTCTTGGGCGATTAAGAGTATCGTAGGCATGGAGGGTCATCCTCCTGAGGTGGTTCATCATCCTCAGAGACATCGTTGTACTCGTCGTGACTCCAGATTGGGTTGTCCCCAACCTCCAAATGTAGATTCAGATTGTTTCTTTGGAGCGTATCCCGATATGACAAGCCTGCACCAAATACAAATCCCCTAGGAGCTTCGCCCTCCACCGTCTCGGGGTATCTGGGATGAGCCGAAGTCCATGGTATCATCATCACCTTCGTCACTTTCAATAGGATCTCGCATAGCGCGCTTCATCTTTTTCGTGGTACGGTTTGCTCGGTGACCTACGTCAATCTCCAAAGCTCATCGGGCTTCCATTGTACCTTGGCTTGCATTATCTTCATCTGCTTGCATGTGATCGTGGTACTTGGGCAGGGGCATGCCTCCCGCTAGATTGCCATCGATGCCATCGGGCTATGCCTCGGCACCGCCTTCCCCTCCATGGGCGCCATGGAGGGCACGCCGCCAAGTGCTCTCTAACGCCGCCTGAGAGAGGTTTCTCTAACCCTAGCCGCCGAGTATATTTTCTTCTCCCCACACACCTAAGGTTACTATGTATTGTCAATTATCGTTATCCGCTATCCACATAGTTAATTTTGCCGAACAGGGTCCAAGTTTCAATTCAAACTATTGAAATTGTTCTGGTTGAAAAAAATTGTTGCATCATTTAAATGGAAAAAATTATTGATTAAACTGTAGTTGCGGAAAAAAAAATTTACTACATGACATTCAAAATCTAAATTTGAACCTATTTTAATATTGTCTATCTAATGATCAAGTTTCAATACAAACTGTTGAAATTATTTTAGTGTGAGTCAACTGAATTGTTTTAGTGGGAAAAAATGTCATTTAAATTCTCTTGGTGGAGATAAATGTGGACCAAATGAAAGAAATTTGAGCTTAAAATTTAGATTTGGGTTTATTTTAATCTTTTCTATCGGATAATCAAATTCAATCCAAACTTTGAAATCGAATTTTGCTCCTAAATTTCAATTGGCCATATCGTTAAAGACTTGAAAGAAGAAAATCGACGTCCTATCTTCTCAAAAAGGAAATCATTTTCCTTAGTCGGAGGAAAAATCATTTTCTTGGGAAAATAGTTTTCCAACCTTTATTGTAGAGGCGGATCTATTGATGGGGTGCGGTGTCCATGGACACCCCCACCCTCCAAAAAAATTCTACTGTTATTTTGAAGCAGACAGATTACTATATGTGGACATTCGTAAAACAGGTGAGAAATTGAAAAGTTATGGACACCCTCTCATTATACACAGTCTACATAATGATATTTTTATTTTCTAAAATATAAAAACTACAGCTGTGATGATGTTGGGATTTGATAGAAAAATAAAATAAAATTATACATACCAAAAAAATTCTATTGAGTTGTTTGTAGTTTTATTTCATGTTTCGACATATTCACTGCATTTCTTAATGTTGATTTTTTGGGGTTTTATTATTTGATATTGATGACTTGTTACGCAACCAAGGACTTTAGTCAATGGTAGGTAATTGTAACGTTTTACAGTTTTAGCATAATTTATGTATCAAATTCAAAATACGAAGAATCGCAGAGAACAAACAAGTAGTGGACTATCATTTTTCTTTCAATTGAAAAGTAGTGTATATTATTATTGCATATTAAGTTCAACTAATGTAGAAGTACAAAATGAAATGCTCGTAAATAAAATGCAAGACGAAATGCCTATACTCTATACAAAGTATACTAGCATAGTACGTATATACGATTTCCTTTTTTTTTTGAGTAGTCTATATTAATAATGACGTTAATACATGGACACTCCTGACCTAAATATCTAGATCCACCACTGCTTTATTGTACCAAACAACTTAAATGGGAAAACCATTTTCTAGAAAAATTATTTTCTACTAACCAAACATTATCAAACACATTTGTCATGAATATCAATCACCTTCAAATGTAAGAAAATGCATCTTGTTTTAGTACACAAATAAAAATCTGAGTGTCAAAATATTCATAGAAAAACTAATTACTCCTACAAATAGTCACAATTTCTGCCCATAAATAACAACCACCCATTTAGTGTGAGCATGTGGATAACGTCAGGTGACAGTGTGACAAGGAAAACAAGCCGATAAATCACAAATATGCTCACATGAGTGTGAACATTGAACCAATTTACTGAGATATTGCCTGCTTTTTTTTTTTTGGCTTTAGGGTAGTTAGGTTTCCTATCATTTTCTGCTTAACTATTATACTTGTCACGTCATTTGGGAGTGACTCAATTATAGACTAATCTTAAACTTAAGTGGAAAAATACCAAACATCATGTTGGTCCAGTAATGACAATGATAAACGAAACCATCCCACAGAGCGCTTAAATACACAAACTGACCCCAAGTTTTTAAAATTGTGACAAATTGCAGGCATATGTCACCAAACGCACTGGAGAAATGCCGACTAAATCAACAACTCTCGCACCTAATTTTGCCATCATTAACAATGAAGATTAGCCAAACCTACTTGTTTGCAGGATATTCAGCTTTCACACACATGGCATTATTTTTCTGACCCCGCAAACAATTTAATCATTTAATTGCGTCTTGAGAAAATAGAATGATCCAAACACAATGTCAACAACAATAGTTTAGCATATAGATGTTACATCAAGAGATATTCATGTTGTTATGTCTTTGTCTTTTTCTCAATCTCTTTTTTTTTTAAATAAAGGGTGCAAAAATCAATACAAGTAAAATTTGGATTTAAATGTTTAATAATAACTTTCAAAACTTTATAAATTGAACTGATCAACAACAACAACAATAATAATAATAATAATAAGTGCTCCTAATTTTCAACAAAAGACATGGGATTCTGTTGGGTTTCGTGGCCCAAAATCCAACTATGGCACGGTGGGAACATGTTATGACAACACGGTCGTGTCAAGACGAAGGAGCGCGAAGACGGAGAAGACAGAAAATTGGCACGGGGGAGCCGTGCCATGTGGCACGGTCGTGCCACCTTGGCACGGTGTGACCGTGCCACTTGGCACGGTCGTGACACGCATGTTTTTTGTCGGTTCCGATAGTGGCGGCTAGAGTTTGTCACGAAGTGTAATTTCTCCTGGCGGTTAGGTTTCGTCTGTAAAGGTGAAACCCTAGTTTTCTAGGCCCTATAAAAGGGGGTCATACCTAGGATCTCAAATCATCCCTGAACTCCAGTATTCATAAACAAATTGAGAGGTAGAAATACTTTGTGAGAGATTACAAGAGAGAGGTTGTAACTCTGTTCTTTGATCAAATCACTGTGGTGATTGTGATTGAGTTGTATTCTTCCTACTCATAGTGGATTGTTTTGGTGCTGTCGCCGTCCGTGGTTTTTACCCACATTGGGGTTTTCCACGTTAAATCTCTTGTCTTCTATTTCTGTTTCTGTCGTTCTACTTGAATTTCTGAATCTCTAACTCATCCTATCGCTTCCGCTATTGTTGTTGCGCTATTATTTTTCCTAACAGATTCAATTATTCACTAGCGTGATATCAATCAAATTTTTTTCTTCCTCATTTTTTTTAACGATGGAAAATCACAAATATCATAGGATTACCGATTATGTGAGTAGTTACATTTAGAAATTTATACATAAATGTTGAAATTTTTTGATTTTTACTATTGAGTTGAAAAGGTTGCATTTTTATTATATAATTGTCTTAACTATTGAGTTGAAAATGCTGGGTTTTTATTATGGATCATGTGATTTGACCCCTTTGAAGGTTTGGGCATTTTTATTTTTTTTTTGGGACTTGGGACTAGTTCTTAATGGTGCTTATTACTGAAACATACTGAATTATACTGAAATATGATGAATCATGCTAAAATATATTGAACATGTTGAATGATACTAAATGAGTTCGCATAGTTAGGGACTAATTGAAATTAAGTATGGAAATATATTTATATAGTTGTGTAACTATTGTATACACCCAAAATCAGTACTTGCAAATACGTATTTATTTATGTTGTGGTAGAATATGATCATTTTTTAACGAATTGTGTTTTATATGCTATAACTATCGTAAATTAAATTTTAAATGAACATTTTGAATGATATGTATAATATACAAATAATTTGCGAATATATGTTCAGTTTGTAGTCGCTCTTACTAACACTTTAATTTCCTATATCCTTAGTAATAGATTGCAAAATTAATTCAATTATGAAAATTATTATAATTAGAAGTACCTAGAACACACATTTTTGTATAGTTGTTAAGAAATCAAAAGTCGGCATTACAAATTTGGTCAACAGCATTAGGTACATTCTTAATATAAATACTTAAAAAACATGCACAACTAAAACAATTTATCACTTGCTTTTCATTCAGTCATAGAATTCCAAATGTCGTCTGCAAGTGCAGCTTAGAATTCATTCCTTGGAATTAATACAATTTTTTTAAAAACCAAGAGATAGGGTAAAAATTAGATATAGGAATATATTGGATATAAATGTTGGCAGTAAAATTATTAATTAATGATGGGCAATATTTTTTAAAAAAATTTGCCTTTCAATTTGAAGTGCATTCTTATACTAAGTGAGCAATTTTTACATAATTTATGACAAATCTATGTTATTTATATAACATAATAGTTCATCAAATAATATGCATTTTATGACTATAATAATATTAATATTTTTTTATATGGTACTTCAAAGTGTAAAACATTTTATTTTGTTACATAATGTACAATTTTTTTCAATTTTAAACGAATTTCACAATGAATATAATAAACGTATTTATATCATTAGTAAAATAAGTCCAATTATTGATAAAGAATATGTAATTTGAATTTAATCACAATTTGATCAATTAAGTACTCTTTTAAATGTTAAATTGTCTTAAATTATACTAAATTATATAGAATGATGCTGAATTGTGCTTAACTATACTGAATTATATTGGAGAGTGCTCAATTGATAAAAACTTACCACGCAATGAAAACCGAGAAGAACATGTCCTTCATCGGACAGATCATCTAATGGAGAGCTCAGTTAGTCCGTAGAGTGTCTTGAACCCAAAAACTTGAGCCTTCAGCCACTCAATCATTTATCTTCTACTGAAAATATTTAGGCAACCCAATACTGTAGTATGTCAAGGACAAACTCGCATATGATAAAATTCCAAAGGTTGTTATTAAAAATAATTCAGTAAAATGCGATGCTACAATCAAACTAGAAATTAGTACGAAAAGTTGCCTTCCCTGGGTCTACTTGGTACAGCACGATGTTTTCAACAGGGGAACTCCCGGCAACATTACTCGGTCGATGGTTATACAATGAGCAAGTATTGCAACACACACTCTAAACAATCCTAACGATGACGATAACCATTAGGTTTAATCAAGCAAATCCTCTTTCGACATCTTTTTCTCCCCTCTTCTTTTCACTTACACAGTTAACACTCCCACCTGATCTGATGTCCTATTATTCACAAGCAAGTTTTGTGTCAAAGCTGCTCAAGCAGATGGCAAAAGCCTGAAATGCAGATAGAGGGTACCGGTAATCCATGGTGAACATGTCCTTGCCAACTTTTCCAAATTGTAAGATGATCTTATCGTGGTCTGATGATGGGGCCGGCTGGGATGAGGCCGGTGCTTGGGTGGGCCCACCTACTGCTGCTGGCGGTTGAGTTGCGGCGATTAGCTGGAAGTTCTTGACGGAAGCCACGGTTACCCTACCCCGGAAATTCAGGCACCAGCATTGCAACTGCTCATGCCATCTCGGGGCCTTATTTCGAAGAACCAAGGGCCTCTCTTTGCCCTCTTGATCTTCATCATCCCCGGGCCCAACAATGTCTGAAAACCGGGAACTGCTGAATTCAGCAGAGTGGTCAACAATCGATTTGGAGAATGACGTGCTCCGAAATGAGTCCTCGAGAGAACGGGGTAGAAGCTCAGGTTGACCCGGGACACTGCCACCTGGCTCTAGGGAGGAAACGGGGATTGAGTGCATCATGCAGTGCATCCTACGTGGGCCCCTTGTGCCCAAAACGTTAAGCTCGTATGTCACTTGGGCAATATTGTAGCTGCCCGTGGGCCTTGGGGAGACTTTCTTGGAGTAGAACCTCTTGCTGGTACGACCTGGAGGGAATGACTGTAAGCTGCTGTAGGGTGGCTGGGTGTCATAGATGATAAATTTGGTGCCCAAGAAATTTGACCTGAAACATGGATTGGTTGGATGGATGGATATATTAGATCAACTTAAGCCATAAAATTAATCCCTTAACCCAAATAAGTAAGCTTAGCTTGTAGAGATAATGAGGGAAACATGCTTTTTATTCTTGTTAGGGAAAATTTCTGTAACATTAACTAAGGTGAAGAAGAGCATAATATCATGGCTAAAAGAGAATAGGCAAGCAACTAATCCCAACAGATCCTCACCTTAATTTGCCAATGTAGGGGCTACTTGATCGTGATATGTTACCTGCATCCATGCTAATGACATACTCTGTACAAGTGGTTCGCCTGGTTCGCTTAGCCGAAAGAAGAAATTTTCCGTTTTCAACAAGCAAAGCTGCAAGCGACAGGACAGAGTTAATTAAAATGGATAAATCAGAATCAGACATTCCTCTCGACAACCTTTGGGTTTGGGGGGGGGGGGGGAGTATTTCAGTTTCCATTGGCCAAAAACGTAGTAGTAATTGCACAACCCAAGGAGGAACCAAACAAAGTCATTTCCACAACCATTATTTGATGTTCTTGAGAAAATAAATTACTCTCCAGTATGGAAAGAACAAATAGAGCTTGGCACAGCAGCTGGCAAATAGAGACAAGTGGACAACCAATCAAAAATATCCAAGAACAATGACACAACCACTGGGTCATAGCCATGCAATAAGCATTTGGAGCTAGGCCAAAACAGACCATGTCCCAAGTTCTAGCTTGCTCCTCGTCAGTACATGCTAACAGCCCAAAGACTATGCTACAAATCAAGTGTCGGACTAGTCCATTTTATGACAACACCGCATGGTTTTGGTCAAAATGCATTCAGAGTCGATATTCACGCCAAAGGTTTAGGCATCGAACATGGGCTTAACATAAAATCAAGAATCCAAATACATAGCTTTCAGTCATGATATTGACTTGATCTCTATTAGCCATGCATATTCATTTTCCAACACAGAGATCATCACATGAAGCAATCATTTGACGTGAAGCCAAATTATAAAGTGTTTTAAAATCTTCCATGTAGACTATGAGCCATACAACAGTCAAACAAACAGCATAAACCAAAGTTCGGATGGTATAAAATTGAAATGTGCAGAAAACAAAGTTGAACATCCACCAATTGAAAGGCAGATAACCAATCAAAAGAAATGAATAAAAAGAACAACGAGGATCTTCAGTCTTTTCATGTTTCATCAAGCAACTAGTAAAAAAAGGCCAAACTAAATTGGGAGAACAATGCTAATAAATAAAATGCTCACCTGGGCTAAGACAAAGGAAGAGATGGTAGGTTAAGTTGGATTTGTCCCTCTTAATAAAGCACTGAATAGTTCCATCCCGTGGTCCGGGCTGCAGAGATACATATGGTGTCAAGAAGCTTTATAACTCTTAACAATCATACATAGCAAGAACAAAGAATTATTTCCATGACTCCACTACAGGTTTAGAACATGCGCCCACCTGCTTCAAGGAAACAGGGAAGGTAAGCTTCCCCGAAACCTCCGGACTCTTGACGATTTCTTTACACATATCCCTCCATGACCTGCAAACAGCAGCACAAGCAACAACATGCTTTCTGGCAGGCCATGTACTTTCACTAGCCTCCAACCTCTTTATCACATCACGTAGTAACTCAGGTGGGAGATTAGCCCACTTGCTACTCTGAATTACAATAGGTGGGTCATGCAACTCGTGTACCGATCCCTGTGATTTCCCCTGGAGATGACCTGGGAGCCTCACTTCAAAGCTCCGCCTTGACAAGCTCCCGAAACCATCCCTGACATCACGCACTATACTACGGAACGACATTTGCTTTAATAGAAAGCCCTAGCACTTTCTTCTGTGTTATGGTTTCATAAACTTATTTTTCCACCACAGATCAGCACTAGCTCCACATCATACAGCTGAAATAAGCACAGCAAATATTCAAAGCTTAAGAAACAGGACAGGTCGGAACAATGAGGAAAGCAAGAAAAGTAGATTCTGCAAGAGGGGGGGGGGGACAGAAAACCCCTCAACTTGATTAAAGAGATAGAGAGACACGAAATCTCCCCCTTCTAAAGCAGAAAAAGATTCATCCCATGAAGGAGAGATTTTTTTTTTTACTTTTTTGCCCAAAAAACACCCCTCACCTTCTCAGCTTACACACTCAGGATTTACATCAATTAAATCAAACTAACAAAATTTTGACGGCAAAAGGATAAGCACATGAACTACTATAGAAGTAAACCAAAGCCCAATTGAATCAAGGGGCTCTTTCACCTAATTCTTGATCAAACCTAGCAATTCAAACGCCACTCAACCGCAGATGGAACTAGCTAAAGTATAATATGAAAAGAAAGGCAAGAATCAAAAACCCAAAAACTTATCTGGTTCAAAAGTCAAATGGATTCGATCATTCAGCAGGAGGAGAGAGAAAGAGATACTAACCAGTACATAAGCACCTGGGCGTACAGTTTCCCTTTGTTGAAATTATGGAAATCTTCTCAGACCAACCATCAAAATTCAAACTTTCAGCCAAATACCTGCCAAATTTTGGAAAGAAAATATCTCAAATACAGTCCTGAAGACAAATTTGGGAAGTTTGTTCCAGAAATAAACAAAACATAGCAACATTTTTTCCTTTTTTGATAAAAAGAAACTACAGATCAAAGAAAACAAAAAACAAATCTCCAAAATCAAAAATCCAAAAGGGCAAAAAAGCATGAAACTTACGAGAAGAGAGAGAAAGATCCACACAAACACAGACAGAGAGGGAGAGAGAGGCGGAGAGAAGAAGCAAGAGGATTAAACTGAAAATGGAAGCATTTAAGTGAAAATTAAATTAGACCCAGATAAGAAAATGACTCACAAAGCCCAGTAATCAAATCAAACAGATCTAGAAACAAACAATTCGGTTCTCCCAAAAATTACAAACTTAAATCCTCACCGTGAGCGAAGAACTCAATCAAATTTTCTTCTTCGTCTTCTACTTTTTCTTCTTGTGTGATATTCAGATTTGAGATCCCTGTCTTTACCGCACGGTTCTTGCCACTGACCTCTCTCTCTCTCTCTCTCTCTCTCTCTCTCTCTCTACACGACGCACACCGAGGAGGACCGCGACAGACACTTTCTCTCACTAGAAACGTGTGAATAAATCCAACCCACGAGCAAATTATAAAAAGGAGGGCCAATTCGATGATTTTTCTAACGTTAATAATGAATGATCGTGATGGCTTATTTTCTTATGTTATACAGTAGTTAATTAATAATGGTTAATTATTGATTAATGATAAAACCATACAATAAATACCGACCCCCTATCTTTATCCATCGATCTAACCTAAAGATTGAAAAAAAAAAAGGGTCCTTGCTTTTCTTGTTGATATTTGACTTTTCCGTTACGCTTCCCTTGCAACTTGTTCATGTTCAGTGCCTAGGCTTAGCCGACGCTATGTAGCCGACTAGCCATTCCCACAGCCGACTAGCTAGCCCTTTGCAATCAAGGGGAAAGTCTACTAGTCTAATAATTGAGATTAATAATTTCATTATCTATTTTAGCTGAATGAGCAAGGATCTTTGTTGGGCCTAGTATGAGGCCCAAATACCAGGATTGGGACATGCAATCGATAAGGTTGCTTATCTTAGAGCATTATGAAGTTAGCATAATCAGAAAAATAGTAAAAAAGTTAAGTTATGTTAGTAGCTAGATAATTTTTTTTTAAGAAAAGAGTAAGTTTGGCTCCTACTTAAGATCTTGCTCAAACCATTTTCATTGTTGATTTTCAAATATTTGTTGAGAATCTAGAATCACCAATCATGAATACAGAAAGGAGATACAATCATGACAATTACAAATGGAAATCTATTGTCTTTTCAAAGTTTAGAAAACCTTGGAATGCAACTAGTTTCTTCGAATTCAAAATTCAACAGAGCTAATTTTCAGCAATGTAATAGACCAATCAAGTTTGGTCTAAGATCAAAGCTCAAGTTAGAGTTCATAGATGTAAGACATGTTCCATCGGACATATTCAACACTATTTGATTGGCAGATGTGATGTGCTAGCATGGTAGCCAGTTAGCTATTCAACGAAATTGTTCATGGACTTTCATATGCATTTCTCTATGCATATTTAGTTGAGGAATTTTGGTAATAACTCACTAAAAGATTTGGAAAAAGCTATAGTCCACTTGTGTTTTAGGCTTAAAAAGAGATTGAAAATATAATCAAGGTAACACCAGTGTTCCAGTTTATTATATAAAGCTTTTTACTGTCAAACACATAGGTCTAGCTAGGAATTAAAGTTAAAATAGTTAGTCCAACAGTGGTAGATTCCTCAATAAAAGATATACATTTTAGATATATTAGCTGATGTAGGTTTGACAAATACGCAAAGTTTTCTTTCCCAGAAGGGACAAAATTATCTATGAAGATATAGGACTTGCTTCCTAATCTTGCATCTTATAGAAAGGTCATTGGTAAGTTTCAATACCTTACCATCACTAGACTAGACATCTTATAAGTAGTTAAAAAATTTAGCCAATCTATTCAACATCCTCTTGTACCATATCAAATTGCAACCTACACATGTCCTAACTTTTTGAAAGCTACACTTAGTAAAGGGTCTATCTAGTGAACAATGACTCAACTCTCACAATATGTTGTGATATAGATTCGGGGGGTTGTAAGATGTTTACTAGATCTCTTACTGGTTTGTATGTTCTTAGGGGGTTTTTTGATTTCATGGAAGATTAAAAGGAAGAGCTAGTTGGAAAGTCTTAAGTTGAGCTTGAATATAGATGAATGTCAACAACTGCTTTTAGAGCTAGAATGGATTTATCATCTATTGCAGGACTTATGTTTACCTATCATCATGCACTGTGATAACAAAGCAACCCTAACTTATTGCTAAAGAGACAAGAGGAAAAGTAAAAAATAAAATAAAACTCATTCAACTGGACTCAAAACAGAAAACTAGCAGTGGAAACAGGGAATTTGAATATAACAAATCACTCAAAATTGATTGTTCATAATGGGTTGTTTGAACCCAGATAATGAAGCAACCAATATAGAATGAATGTTGACAGGGTAAAGAATAATTAACCACAATTTCAAAACAAAATAACTATAATTGAAGCTGAATTTGAATCAAACTAGTGATTCGACTGACCAAAACAAAGAATGAAGATGTTGCTATTCAACCACTCAGAGCTTAAACAATAAGCAATGGCTATTGTACTCTTACTTCATAATAAATAAGAATCCAGGAACCATCAAGTCTGAAGAGGAGAATACTCAAAATAACAAAATAGTCTTCCAATCATACAAACTATCATAAACTTGCTAAGATTCTCAATTCTCCATCACTTAGTGCAACATGCAAAAGGGTAATCAAGAGGTTTTTGATGCGTTGTAATAAGGCTAAGGGTTAAGGGTGAGAAAGGGCAATCAATTTGGGAAATGAGAACCTAAAGCCAAGTGATTCATGGGAGCAACCAAAACTTTCAACAACTTTACAATCACACCCACACACCTCACAAGGGACTTTAGGAAAATGAGTTGATTTGATCGAGAGAGACAATTATTATACTAATCACTTATTCACTTCTCTTCTTTTTTTCTCTTTTTTTCTTCTTCTTTTTTTATTTTTCCCCTTTTTTCAACAAATCTAGTGGATGGCATGGAGGAATATAACATTAGCTTAGTTCAAGCTCAATGTTTTGCAAAGTAGTACATGAAGATCAACCCTTATGCCAAGAAGGGCAACCCATCCACTCACGAAGCAAAAAGATCAAATAAACCTGACCATCCATGCTATATCAACACCCAAAGGCTACCCATCAATAAATATTGAACTATTGCTCCACTAGTCTTCGCTTAGACAACACATATGTGTTTAGGCCAAGGCTAAATAACATGGTCCACAACAAATGAGATCAAAAGCCCAAAGGATTAGCAAGGGGTCAACTTTCATCATTGGGTAGCAATTTGGCTCAAGTGACTTGTAGAACAAAAATGCCTCTATCATGTTATAGTAATGCACATGTTAAATGTAATTTTGAAGAGAATGATAACGAGTTTCTACAAAAGAAATCACGGAAGAGTCACATGTCAAAGAAAATATGAGATTGCAATTGATGAATTAGTCTAAAGCTAAAAAATTTTAAGATTTCATCCACCAAAATCAAATGAGTTGCTCTAGATATGCTAGGGTTAGGATTGGGGCCTAATATCATGCTTGAGACTAAGTTATATCACATAAATCCTACATGTATACAACTAATAACTAAGATACAAAGGGTCAGGGCTAGTCAAAGTAGCACACACTCCTGAAAACAGAACAAAAAAAGAAAGTAAAAAGAAAAAAAATCTTTTTGGTTTTTCTTTCTTCTTTTTTAAAAAATAAAATTAAAAAAATCTACAAAAAGCTCTCACCCCCACACTTAAATGATGCAATGTCTCTATGGCATGTAGAAGTATAAGAATGAAGAGCATAAAATTAAGAACAATGACAGGAAAAGAAAATATACATATAAGGAAAGGTTTTATACTGTAACGGCCTGAACCTAAGATTCATATTAACTACTTCAATTTACCCTAATCACAACTTGATTGAAGTTGGGCGCCGCATTTCAATTTATCGTTTTATGTATACGCATTTATAATGTGCATCGCAGGTTGAAACGATGAAGTGGCTTCGAAATGAACCGTGTACTGCTCCTTCAGTAATTCCTCCAAGATTCTAATAAATATTTGAATGTCCGCATAATAGAAATAAAATAAATAAATAAGTAAATAAATGAAATAAAATAGCCTAACTGTCGAAGGCCTAATTTATTAAAGTAATAATAATGATAATAATAATAATAATAAACAAACAAATATAGTAATAATGTAACAATATCAATAATAAAAAGGAGATGAGAATGTCTTCTCCCAAATTCATATCTAAATGGTGTAAGATTTAAATTTATTAATCCTAGCTAAAATTACTACTTCAATTATATCTATATAAATACATAATTATATCTAAATACATATATATTTATATATGTAATGAATGTAGTAAAATAAATAAACAAATAAATAAAAGGGGGGGGGATGGGATAATTATGGGATAAATCTGGAAAGGGGCATGTGTCATGAAATAAAAGAAAAACAAAAAAAAAAGAAAAAGAGTAAATAAAAATTGACTAAGTTAATTTTTTATTAATTTAGGTAATTTTTATTTTCTAATTAATTACCTAAGTTAGATAACTGAAGGGGAGCTTTGGAGCAACGGTAAGGTTGTCTCCGTGTGACCAAAAGGTCACGAGTTCGAGCCTTGGAATCAGCCACTGACAAAGTCAGGTTAGGCTGCCTACAGTACACCCCTTGGGGTGGGGCCCTTCCTCGGACCCTGCATGAACGCGGGATGCTTGTGCACCAGGTTGCCCTTTTTTTTAAAAGTTAGATAACTAAGTAAATCACATAAAATAAAAATATAGCAAAATCTAGACACCCCCCTGATTTCTTCTATGCCTGCATGTAATGCCCCCAACCCAATGGCTAGGAGTGTTATCATTTTTCTTGAAATTCTGGGAATTTAAATTTCGTTGAAGATGCTGTCAGGTGATAGACTACATGAATTTAGCATTTACACTAGAATAACCATCATGTTCAATGCGATAGAGTCACTAAATTGATGATTTCAGTACACCATACAGTAACAGGTCATATACAGGAATAGACCCCTTCGATAAAACATGGAATGATAACCATAAGACGAAACATGTAACTATGTCATGTGAATGGTATACTAATGATGTAGCAATATGCACTTTGAACTTCACATGCTTGTTTATTGAAGTATAATGTTCTACAATCCGTCACATGGACTGGGATTCTTTATTGACCTGATTCTTCTACCAGTTGACAGGGTTTTATAACGCATAACTTAGAATTTCTGCCTTTTGGCAGAACAATAAACATTGAACTTGAATTTCTGCCTTGTGGCAGAACAATAAATATTGAACTCGAATTTCTACCTTCTAGTAGAACAATAAACATTGAACTTAAATTTCTGCATTTTTGCCAGAACAATAAATATTGAACTTGCATTTCTGCCTTCTCGCAGAACAATAAATACTGAACTTGAATTTCTACCTTTTGGCAGAACAGTAAATATTGAACTTGAATTTCTGCCTTTTTGACCGAACAATAAACATTGAACTTGAATTTCTGCCTTTTGGCAGAACAATAAATATTTGAACTTGAATTTCTGCCTTTTGGCAGAACAATAAACATTGAACTTGAATTTCTGCCTTTTGGCAGAACAATAAATATTGAACTTGCATTTCTGCCTTCTGGCACAACAATAAATATTTGAACTTAAATTTATGCCTTTTGGCATAGCAATAAACATTGAACTTGAATTTCTGCCTTTTGGCAGAGTAATAAATATTTGAACTTGAATTTCTGCCTTTTGGCAGAACAATAAATATTGAACAATCGATAAACTTTCCATAAACTTGCAATAATCAATATATTTTCAATAAACCTTCAATAATCGATAAACTTTCCATAAACTTGTAATAATCAATATATTTTCAATAAACCTTGAATTATCGATAAACTTTCCATAAACTTGCAACAATCAATATATTTTCAATAAACCTTCAATGATCGATAAACTTTCCATAAACTTGCAATAATCAATATATTTTCAATAAACCTTCAATGATCGACAAACTTTCCATAAACTTGCACTAATCAATATATTTTCAATTAACCTTGAATGATCGATAAACTTTCCATAAACTTGCAATAATCAATATATTTTCAATAAATCTTCAATGATCGATAAACTTTTCATAAACTTGCAATAATCAATATATTTTTAATAAATCTTCAATGATCGATAAACTTT
>JACYFF010031954.1:18778438-18836561 GCA_017589665.1 Selenicereus undatus | reverse complement strand
AAGAAGAAGAAGAAGAAGAAGAAGAAGAAGAAGAAGAAGAAGAAGAATCCCATCAATAATAATAATAATGGTAACAACGATACCACCAATGTCAACAACAACCATGATCAATGGCGTCATCAATAACAAACTCGAAATAAATCATACTCTTATGTTATTATTATACGCTTTAAAAGGGTCATTAGTCGTGGAAGGGAAGAAAAATAAACACCAATAAAATGGAGTCCAATTGAATTAAGAACAATGGTTGCATGCGTAATAAAGAACGAACTCGAGATGATTTAAATCACGTAATAAGCCGAGAAAATTTAATAAAGCTTTCTTAACCTTTCACTAATCAAGGAAAAGTTTCGTATTTGGAGCAGAAGTGAGGCCACATCGATCGCTTCAAGCTGTCAGCAACAATCTATACTAATACATAATGCCAATCTTTTAATAACTACTTTTTCCTAATTTCTCAGCGATTTGAACTTTTCAGCCGTCTGATTTATGTAAAAATAAATCACAGCCATTGATTTTAACAACTTCACTAAATATAAAATAATTATTCTATACTCACTAATTACTCCATACTACCCACGTTCCCACAGCCTGATACACACACCTTTTCTTCTCTCTCTACCCCTGCCCCTCCATCACTTCCCACGTCCCCAACTTCCCAGAACCTTCCACCCACCTATTTTCCTCTCTCCCTCTCTCTCTCCCTCTCTACCCCTGCACCTCTATTTGCATCACCGTCCTATCGAGTCGAGAGCCACCCTACTGTCTCTCCTCCCCTGCCCCTCTAGCTGTCCTCACCTACTCAGACAGCCGCCCTCCTCCCCCCTGTTACTCTCTCTTCTCCATACTCACTGGTATTGAGCTATGTTCAACCAAATGGCAACTCAATTGGGCAAAACTACTTCTTGAGAAGAACGGACAACCCAATTGTGAAGCCTGATGAATCTATGAACCCCATATTTCAACTAACAATTCCCCTAATTTCTTTCATGCCTTTCATTAACATAGCTGATTTCTGGGTTTTTGTTAATAGTTGTTCATCCCCTTTCTGGATTTTCACTCTTTTCTTCTGGATTCCAATGTTTTTGTGATTTCCAGAGCCATGGTAGAACATCCCGGATCTGCCAATGAAGGGTACAGAAAAGGTATGCAACTGCGAAAATGGTGGTGCCACCGGATCGACCACCAACCATCAGCCACTCCCCAACCAAGGAACGTTCATCAGTCACCACCGCCATGTAAGAGCAAGCACCCGGGGAGACCTTCTCATGCTACAGAGGACAAAAGGGACGAGGAGCCAAGGTAAGGGTTTTCATTTTTTTTTTATGAGGTTCAACATAATAAAGGCTTGAATTTATTTTTTTTCACAAATAAATCTGATATTATAGCCACCCGACTCTTACGCACCTACAAACTTATCGCCCACATCGCCCATAAAAAACTAACTCGCTGCTAACGTTTTCCCCTTAAACGAGATTGTTTTTGGCTCTCACCAGACTCTCAATTCCCCCAGTCACACATATATCTCACAACCCCCTCTTCCCTCTCCTACACCGTATGCAACTCATCAATTGGGTTATTGAACACATACTTTCGAAGCGTTCTGGTCTTCCTAGGTATACACAATGACATTGAAAAAACCTTACACCTTCGGATTTATGCGTTGTCAATCATTTAAAAATTTGTGGATCTTCCTAGGTCAATTTGCCAACTTCGGTCATTATATGATGTTTTGTATTTTTTTGTTGTAGGATACATTGGAGCTAATCTTCCGAAACCTATATTTCCACCTCAATCTCCTCCAATATTAGGTATTGGTTTTTCAGAATTTGTTGTCTATTCGTAGTAGGCTAATTATTGATGTAAAACCCTATTGGGAGGGGGTTTTGTTTGATGCTGCACATTTGCAGACTGTAGGATATCTAATTCGTGAAAATATGATGTTGAAGCACTCAGTATGTTTACCTATTGGGAGGGGTGTTTTGTAGATGCTTTTTGCTTCTAATGTTGATTATTTGTTTTGATTGATTATGTGAATTCTTGATTCTGAGGTTGTTGCTTGAATTCAAGTGGTGTTCTTGATTCTGGGGTTGCTTCTGAATAACCTTATTTCAAGTGTTGTATGCTTAAATTTGGCCTGGACATTCACTGCATGATGTTCTGTACATTTTTGTTGCTGGCTATATCTTTAAGGTAGTTGATTCTGGGGTTGTTCTTGATGTCAAGTGTTCTTGATTCTGGGATTGCTTCCAAATAACCTTATTTCAAGTGTTGATCGTTTCTGGGAGATCTACTATGAGGAATGCCTTCCGTTTGTGGAATCCAGCATAATTAACTTACATGGTGTTGAATTTGTATGCTAGACTAAATGTTACTTTTAGAGAGTTTGGATTTTTGTGATGATTATTTGCGTCTACAAGTCTATTATTTTGGCTTTCTTGGTGTTTCTAAAGTGAGCTCACATACTGTAGACAATGACAAGATTCTCTAATTAGGTGACTGTTAGCATACTTGTGAATGGTTTTGGCATAATTTGTTCTTGTTCTGGTGTTGCTTCTGAACAACCTTATTTCAAGTGTTATATGCTTAAATTTGGCCTGGACATTCACTGCATGATGTTCTGTACATTTTTGTTGCTGGCTATATCTTTGAGGTAGTTAATGCTGGGGTTGTTCTTGATTTCAAGTGTTCTTGATTCTGGGATTGCTTCCGAATAACCTTATTTCAAGTGTTGATTGTTTCTAGGAGATCTACTATGAGGAATGCCTTCCGTTTGTGGACTCCAACTTAATTGACTTACATGGTGTTGAATTTGTATGCTAGACCAAATGTTACTTTCAGAGAGTTTGGATTTTTGTGATGATTATTTGGGTCTACCCGTCTATTATTTTGGCTTTCTTGGTGTTTCTAAAGTGAGCTAACATACTGTAGATAGTGATAAGAATCTCTAATTGAGTAATTGGGTGTTTGTTAGCATACTTGTGAATGGTTAGAGAAAATTAGAAAAGAGACTCATTTTGCATAGTACTGTAGGTGTTTTTATAGAACTGAAAACTAATAGGGTATTGAGGTGGACATTCTCTTCTATCCACTGGTAGTGAACCCACTGAAAACTCATTTTGCTTTTTCTTTGAGGTCGATTATATAGATTTGGCAGTTTATTTGAAAGCAATATTGATCAAAGTGTGGCTCCTTTCAATTTTCGGCCATATAGCATTGACTTTATAAGGATATCATTGGTTACTTTCTATGAAACATTTTAATTGCTTGAAAGCTACTTCTAGGTTTAATCTCATAGGGATTGGAAGCATATTTCTGCAACTTAAATCTGGTTGTCAAAGGTATACCGCATATGTCGAGCTGTAACCGTTATTGAAGCTTAAGGTCTATAAGTTCACGTATAGTTAATCAGGTTTTTCCCCCATAGATCTTAAAGTTTATGTGCCAATTTGCCATGACGATCTATTTAAATAAATCATTATTAAAGTATATTGTAACGTCTTATTCAGTTTCCATTCTTTTGAATTGAATTTTGGTGTATGGAGCTAAATTGAACTTATTTTTATTGAACTTTCTTGAACTAAATTTACTTTTTGTTAAATTCAACTTACTTTGTAGTTGAACTTAACCAAAAATTAAACTAAATTTATTTTTTTAAAAATTGAACCGAAGTAAACCGAATATATTTTGAAACATCAGTTGAATAAAACACCATGTGTAGACCACAGGATGGATTTTGTGATAAGTAGTTTCCATAGCAATTTCTACTAAAAGCATCAATTACTTTGAGGGCTTTTGTGTGAAGGTTTTGGCATAATTTGTTTAGATTTGAATTTGTAGATTTCAATCTCTCTTATACATATTAATTATCATGGGCTTTGGGGATGTTTGTTATTTATTTGATGTGTAGAATTAAATGATCCAATCAATTTTATTTTTCTCACTTATTTATGTTTATCGATCGATTTGATATTATCTATGTTTTAGGCAGATAGAAGGGGAGTCACTTTCAAAGTGACATATATTCATTGCTCCTGCATTTATATATAGCAGGATATTGATGAATTTTACTTTCTTTTCCTGTTAGCATTTTCTCTGTTTTAAATTGATCAACTTGGTGTGTTCTTGGTTTTTAATTAGTGTCTGCTTCATGAAAATCTATGGGAGGGGGTTGCTGGGGGGTACAAAACTGCTTATTCAGTTTAATCATCATTTAGCCTATCTTATGATGACTGTGCACACTGTAAGGTTTACCAATAATGTTTATGTTGTTGTCGATTATGGCTTACTGCTTTGACTATCAGTTAATTATAATATTAAAATTTAATGTCCGAAAAATGTGATGCATACCCTCAGTAGCTAAGGAGATTGTTGCAAAGATTGCAAAACAAACGACTTCTCAGGCTCACAGCGTACCTTTCTAATTGAATATGAAAAGATGACGCATATGTTATTGGGCTTTCACTCACTTGTAAATCAAATCCTAGCTACTAACCAGTTCACATTTGGAACTCATATGCACATTCCTGCATTGCTCTTGCATTTATATATAGCAGAATAAATTTATTCAAATTTTGCTCTTTGGAAGTAATTGTTCAACTGTGCGTGTACATATCGAGACCTCCATTCCATAGGTCCAACCCAATTACAAACACATCTATACTAATTACAATCGTAAAATATGTATACTACATACAAGCATAAATTATAGGCAACTTCATACAGGATTGTGTAAAAATTATTATAAATTTATCTATGGGATCAGGAAGCTCACTCATTTTGATGGACATTAGTTAGTGTTTCTTTTGGGGGTGGGGGAATAATCCAACAATCCTCTAAATTTTCTCCATATTTATTTTCCGTACTTCATGAATTCGACGGTATTTTAAAAATAAAGTGAATTGTGTAGGTAAAAGGTTGAAGTAGGCTCTGTTCTTTTATTGTTTGATTTTTTTATTTTTTATTTTATTTTAATTTTCTATTTTCTATTTTATACTTTTTCAAATTTAAAATTTTTATTTTGCAGTTCCTATTTTTTTTATTTGTTATTTTTATTTCTTTATTTCTTTAGTTCTTTATTTTTTTATTTTTTTACTTTTACCCTTTTTTCCTTTTTTATTTATTTTTAATTTTTCCTTCTTATTTTTTATTTTTTATTTTTTGCCTTTTATTTTCTATTTTGTAATTTTAATTTTTTTTAATTTTTAATTTTAATTTTATTTTTGATTTTCATTTCTTTATTTTTGGTTTTGCCATTTTTTTATTATTTTGTTTTTTATTTTTATTTTTTATTTTCATTTTCACATTTTTTATTGATTTATATTTTCTTATTTTGATTTTATTCTTTTTTGTTTTTTTTTCTTTCATTTTTTGTATATATTTTTAATTTTTTAAATTTTTTATTCCCTAAAAAGGACCTACAAAAAGCAACTTATAGAAAATCTCAAAATATAAAAAATGAAAAGTGAAAAAGTAACTCCAAAAAATAAAAAAAACTAATAAAAAAAGCAATAAAACTATGTTACTGTATAAGGGAAAGTCATACAGTGCAGTAAATCATCGATTGCATACCCAAACTTTTCCTCTATAAGATGTTCGCTTTTAATTCTTAATCTATGGTCTACTCCCAGTAAAGAGTAAACGAGCCAATTAATTTTCTTGCCTATTCTTCAATTCCAATCATTTCCTGTAGGCTTGCCCTTGATATTATATACACAAAACATGATGTCTAACACAATGGAACCTAAAAGAGTATGAAATCGAGAAAAATTCCATACAAACTCATACTATGATAGTGATATTTTGACAAACAATGAGATACATTTACATACCAATCAAATTAAATACACCCTTTACATTATCACAGTTTGTGACACTCCTAAAATTCCTTTCCACTATAATATGTTCGTTTTTTTATTCTTAATTTATAGTATACTCCCAATAAAGAATAAGCGAGTCATCTAATTTTCTTTCTTATTCTTCATTTGCAGTTTTTTCTCGCAGGCGTGCCCTTGATATTAATATTTGTTGAGGTTAGTTTATCACACTATACTCATTATGTTCACGTATTATTCTTTGTTTCTATTTCATTGCTTTAAAATTTCCTTGTGGGAATAATATGCACATATTGTTCTTTAATATTTTGGATACTATTATGCACATATTTGTCATGAATATATGAAGTTTAGTATGCGTTATAAAAAAGATATCGATATTAACATTACAACTTTCACCTATTGTATAGATAACCCATTGTGTACATCTCCACATGAATTAAAACCAATGTTTGATATATATACTATACTTACCTTTGGTTAAGATGAAAAACCTAAAAATCAACATTAAGAAAATAATAATTTCACATACAAACATTACCACAATATGTACGATGTAAATTACATATGTACATAATTAGTAATTACAATACTTAATGTAAATAATATACGTATATAATTATTATACTACGTATTTGGTTACTAGAAATTGTTTACTTACATTATGTATACTTTCCTATCAAGCAAATTAAAAACATCCTTTACATTATCAAACTTTGTGACCTTCCTACAATTCCTTCAATGAATAATACGTCCTTTGTGAAATATGAGGCGGTATTCTTAACATTTAGCATAGTTTATTTCCTAAATATTATGCATACAAACCATAATGTACAACACAATCGAACCTAAAAGAGCATGAAATTGAGGAAACTTCTATACAAAATCATACTATATGAGTCATATTTTGACAAATAGTTAGATAATTTACATACCAATGAAATTAAAGACACCCCCTACATTGTCAAACTTTGTGACACTCCTAAAATTGCTTCAATGAATAATAAATCCTTTATCATACAAGGGGTAGTATAATTTTTCTTTGATTTTATCCCCAAATACACGATTTTCGTCAAATTCTCAATATTTTGCATAGTTCATTTCCTATATATTAAACAGACAAAAGATAATGTACAACACAATGGAATCTAAAAGAGCATGAAATGGACGAAACTTCTATACAAAATCATACTGTGTGAGTCACACTTTGACAACTAGTTAGATAGATTTACATACCAAACATATTAAAACCACCCTTTATTTGACACTCCTAAAATTCCTTCACAAATCTATACAAAATCATACTGTATAGGGGAAAAATATATTACTAAATAGTCTATGGATGCAACTGCATCTGCTTCATTGAACAACAAAATGGCGAACTTTTACCTAATAATGCACATAATTTTTCTGAAGTAGTGATGGAAACCCCAACCGGAAGTGGTGACATCATTGTAAGAAGGCTTCGAGTGAGACTTGCTCGACAAAATGCAAGATGGAGGCTATTTAGCCGGCGTCATCCAGATCACACCTAATCACACTTCATTGCAGAACGTGAGCAGTATCAATCACAATCTAGAGAAATTCAACTAGCAATTGCACGTAGCACTCCACCTGCAAGAAGGTTCGTAACCCGTTGGAATTTCACGGGAACTTTGGTTTCCTGTGGGCATTGTCGCGCGTCCATGTGGTTGGATGAGAGAGTCGCAAGAGGTAGTGTTTCACAACTTCGATTCATGCTTTGTTGTCAAAGTGGACGTGTTATGTTGCTGTCATTGGCCCCACCTCCTCCAATGCTAAACACATTGTTGAATCAACCTAGTTTTCTTGATAATATAAGAATGTATAACTCCATGTTATCATTCACATCAATGGGTGGAGCTATCGACCACTCTGTAATGGATGGACATGGTCCTTACTCCTTCAGAATAAGTGGAAATAATTACCATCGAATTGGTTCATTATTCCCTGCAGAAGGACAACGACCAAAATTTGGTCAGCTATATATCTATGACACACATGACGAAGTGCGAAATAGATGTCGGGCTTTACATGGTCAACAAAGAGTGGGTGGAGTTGATGAGGGTACATTACAGGCTTTACAACATATGCTTGATGCTGTGAACCCTTATGTCAAGGTTTTTCGCAATGCACGTGATATCTTCGAGGCAGATGCTGTGATTAATTTAAGCATTCGCATCATTAAAGCACGTCCTGGAAGACAATACACACTACCCACTGTGGATGAAGCTGCAGCTCTCATAGTCGGTGGTGATGTTGGAGGGGAAGAGCATCGGGATATTATTGTTTGAAAAATTGGTGGAAATTTACAGCGAGTATATGAAACGCAACCATCGTATATGCCCCTTCAATACCCACTCCTATTTCCTTATAGAACGGATGGTTGGTCAGCTTACATTCAATGTGTAGGGGGGATCAAGCAGTAATCGAGTAATGGTGACAATGAGGGAATTTTATGCCTTCCTCATACAATATAGGCTTGACGAAGGAAACATTCTACTTCGATGCGGCAGATTGTTCCTTCAATTTATTGTGGATTGTTACGCTGCAATTGAGGCTTGGAGGTTACTATATATCAAAAATCACCAAAGCACACTGCGAGCAGAATTATATAGTGGCTTGCAAGATGCTATTACGGCGGGTGAAAATGATGCTCATGCAGTGGGAAAAAGGTTAATACTACCTGCATCATTCACAGTTGGGCCACGCTATATGAGACAACATTTTTTGGACGCAATGGCCATCTGCAATTAAATGGGTTATCTAGATTTTTTTATCACATTCACCTGCTATCCTAATTGGCCGGAAATCCAAGAAGCTCTAGCACAACAATCAGGCCAATGTGCGAATTGCCGGCCAGACATTGATGCTCGAGTATTTCGCTTAAGGCTAAAAGAGCTAAAACGAGACTTCAAGGAGAGAAATCTTTTCGGTAAAGTTATTGCAGGTAATGTTGTCAGCTAACTATGTCATGTATTTAGCATATTATTAAATCTCTATCTTACTTTATTTTTTGGCATTTATTTTAGTCATCGGAACCTATACTCATCCGTTACATGTGTAGATATCCATGTTATTGAATTCCAGAAACGGGGATTACCACATGCCCATATATTATTAACCCTTGCAAGTGAGGACAAGCCTACGTGCACTGAAGACATCGATCGTATTATATGCGCAGAGCTCCCTGATGAAGACACTGACCCCCTCGCATTCGAAACTGTTACAAGACATATGATACATGGTCCATGTGGCACTAACATCCCGTATGCTCCATGCATTGAGTGTAACAAGTGCACAAAGCATTACTCTAAGAGTTTTTGTGATATGACTATTATTGCAGAAAATGGTTTTGTGAAATACAGGCGCCGGGACGATGGTCGAAGTGTAGCTATTCGTGGTAAGAGAATGGACAATAGATGGGTAATCCCCTATAACCGTGATCTGTGTGTCAAATATGATGCGCATATTAATGTTGAGCGGTGCGCACAAAAGAAGGTCATTAAGTACCTCCACAAATACATGCATAAGGGGGCTGATAGGGCTACCATAGTGATCGAAGACAACGTCCAACATCCTCAACAGGGGAATGGTCCTCCTAACTATGAAGACGTTAATGAGATTAAGAAATACTTGGATTATCGTTATGTGTCACCAGTGGATGCTGTTTGGAGAATATTTGAATTTGAGATCACGCAACGTTATCCGTCAGTTGAACTATTGCAATACCACTTGCCGGGTCAACAATATGTTATATTCGATGATCGTGATCAACTTCACAGGGTTGTGGAAGAAGGAGCACAGAGGATTACTATGCTCATAGGTTGGTTCATTGTGAATATTGAAGATCCTGAAGTAAGACGTTACCCTTATGCGACATTCCCTTCTTATTATGTATGGAATAAAGGGATGAGGAAATGGACTAAAAGAAAACAAAGGGTATGCATCGGGCAACTACCCTATGCTCACCCAAACATGGGCGAGAGATATTATCGGCGAATGTTGTTGCACATTGTTGAAGGAGCTACATCGTATGAGAATTTAAGAACTGTTAATGGTATATTATATTCAACTTTTAAGGAAGCTTGCTTGGCATGAGGGTTGGTTGATAATGCTAATGAGTGGCATGAGGCACTAGCAGAAGCATCACTATGGGCAATAGGGGCTGAACTACGAAGTATGTTCTGTTCAATGCTCATGTTCTCAGAAGTGGCTGACCCCCATCGATTGTGGGAGCAACATTGGGAAGACCTTACTGATTATTTACAAAGACGAATAGAGAGGGAACTTAGAGACCATAGTTTACAGATTACTGTTGAACAACGACAGGACCTTGGACTTTATGAAATTGAGATGATTTTGAATAAGAATGGCAGATCATTAAGGGACTACCCTCCTATGCCTTTGCCTTCACCTAATCTGGTGCGTCAACTTGGTAACAGACTTATTAGAGAACAACTTGATTATGATCAAAGAAAGCCATAATCTACAAATGTTGCTACCAACATTGAATTTAGATCAAATGCGAGTTTTTCAATCAGTTATTCAAGCAGGTGAACATGGAGGAGGAGGTTGCTTCTTTATTTATGGCAGTGGGGGAACTGGAAAAACATATATTTGGAAAACTATCGTAACACATTTTAGGTCAAAAGGCTTGATCGTGCTATCCGTGGCATCCTCTGGAATAGCTGAATTATTATTACCTTTTGGGAAAACAGCTCATTCGATGTTTAAAATACCAATTGATGCAGATGAGACATCCACATGCTCCATTTCTAAACAGTCTGAATTAGCACAACTAATTCAGGAAACATCACTTATCATATGGGATGGGGCTCCCATGACCCATCGCTACACGGTAGAAGCAGTTGAACGGGCTTTACGAGATCTATGCAATCAGAACCAAATATTTGGGGGGAAAATGGTCATTTTTGGAGGTGATTTCAGGCAAATACTTCCTGTTGTTACAAAGGGTGTTAGAGCAGATATTGTTGCATCTTCAATATCAAGGGCAACCTTTTGGTCTTACTGCAATATTCAACATCTTAGAACCAACATGCGCCTTATGCATTCAAATTTAAGTGACAACGAACATGAGCGGTTACGAAGTTTTGCAGAATGGACTTTGAATGTTGGTAATGGTCGTGTGCAAGGATACTCATTTTTAGGCGGTAGTGAATTGGATTGGATAAAGATTTCTGAAGAATATCTCATTAATAATGACAACAACGGCCTCACAAACTTGATCGAATTTGTGCATCCAGGTTTAGTGGAAAGATACAGAAACGGGTCATACTTTCAGGACCGTTGTATATTGGCCCCCCTAAACACTGATGTGGATGAAATAAATTCTAAGATTCTATCAATGATTCCCGGTTGTGGCCGTACATACCTGAGTTCTGACACATTCCTACCAAGCAACATTGATTCCGTCATTGATGACATTAATCCACCAGAGATGCTTCATGGTATGAACTTTTCAGGATTCCCGAATCATGAAATTCAGTTGAAAGTTGGTGTCCCTGTTATTCTACTAAGAAATCTTGACCCATCAATTGGGTTATGCAATGACACTCGCTTGATTATTGAAAGACTTGGTACTAAGGTTGTCCAAGCCAAAATCTTGACTGGAAGAAATATTAGGCAAGTAGTGACTATTCCACGGGTTGACTTAAGTCCTTCAGCTAAGGACTCGCCATTTGCCTTAAAGAGGAGACAGTTTCCTCTGAAATTGGGTTTTGCAATGACAATTAATAAAAGTCAAGGTCAAACATTACAATATGTAGGAGTTTATCTCCCAAAACCTGTATTCTCCCACGGTCAACTATATGTAGCTATCTCTCGCGTCACCTGTCCTTCAGGGCTAAAGTTGTTAATTTGCAACAAAAGGGGTGTGCCTCACAACATGGCTAAAAATATTGTCTACCATGAAATTTTTAATGGCATTCCTGATGCTTGGTTAGTCCCTTCTAATCATATAACAATGGTGTTATTTACATTACTATTATTTCATTCGCTATTATTATGTGTTCACTACATTAGATTATACTAATATGTTTTCTTCTTTTATTTATGGTTACAGATATGTCTGGTTTAGTACATACTTCTATGCATATATGCGCCATTAACCTTGGCAATAGATCTGTAACCCTAATTGTTCGACTCGTGCGATCAATGATGGTTCGAGTATATGGGCAACGTACACTGTGGAAGGTTATTTTTGTGGACTATCAGGTATTGGTTTATTAAAGTTGATAAAAATTTCCCCACCATGTACAAGTACATTGCTTATCAATGGTGTTGATTGTTTTATAGTGTGATGAGATATTCGCCAACATAGAAGGCGATGCTCAAATTAACCAATGGCGATCTATACTTGATGCTGGCAAAATTTACCACATCTCTGGGCTCTTGGTTGATGCTGCGACAAATGGAGAAAGGAATGTGGTAAAGAACAATTTGAAGTTGGTTTTTACGCCGAGATCGAGACTCCTTGGTGTGATTGAGGATTGTCCTGATATTCCTTACCAGCACCTACCAACCTGTGTGTAATTCATTGATGTCCCTCCGCGTCTAAAAACACGTGACAATGTTATAGGTACGTATAATTAACACGGTGTACTTAAGTACCTATATTTCTATATGCATTTCCTCTCAATTATCTATAACATTTTCATATCATTTTGTTGTACAGACGTCATCGGCATGGTAGTGGCAATATCGCCGTTAGAAACGACAAGGAACAGGGGCACTGCAAGGCGCGAATTATTACTTTCTGATATGCAGTAGTATAGATTTTTCCTTTTCTATTAATACATGTTACTATCCCTAATAATATTAGTATATCTAATTCTTATATGTAGCATGCGCCCGTTGAGGCTAACTTTATCAGGAGATTTCGCGAAAGTTGAGGGCACCCACCTTCAGCAACATTTGGGTACTGAAAATATACTTCTTGCTTCTAGAGTGCACATTAGAGAATATCAAGGCACCATCACATCCAATTCACATACTTTCACCCCATCAGATTGGTTAACATCACTATGATGGTATACTTTATTAATATGTTTTCTTACATAAAATATACTTTTAGGACTATCGGTTTCTACTTTACCAATTAGTAGATTGCTGATTAACCCAAACATTCAAGCAACAGAAGACTTTGAAGGATGGTATATACAGTCAACAACATTAGTTTTAATTTGCATTTCCCCTATAAGTTATATATACTTGATCTCACACATGTTACCCTCCCTACATGTATTAGGTTCTCTGGCACTAAGGGTGTGATGACCCATTTTGATTTCATGCGTAAGAGAACATTACATATGTACAATCAAGAGAAGTTGTTCGATGCTCGAAGGATTAGATTATATCAATACGCATCTACGCGGAATGTAAGCTAGAAATTTCCCTTACAAATGTAACTTTATGCTTGCATATATTCTTTTAAGAAACACAATCTTTACAGTTCACAATATGCAGGTCAGTTATTGCCGACTTTTTGCATACGTCATTAAAATTCACCCGTTGATTTATGATGCCTGCATTAATTGTAAAAAAAGTGATCACTCTTACGTATTCGCTCTGAATGTACCTTACTGTACATGTCAATTTGCAAATTTGACACAAAAGAGGTTTGCGCACTTGATTGCCTATTGTTATGTACTTTGTTCTATTTTCCCAAATACATGTTTGCATTATTATAACCGTCCTGTGCTATTTAAAATTATAGGTATATCTTCAGAGTTCTCTTGCAAGATAATACACGTTGTAGAGAGTTTACTGTTCTTCATGAGGATGCTCGAATCCTTTTGCATACGACGACTGCCCAGTTAGATGTGTATGCATCGCAGGTATTACAGTTTTCCCTACGTATCATAGTTAACACAATTTATTCTTTTACTATTAACTATCCTATGTTAATATTTTCTACAGCCATATGGTCATCTGTCGCTTTATGCGATTATAGATGATTACATAGGTCAACCATGGGTATTTGTCATGGAGCCCCCACGTCACTATGAAGTAGCGGTTCCTATCGCTTTGATTGCACCAGTTCATTGGGAGGAAGAGGTTTATTACTTACGAAAGACCAATGTTAGGTACACTAGGTAGATCACGTGTAAATATAAACTTCAACCCCATCATTGTCATTCAAATTATTTCTAAAACTTTATTTCCTTTGTAGGTATAAAAGGAGGAGGTGGATTCTTCGTCATTGACGTGATGGATTGGTTGCTCATCATGTTATTTAGCGTGTCTTTTGTCATAATCACTATATAGTATTTTTATCATATGGAACTTTTTCTAAGTCATGTGGTTTTTAGTTGTTCATCCCAATTGTTATATATGAATTTGCTATCCACATATATTTTTCATTGACTATTATATCATCTTTCCTAAATTATAATATTAACTATATCTACAATGGCTATCGGTTCATTATTTGCATAGTATATGTCATGAAATGTCTATTTTAACATGCATCGTGCATAGCACGGGTCCAAACTAGTTTTCAATAAAAAGGAGAGAGATTCTCAAAAATCAGGTACACACATTGCCTGTGCTCTCCAAAAACTCACATGTTTGTCAACTATGCAAAATCAATATGATAATCAAATAATGAATCATTTTACGCAATGTTTTGTCACATAAGTAAGTGGCCCCATCTATTATTAATCATCAGGGCTTATGCCCTTCAATTTATCCGCGCGACTGCAACTCAGGCTCTTCGATCGACCTGGGAGGTGTGCACCTATCTCAAGATTACATCAGACATCAATCGGGGTCCACTTCCAGATAATAACCTGCAAATTAGTTTTACTCGTACATTCTCTCTCTCTTATTTGCCAAACAAAATGTTTTGAAATGCGGGCGCCCAACTAATTTAACCCAAAACCTATTTTACTACATAGGAATGCACGTGCTGAGCTTCGACTCATATTTCGAATGTTTTTGTGTTTTTGTTTTAGGTAAGGGATCAGTGAAAAGTTTCTCTCCTGGCAAGTCAGCAAGTAGCAAGAAATGAGCGAGAGTTGCAATCTTGCTGAACATTAGCTAGCCAAGCACTCACAGTGTTACAGGTAAATTCATGTAGCCTTGTTCCGTCATGAAATGACGGCAATGCCTCCAATCAAAAGACTTCCGCTGCAAATCATGAGTAAATAACTGATTAAGTTAGAGTAATCAAGAATCAGGAATTGGGGGCGTTACATATACAAATGACCCTTGAATGGTAAATGTGTCCAAGCTAATCTCCACATCATCAATCTCTATATTGTGGTTCTTCTCTCTTTCTCGATTCCTCTGTTCCTCCTAATCGTAACTTCTTTGAGGCCTAGACCACCATTAAATTGCTCCAAAACTGCCTTGCTCATTTCCTTAAGCCTTATATACGAAAGTTGATCTACCTCGACTTTGATCTGATTGTGAATGACGACATTACGAAAGCCTGGAATGTCATTTACGCTTCACAGATACCAAAGCCACGTAGTACTACCATGTGTACTCCACCAAGTGCTCCACAATCATGTTCTATGGAGATAAGTGGTTTTCAAATATGTTTTCCAGACGGCGGTGTTGCTACTTCAACACGGGGGTGATGGCATGGCAAACGCCTCGCCCATCTAGCACAGGTGGAACTAGAATGGCTTGGGATTGTTAGACTTAGGATTGCAGTTGTGCGTCCATATGAGAAGGTGTGATTCCCATTCTCTAGTTGGGAGAATGCCTAACTATATAGACAAACTAATAGTGTATTTTGATTCAATTAGATGCTTGATTTTTAAATTCAATCTTCTACTACTGTTTGGTTTAAATCATTTATTTTCATCATCAAGTGATTGTAGTTATACTGGTATGCATTTGGTCAATTAAATGGTGCACTTTGTTTATCTATTGTTATAATGGTTGCCATCACAGTCATATTGGGTGGTTTTTATGCTATTTTGATGAATCTTATCAACAGGGGCAATAGCTAATGATATGATTGTTTTTCTTATCCTAATTTGTGTGTTAGTGTGTCCTTATGTTACTTTGTAGTTTCACGTTTCAATTTGTTCTAAACATATGTTGTATTTATGTCGAATATTGCAACTATTTGTAGAATTTTTATTTATGAATTTTTTGGAATGCAGGTCTTGGCATTAACTATTGAAACTTTCGTGTTCCATGGATTCTTCTCTTTATTAGCCTAGTTTCGTGTCTATAATTAAGAGTCCGAATTTGTATGGGTTGTGAACTAAAGTAACATGATTATAAAAGTTAATATAACTATTCTGTTTGTTTACGTGAATCAATAGGTGTTGTATTTGTCATATGTATTTTGAACCCTTAATCAAAGTTAATATATATAACTATGTTGGCAGTTTTTGTCAACCCAAGACCCCTCTATTCCAAATTATGCTAATAAAAAAAAACATTGCCAAAAGCTTACACTTATGCTATCCAACTTTATTCTTTTTATAGTTTTTTCCCCTCTTTTTTAACTTTTCTTTTTTCAACATTATTTCCTTGATCTTAATTGTTAAAGTTTATAGTTGCATTTCTTATATAAAGTCTTGTGATTTTAGAGAATAAAATGTTACCCTTTTTTTTTTAAATCTAAAAGACCTAATTCTAATACCTATCTATTAGTGGTGTTGTTTACGTATACCAATGGAAATTGTAGGTCTGTATGGACTTCTGGTGAAGTTAATATTTGGAATTATCATTACATTGTCATGTATCTTATCTCTATTCACTTCAAGCTAGTAAACCACCAGAACTCTTATGCCCTGTGCTCTTTCTTTCAGTTCTCATCTCTTTCTTGTCCATCTTTAATTTGTCTATGATCGCGATATTTTGTAGCCTAGAGCAAGCTTTGGCCACTATTTTGACAAGGGATTATTTTTTGTCTTATCTAGCGTGATAGGTAAGCTAATGATAAATGCATTATCCATCTATCATTCAATCTCGAAATAAAAGGTTAATCATGTTAAAGGAAAGACCTAGGCTCTTTGTACTTTGTTTAATGTGTTTTATTGGTTATGGAACCTTCCACCCCTTCCATCTCCCCCTTTCGCCTCCCCATATTGGTAATGATGTCAAGAACCAAGTCGTTGCTCCCATGTGCTTGTCCATTGTTTACTTAATAATTGGCCATAAGCTAAGAGTAAGTGCAGGTCAATGTGGTCTTACAAAGGCAGAAATTTGACCCCTGTTTTCCTACATACAACCCAGGGTGGTCTAAGTACCTTAGCTTCTCCTTGACATGTCCTAATGCTTTAAGACCTAATGCTTAAGGAGATGGTTTACAAGGAAACACCACTTCCTCTTCTTCTTATCGAAGGGCCTAATGCCTAAGGCACCTAGAGGTTATTCCCAACCGGTTATTGCTCAATCATAACCCCAATTTACAAGGAAACACCACTTCCTCTGCTTCTTATCAAAAGTCCTAACGCCTAATGCACCTAGGGGTAATTCCCAACGGGTTATTGCTCAATCATAAACCTCATCCTGATTATCATACGATTGACAAAGTGACAAAGAGAGTAAATAATATGGAGAAAACAATGAGAGAGATAAAAGAGTATAATGAGAGGTTAATGAGGACTATGAGTGAACAATATGCTCAACTTGCAATGTTAAGAAGGGAAAGATGGAGTTTTCCTAATTGTTGTAGTTTTTGAGGGGGCTTAGGGTGGAAATTTGTCATCCTCTGGGACGGTGTGGAAATCAAGTCACTAGTTATTTTTGACCGCAATTCTAATAGAAGAAAAGCGATAAATATTACTAAGTATGATTAACTAAACTAATTGCTCAGTAATTCCATTTTATAATCTAAACATGAGTAATTAAACTAAACTAAAACGAAGCATAATTAACAAAATCAATCCAAAATATCATATTAACTAACAATAACTAGCACACCTTCAAATTAAGTAAGAAAGCATTAAATTTACTAATCAAAAGAAGAAAAAGAAAGAGGAGTACCTCAAAAGCTTAAAAATCCAACAATTGATGTTGGCCTCCATTGTTGGAACAAGTGGATGACAAGTGGAGATGAATTCTCTACTTATTCTCACTAATCTAACTCAACAACTCCTAATCTAACCCGTTGAGAGCTAAAAGTACGAACTTGTGAAAATGAGTTTTCAAACCCTAAGATGGAGTAGAGAGAAAGGGCTTGAAATTTGCATTCTTAAAGAAAGAGAATGAGAGATTAAGAGTAAGTAGGAGGTTGGAAAGGTGATTAGGAAACGGAGGCATTAATTTCAATCCATTACAAAACAAAAACATGTAAATTTGGGCATTAAACTGGCAAATCAAACCCAACAAAGTAAGAACTTGAATGAAAATGAAGATTAAAGAGAGAGAAATAAAACTAATTGCATCAAAACTTCATTACTCTTGAAATGTTGATACAAAATGAAAGTAAATCTATAGTAATCTCTCTTAAACCCTAGCTAAACCCTATTCCTAAAACCTAAAAATTAGATCCTTAAACAAATGGGGGAAGGGGTTTTAAATAGATCTCGACGTAGCAGGTTGGCACGGTCGTGCCTTGTGGCACGGGCAAACCGTGTCAAATCTTTGGAAGCCATCAACAGAAGTAGGGCAAGACAAGGGGCGGCATGGTCGTGCCACATGGCACGAGCACTCTGTGCCAAGTTTATGGAATTATGCACATAAATAAAGCAAAACCAGGATTTGGCACGACCGTGCCACTTGGCGCGGCATCCTGTACCACATAGCACTAGCAGCCCTTGCCACCTGGTGCTGACAGCCCATGCCAAATTTCTGCAGTGTTCTTCTTCTTTATTTTTCCCACAATTTTAGTGCTTATTGACTCAGCCTTGCTTTATGGTTATCCCGAGTTATCCTCTAAGGTTTTCTAGGTTAACGTGCCTAACTTTTGGCATGCTTTCTACGAATTATCCACCATTTGCACAATTTTCTTTATTACCTATAAAACGCACAAAATGCAAATAAATAACCTAATTTACCAATTATTTGAGCTAAATCTAGGTAGAATGAGGTTTAAAATTCATGCGCAATGCGCCCGAACACTAATCAACCCAAAGTGAACTCAAGAGGGAGAACTTCTTCTTCATTTGACCCTAAGGATGTGAGGAAAGTCAATGCCATGATTGTTCTTAGGTTGAAAAATAAGGTTGACACATATGGGGTGAAAATGATGTAAACATGCCCCGTTTCTTCTACTCTTCCTTCCTCCTAAGAATGTGTTTATCATAGTTTCCCACTTCTTCATCAAATTCTCCTCTTTCTAAGGATGCAAAAGAACCTAAGGAGGATAAGTCTCCAGTTACTAGTGACTTTGCATCCTGTAAGGGCACTCTTACTTTTTCCCCTATCAGTTCCAAGCCTATTCCGTCTCCCCTTATCGATTAAAGGGGAAGAAGGCACAATCACATGCTAACAAGATAAGAGAGATTTTCTTCCAAGTCAAGGTCAACATTCTCCTCCTTGATGTTATTCAACAAATGCCCCTCTATACTCATTTTCTTAAAGAATTGTGCACTACCAAGTGGGCCACTAATATAATGTTCTCAAAAGAGCCTTTTTTGGCATCTAATATGTGTTCAATCATTTCTAATCAAGTTGCCATCAAGTACAAGGATCTAAGATGCCCTATCATTTTAATTATCATAAGCAATAACAACATAAATAGGGCCTTACTTGACCTTGGTGCTAATGTAAATCTCATACCCTTCATGGTGTATGAGATTTTGAGATTAGGGGAATTTAAGCCTACTAAAATAGTCCTAAAATTGGCCAACTATTCCACTAAGCTTCCTAGAGAGCAACAAAGGATGTGTTAATTAAGGTGACGAAATATATTTTTCTGGTTAACTTTGTGATGCTTGACATCAAGGTTGTTGTTGGTCCTGAGAATGAAATACTAGTAATCCTTGGTTACCTATTCCTTACTACATCTAATGCCCTCATTAATTACAGGCATGGAAAAATGAAGTTAACTATTGAAAATATGATCGCTGAAATAAATGTGTTTAATCTACAAAAACATCCCATGTGATTCAATGATATGGAGCACTACACCCTGAATTGGGTAGGCGACTTTTCTTTAGAAAAGGTAAACTTTTATCAAGAAGAGGAATTGATGTTGTATGTGTATGAGCTCGAATATAACACATTCACATTTGATGATCAATGTGATGATGTGTTAGTATACATCTATTCTTGTATCCGTTTTCGTTTCCCCGTCTTCGTCTCATGACGCACCTCCTAGTGTGCCTTCATCTTCATCACTTGAATTGAAGCCCTTCTTGATACCCTCAAATATGCTTACTTGGGTCCTTGTAAAGCTTGTCATAGAGCTACAAATTAAACCACTATTTTAATTTATAAATAAGATTTATAACATAGGAAAGTAGGGATCGATCCTATGAGGAAAGATTATGATAGTAAGCTAGTTTAAATCTAATTAAATTTACTACTATTATTTTACTTAAATTGCTAAAACAAATCAAATTAAACAAGTAAAAATCTAGAAAATTACTTACTAATACCACTAAATATTCTAAACCTAATTCTAGAAATAAAAACAGTAAATACCTAACCTAAATATTTCGAAAAAATAAAAACAGAAAATTATCGCACACTATTAGCTGAAAATTAAAACAGGAAGTAACAAACAGAAAATTAATATCAAAATTCACAGAAAATATTATCAATTAATATTCTGCAAATTCATAAATTTATATTCTCAGAATTATATTTAAATAATTTTAGAAAAATAAAACAGAAGATCAAATCAGAAAATTAAAACAGAAAATAGTAGCTGAAATTAGAAAATTAATAAACTGCACTTAATGAAAAACAAAAATAAATAATAAATTTACCCAGAATGTACAATATAATTTTCTAGACTTAATAAAATCCTACAGACCGAAATTGAAAATTAAAAATGTAATTTTCAAATTTAATATAATAAAAAACCTACCCATATTCAATTCACAAAATAATTCTGAAACATTATGAAATAATTTCCAAAAATTCTGAAATTAAATAGCAGCAGATTAAGGTACTAAATAAACCCTAAAATAGAATAAAACATGAAAAAACACAAAAGAGACTATTTTTAGCCTAATTTCTAACAAACCGGTAAATAAATGGTAAAACAGAATAAAAAATAAATCTGAAAATTATAATCACACTAAAAATCAAAATATAACTGATCTAAAATTACCAAGACACTCCTAAAAGACTACTCTTGTGGGGGCCGAAGATAAACAAAATTAATGTTAAGAACTATAAATTTAAGAATTAAAACTCACGAACTGAAGAAGTTAACTGAAAAGCAACAAATAATTATTTAAGATACCAAATTTATGAAAAAACACTTAGCATAATCTATATCCACTATGCAAATTAATATTTAACATCAACACACCAATTGAATTATCCATGAGTTAGACTATAGAAGACACCCACTAGCGAATCTTCCCTATTTTTCCTTGTATTATAGTTTATTTAGATCAAGTCCTAATATAAACCCTACTAATTTTGATAATCCTAACACTAGCACAAGAATTTAATCAAACTAGAGCATTAAGTATTAGAAAAGAATCATCTAACTCCTTGTAACCAATTTACTAGCAAATTGATTTAACAAAGATCTATAATGATTATCTAATTAAAAGAGATGGGTTTGAGCCATCCATGATCAATTAGGGTGATACTATTGCCTAAAATACTATAAATTTTACGTACTAAAGCCTTTTAAACTATCATATGAATTCGTATTAAACTAATTAGCATACATTCTAATTAATCTAACACAAATATCATAAACAATAAATACAAATCATTATAGAATCATGGAATAAAATCAATTAGACAATAAAGCATAACACTTGTTTCAAAATAATTAATTTAGCATAGTTTCAATTAGATTATACTAAGTATATAAAGATTACTCACACATATTATAAATTAAAATACATAATTTGCCCAAATAATTCATGTTTAACAACAACTAAACTTATAAAATAAAATAAAATAAAACAATACTCCTTTGACAAGATGATGAAAACCGTTTGGGATGATGCTCTTTCAATTGATATCTCCTAATTGATGGGGTAGGTGAGTGTGAAGAGGCAAAGGTGATGATGCTTGATGCTGATTATGGAGATGGTAGGCGTAAAATATATATGGTAATGACGATGATATTTGGTGATGATGATGATGATATTTGGTGGTGGTGGGGGTTTGACGTAAAGGAGGATCTGATGGTGGTGATGCTGTGAGTGGGTGAGAAAGATGGAGGTTTAGGTGTGTGTGAGATGCTGCGGTGAGTGTGTGTGGAGGTAAGGAGATTGAATGGGTTTTTATGTCATAACACTGCTAGGGTTTCCTTTTCTTGTAGAATGTCTTCTTATCCAAGTATTCTAATTCCTCTTTAACTAGGAGTAGTAATCTTGTAACCCTAGCCCAAATAAATTATTATGGAAATAATATTTTTTCATAAATGATTATTTTTTTGGACCAACTTGATGAATTTGCTTGTAAAATCCTTCAATAAATAAAATTCGAACTTTGATGCCTTCTCTTCTCCTCTTTCTTTATTAATACCTAACCTAAAAAATATGTAAGATAAAGTAAATTACACAGAATAATATATATAATATAATAAAATAACTTATTAAAAACATGCATGCATTATGACTTCACAAATTCCCCCCCACTGACTTTGGACGTCCTCGTGTCAATTACTCTGGGACTCGACCTAACAATGACCATCTCATTCTTATAAAGTCATGCATAAGTATGTTATTTACACTAGGCATTGACTTGCTTTGAAAACAATTTTATTCAAGATCAATTAATTTTCCTTCCAAGAAGTGAATAACTACTAAACATTCAAGTACCATCAAAGTGTTTCTTCATCAACCTCACAACATTTCTTTAATGAAGTAACAAGAGCAATAATCATCCATCTCTTTTAAGCATGCATACACGGATCACTAGGTCTAAAAAATTTGAGATAGAAAAATTGATGTACGGTATGGCTATAGAGACAATTTAACTAGAAGGAATAACTCATTGAAATTGATTCTAAACTTGCCCTGCATTTAGTTCTTTTTTCTTTTCTTCTTCTTCTTTTCTTTTTTTTTTTTTGGCAAACTCCAATTGCGCACATATTTGAGGCCCATATAGTGTCTTTGAAAGTAAACACTCTCTGTCTCACACTCACCCGAATAGAGGTGCTGGAGTTAACAATTTATTGTCATCACTATTTTATTTATTTGTTTATTGACTGTGAATGTGGTACGAGTCATTGATCGGCCCAAACAAGGGGCATGACTCTCCCAACATGGGTTACTCTATGCATAAGGCTTAACTTGAGACCTAAACTTAAGGGGAAAAGGTGTCGAGCCACCTACTCCTACCTATGTTGGTAATCTAAACTTTTTTTTTCTTTTTTCTTTCACCTTTTTTTTAAGATAAGAAAATTCATAATTTGAATGAGTTATACTACTAATTCAATAGTCTAGAAAATGGACTAGGTCATTTTATCGTCTCTAAAGTGGCTATATAACATGATCAAATAAGAAGGATAATCATGACAATTACTCATTAAAGAGATATATGAGGATCAACTCAAACTTCTCTGAATGACAGTTAACATGGTCAGAAGTCTTCATTCATAGAAGAATAAACCAAAAATAGCTAAGCTAAAAATTTAAGTAAGAAATTAAAGCCTAGCATAAACTATAGTCATGCATTATTTATAAGAAAATTACAATTTTTTTTTGTTTTGTTTTTTTAAGAATGAATATTGCAGGAGCTAAATGCGGGATGCACCACTTACACTTAATTTATGCATTGTTCCTAATGCCTGCCAAAAGATAGAAATAATGAAAATAAAAGTAAAATTAAATATATACTTCCCTGAAAATGTTGAGTTGCCTCCCAACCAGCGCATTTGTTTACTATTGTTGGCTCGATGCATATGAGCTCATGGATCCTCTAGTCGGATCTCCTCCACTAAACATACCTTATCTTCTTCATAAAATTGCTTTAGTCTGTGACCATTTACCTTGAAAATCTTGTTGGCAGCAAATGATTTAATCTCAACAGCACCATGTGAATAAGTCTTTACTACCATAAAAGGTCCTAGCCATCTAGAGTTCAACTTACCAAGAAAGTGTCTCAATTTTGAATTAAATAACAACACTTTTTCATCCACCTGAAATTCTTTCCTACGAAGCTTAGCATCATGAAAAGCTTTGGCTTTACCTTTGTAGATCACTAAATTGTCATAGGCTTCCAGGCAAATCTCCTCTAATTCCTGCAATTGTAACTTACGCTCCTTCCCTGCTAGGTCATAGTCTAGATTACACTACTTTACAACCTAATATGATTTATGCTCTAGTTCTACAGAGAGATGACATGCTTTACCAAAAACTATCCAAGGTGACATACCTATAGGTGCCTTATATGTAGTCCTATAGGCCCAGAGAGCTTCATCTACCCTAAGACTCCAATCTTTCTTTTTTGGTCTAACAACCTTTTCTAATATGCCCTTAATCCCTTTATTGGAGATTTTAGCTTGACCATGTGTTTGGGGATGGTATCCAGTGGACACCTTACGAGTTACATGATATTTGGCTAGTAAGGCACCTAAGGCTCTATTACAAAAATGTGTTCCCCTATCACTGATGATTGCTTTAGGAACTCCATATCTATGCAGAATGAGATATTTAACATGCTTCACAACGGTTTTAGCATCATCAACTCTAGTAGCCACAACTTCAATCCACTTAGATACATAGTCAACAAGCATATGAATGTAAATGAAACCAAAAGAAGGGGGAAAAGGTCCCATAAAATCAACACCCCATACATCAAAAATCTCACAAATATACACATTATGCAGAGGCATTTGATTCCTTCTAGATAAATTACCTATCTTCGAACATGGTTCACATCTTTTGAAAAATTCATAAGCATCCCTAAAATTAGTAGGCCAATAAAATCCACATTCAAGAACTTTGTGTGCCGTTCTTTTGGGTCCAAAATGTCCCCCACTTTCAGAAGACTGGAAGAAGGTTAAAATTGAATAAAATTCACTGTCATCTACACATCGCCTTATAATCTTATCTCCACAAAATTCTCATAAATATGGCTCATCCCGAATATAATATTTAGATTGAGCTCTTGTCTTCTCCTTTTGGGCTCTAGACAAGTCTATAGGAAAGGTTTTGGTTACTTTATAATTAACCATATCAGCATACCAAGGCAGCCTATCAGTGGTAGCATATAAAGTCTCATTAGGGAAACAATCACTCAATGGATTCCCACTCTCCCCATTGTCTAGCCTACTTAGATGATCAGCTACTAAATTTTTAGCTCCTGGTTTATCTTTAATCTCCAATTGGAATTCTTACAGTAGTAATACCCATATAATCAATATAGGTTTTGAGTCGTTCTTACTCAACAGATGTTTAATAGCAGAACAATCAGTATAAACAGTAACTTTAACACCCAACAGATAAGGATGAAACTTTTCTAGAGCAAAAACAACAGCATACATTTCTTTTTCTGTAGTAGTGTAGTTACACTGTGCTAGGTCTAGAGTTCTGGAAGCATAATAGATCACATGAGGTAGCTTCCCTACTCTTTGACCTAAGACTGCCTCTACTGCCTTATCACTAGCATCACACATCAGTTCAAAAGGCAAGGCCTAGTTAGGGGGTTGTACTACAGGAGTGGTGGTCAATTTCAACTTCAATTGGTCAAAAGTTCCCTTATAGACCTCATTAAAATCAAATAAAGCATCTTTTACAAGTAAAGCACATAAAGGAGAGGAAATCTTAGAAAAATCCTTGATAAATCTCCTATACAACTCAACATGACCTAAAAATGACTTTACCTCCTTGACACACTGTGGATAGGGCAAAGATTGAATAATGTCTAATTTAGCCTTATCAACCTCTAATCCCTTGGATGACACTACATGCCCTAGTACTACTCCATGTTCCACCATGAAATGACACTTTTCAAAGTTAAGCACCAAATTAGTCTCAATACAACACTTAAGGACTAACGTAAGATGATGCAAGCACTAATCAAATGAATCACCATGTATAATAAAATCATCCATAAGAACATCCATAATTTTGGTGATAAAATCAGAAAAAATACTCATCATACATCTTTGAAATATAGCAGGAGCATCACATAGACCAAACAACGTCCTTCTAAAAGCATAGGTGCCAAAAGGATAGGTAAAAGTGGTATTTTCCTTATCCTCAAGAGCTATAGGGACTTGAATATAACATGAATATCCATAAAGAAAACAATAGTGTGATCTCCCAGCTAATCTCTCTAACATCTGATTCATAAAGGGCAATGAAAAATGGTCCTTCTTTGTGGCCTTGTTAAGCTTTCTATATAGTCAATGCACACTCTCCAACCACTCTGAAATCTAGTATGAATTAATTCACCTTTTTTGTTCTGCACTACTGTTGCTCCCCCCTTTTTAGGAACCATATGGATAAGACTAACCCACTCAGAATAAGCGATGGGGTATATTACTCCAGCATTGATCTAACCACTTAAGAATTTCTTTTTGAACTATCTCCATCATAGGTGGATTTAGTCTTCGATGAGGGCCTCTCTTAGGCTTAGCATTTGATTCTAATGTAATTTTATGTGAACATAATGTGGGGCTAAGTCCTTTAAGATCTATTAAAGTCCACCCTAACGCTTCACTATGCTCTGTAGGCACCCTAATAAGTTTATTCTCTTGCTCAAATGTCAGTGTGTTAGAGATTATAACAGGTAAGGTCTCATCATCCCCTAAATAAGCATACTTTAGATTTTCAAGTAATGGTTTTAGTTCTAACTTAGGGGGTGAAATGCGAGAGGGTGGCATCTTCGTGTGACTTTCAGACAGTTCTAGCTTCCTAGGTCTGTCAACTACATGCAATTGCAACAAAGACTCAATGCTGCCCACTAACTCATCATTAATATGGTAAAGCACATTTTGAAACACAAACTAATCCAAACCTTGAGCAAGTACAGTTAGCAATTCATCCTCATGAGACAATTCATAAACATCTTGGGACAATTCATCAATCACATCAATTGCACACAGATAGTTCACATCAACAGGAAATCTCATAGCATCGAAAATATTGAACTTAATATTTCACCATCAAATTCCATAGTCAGTGTTTCGGCATGCACATCTATTTTTATCCTAGATGTTTTAAGAAATGGTCTACCAAGCAATATGGGAACATCATAGCATGCATCACCCATGTCCAATACATAAAAGTCAGTAGAAAAAACAAGCTCATTGACCTGGATTAAGAAATGTTCTAAAACTCCATCTGGGTATGCATTACTCCTTTTAGCTAACTGAATGATTAGATCAGTTTTCTTTGACTCTTCTAGGTGTAGTTTATCATAAACGGACCGAGGCATCACATTGATGGAAGCTCCTAAATCAAGTATGGCTTCATCAAATGAGAGGCTTCCAATTTTACAAGTAGTTGAGAATACACCAGGGTGCTTACATTTAGGAGGAAACTTCTTTTAGAAAGCAGGAGACACGTTTTCCCCCACAATTATCTTTTCGTTCCCTTTCAGTTTACGTTTTGCAGTACAAAGTTCTCTAAGGAACTTGGCATGACGAGGCACCTGCTTTATAGCATCTAGGAGAGGAATGTTGATCTCCACCTTTCTAAATGTTTCTAAGATTTCTTGGTTTGCCTCATCTAACTTAGGGATTTTCTCTTGCAGTCTACTAGGAAAAGGTGGTAATGGCTTGTAAGGTTCCTTCATATCCTCACCTACTTCCTTAACATTAGAGGTGATGCCTTGGTCTTGGTTAGGTTCAAGTTTGTTGACCTTTATTTCATGCTCTACCTCTCTATTCTTCCTAGGTTCCTTCAACTCTTTCCCACTCCTAAGTGTCATGAGACTCACATTTTTCTTCGGGTTCTGGAATGGTTGAGATGGCAACCTATGTTGTCTTTGGGCCTGGAGCTGGCCAACTATGATATCAGTAGCAGTTTGTCTCTGTTGGACCTATTTAAGAGCCATCTCTATGTTATGAAACCTAATGTCAATCTCCTTTTTCTAGTCATCTACTTTTTTATGACTTACTGTAAAAGAAAATTTGTTCTATCCTGAGCAGATGGTTGACATGATGATTAGTCAAAACCTGGAGGGTTATTCCTAGGTCCATACCTAAGGTTAAGGTGGTCTCTCCATCCTTCATTATAAGTGTTGGAGTATGGGTCATACTTCCTTTGGCCTTAGTCATAAAACATAGCATTCACATCACCCCCTTGAAGTGTAGGGCATTCATCAGTAGCATGTCCCTCTAAACAGCAAATACCACACACCACTGCTTTCTAAACTCCTCCAGTGACAAGTTTTTTTAGCATAGCAGTGATCTGAGACAACTGAGTCTCTATAGATGGACCTGAACTAAGCTCATTGACCTTCTAAACTGGGGTTCCTTAGTTCTAAATTGTTAAGTGTTTTGTGCCATGATATTAAACAGTTCCCTAGCCTGAGTTGGAGTCTTATTAACCAAAGTCCCCCCAATAGCAGTATCCCATATTTCTATCTATAGGTAATAAATCTTCATAAAAATATTGAATCAATAATTGTTCAAAAATTTGATGTTGGGGACACCTAGCACATAATTTATTAAAACGTTCCCAATACTCATGGAAAGTTTCCCCATTTATTTATTTAATTTCGCATATTTCATTTCTAATGGATCCAATTCTAGATGCGGGAAAAAATTTCTCTAAAAATGCTTTATGAACTTGAGTCCATGTAGTGAATGTTGCAGGGGGGCAAGTAATATAGCCAATCTTTAGCTTTATCCTGAAGTGAGAAAGGAAAGACTCTCAACCTAATTTGGTCCTGACTGATACCCTCAGGCTGCATGGTCGAACATGTAATAATGAACTCATTAATATAGCGATGTGGATCCTCACCAAGCAATCCGTGAAACTTACGCAATCAATTTAAAAATCCAGAGTTAAGCTTAAGAGGTCGGTCTAATACAAGATGAGTAATTGACAAAGGTTACGTTTCCAAATTAGGTGCAGCAACTTCATGTAAAGTAGCCATCTCCACTTTAATATCTTCACAACTTATCGATTTGGAATTTACAGATTCAGAATCACTTATTTTACTTTCAAACACCTCAAACATATGCTCCTTTTTCTCTTCGATCATGCAACTACTCCTTAATCTCATAAACTAAACCAACCTGCAAAAATAAAATACTAGAGTTAAAACAAAACAATAAAAGTAGTAAAACTACGTAGAAGCAAACTAATAATTTTATTTTCTTTCCCCGATAACGGCGCAAAAATTTGTAAAACTTGTCGTAGAGCTAAAAAATAAGCCATTACTTTGATTTATAAATAAGATTTATAGCATAGGAAAGTAGTCATCGATCCCATGAGGAAAGATTATGATAGTAAGGTAGTTTAAATCTAATTAAATTTACTACTATAATGTATTTTACTTCTTTTGGAATCAACCTCTCTATGGGTAGGAATATCGGTAGAGGTAAGGTTGCCTACAGTTGGATCTCTCCAGACCCCGTAAAAGCGGGACCCACACTGGGAGTTTGTTGTTGTTTTGTTGTAATGTATTTTACTTCTTTAAATTGTGAAAACAAATCAAATTAAACAAGCAAAAATCTGGAAAATTACTTACTAATACCACTAAATATTCTAAACCTAATTCTAGAAATAAAAACACTAAATAACTAACCTAAGTATTCTGGAAAACAAAAATAGAAGATTATCGCACACTATTAACTGAAAATTAAAATAGGAAGTAACAAACAGAAAATTAATATCAAAATTCACAGAAAATACTATCAATTAATATTCTGAAAATTCATAAATTTATATGCCCTGAGTTCTATTTAACTAATTTCAGAAAAATAAAACAGAAGATCAAATCAGAAAATTAAAATAGAAAATAATATCTGAAATTAGAAAAACAATAAACTGCACTTAATTAACCACAAAAATAAATAATAAATTTACCCAGATTGTATAATATAATTTTATAGACTTAATAAAATCCTACAAACCGAAATTAAAATTTTAAAAAATAATTTTCAGATTTATTATAATAAAAAATCTGCACGTATTCAATTTGTGAAATAATTCTGAAAAATTATGAAATTAAATAGCAGCATATTAAGGTACTAAATAAACTCTAAAATGGAATAAAACATGAAAAAACACAAAAGGGACTATTTTTAGACTAATTTCTAACCAACCAATAAATAAATGGCAAAACAAAATAGAAAATAAATATGAAAATTGTAGTCACACTAAAATCAAAATATAACTGATCTAAAATTACCAAGACACTTCTAGAAGACTACTCTTTTTGGGGGGTTAATGAAATTAATATTAAGAACTATAAATTTAAGAATTAAAACTCACGAACTGAAGAAGTTAACTAAAAGGTAACAAATAATTATTAAAGGTACCAAATTTATGAAAAAACGCTTAGCATAATTTATATCCACCATGCAAATTAATATTTATCATTAACAAACCAATTGACTTATCCGTGAGTTAGACCGTAAAAGACACTCATTAGTAGATCTTCCTCATTTTTTTCTTATATTCTAGTTTATTTAGGTCAAGCCATAATATAAATCCTATTAGTTTTGATAATCCTAACACCAGGGCAAGAATTTAATCAAACCGGAATATTAAATATTAGAAACGCATCATCTAACACGTTGTAACTAATTTACCAACAAATTGATTTAATAAATATCTATAATGATTATCTAGTTAAAAGACATGGGTTTGAGCCATCCATGATCAATTAGGATGACACTAATGCATAAACGACTATAGCTTTTACGTACTAAAGCCTTTTAAGCTATCATATGAATTCATATTAAACTAATTAGCATGCATTCTAATTAATCTAACACAAATATCATAAACTATAAATACAAATCATTATAGAATCATGGAATAAAAATCAATTAGACAATAAAGCTAAAACTTGTTTCAAAATAATTAATTTAGCATGGTTTCAATTAGATTATACTAATTATATAAAGATTACTCACACATATTATAAATTAAACTACATAATTTACCCAAATAATTCATTTTTAATAACAACTAAACTTATAAAATAAAACAAAAAAAAACAATACTCCTTTGACAAGATGATGAAAACTGTTTGGGATGATGCTGCTTCAATTGATATCTCCTGAATAATGGGGTAGGCGAGTGGGAAGAGGCAAAGGTGACGATGCTTGATGCTGATTATGGAGGTGGTAGGCGTAAAATATATATGGTGATGATGATGATATTTGGTGATGGTGGGGCTTTGACGTAAAGGAGGATCTGATGGTGGTGATGCTATAAGTGGGTGAGAAAGATGGAGGTTTAGGCGTGTGTGAGATGCTACCATTAGTGTGTAAGGAGGTGAGAAGATTGAATGGGTTATCCAAGTCTTCTAATTCCTCTTTAATTAGGAGTAGTAATCTTGTAACCCAAACCGAAATAAATCATTATGGAAATAATATTTTTCAATAAATTATTATTTTTTTGGACCGATCTGATGTATTTGCTTGTAAAATCCTTCAGTAAATAAACACCGAACTTCATTGTCTTCTCTTCTCCTCTTTCTTTATTAATGCTTAACCTAAAAAATATATAAAATAAAGTAAATAGACAGAAGAATATATATAATATAATCAAATTACTTATTAAAAATATGCATGAATTATGACTTAACAGTCCTCATAAGTCTTTCCTATGATGCTTGCCAATAATTTAGACCCGGACCAAGAGCTAAGTGCTTGACTAGCTTAGGAAAGATAAAGAGGTTTTATGGTGGGCCTCAGGAGATATTAGAGGCATTAGTCCCACTATCATGCAACATAGAATCCATGTTGAGGACACTGTCAAGCCATATTGAGGTAGATAAAGATGGTTAAATGCTACTCGATAAGAAGTGCTGAGAATGGAGATTCTTAAGGGGGTAAAATCATGACGTTATTTTACCCATCTCGGTTACTAAGTGGCTAAGTCTCATACAAGTTGTTCATAAGAAGACTAGTATTATCGTGATTAAGAACGAAAAGGACTGAACTTGTTCTCATAAGAATCTAATCTGGGTGGAAGGAATGTGTTGATTATTAGAAGTTAAGTTCCACAAACTAGGAAGAATAACTTTCCTTTACATTTGTTAAACCAAATGTTGGAGAGATTTACCAGGTGAGCTTTTTATTGTTTCCTTGATGGATGTTCCAGCTATACCCAAGTCCATATCTCCCCCGAAGACCAAGAGAAGACTATATTTATTTGCCCTTTTAGCCCTTATGCCTTTAACAAAATGTCTCTTAATCTTTACAACATCCCGAGCACCATTCAAAGGTGTATAATTTCTCTACTTTCTGATCGTCAAGCAATATCTAGAGATTTTCATTGATGATTTCTTCATTTATGGTGATTCCTGTGATGATTGCTTGGCTAATTTGGGTAAGGTTTCAAAGAGGTGTTGGGCTAAGCATTTGATCCTTAATTGGAAAAAAATGTTTTTTCATGGTAAAAAGGGGAATTGCTTTGGGTCATATCATCTCTAATGTGAAGGACTTGCCTTGTTTTCTTCGACATGCTAGTTTCTACTAAAGGTTTGTTAAGGAATTTTGCAAAATTGTTAAGCCCTTATCCTCCATTCTCGGTAAAGCTGTGTCATTCCACTTTTTTAAGGGGTGTAAAGCGGCATTTATAAAACTTAAGGAGGCATTGAACACCACTCCCATCTTGCATCCTTCCATTTGGAGAGAGTAATTTGAACTTACATGTGATGTGTCTAATTACATGGTAGGGAGTAGTCTTCAGGTTAAAGAATTGATAACAAGCCCCATGTAATGTACTATGTAAGTGGCATGTTGAATGAAGTGCAAATGAATTATATTGTGACCAAGAGGGAGTTTTTAGAGATAGTTTTTGGATTCGAAAATTTTAGAACTTACCTTGTATGGTCTCATTGTGGTTGTTTTCGCTAAACATACCACTTTGAAACACCCGCTCAAGAAACCTGATGCCTATCCTAGACTGATTCGATTGGTCATGCTACTCTAAGATTTTGATTGTGAAATCAAAGATAGAAAAAGGTGCCAAAACCCCATAGTGGATTATTCATGTAGGATTGTAATTAAAGATGCATATAAGTCTCCTCTTCTTGATTGCTGTTTTGATGAACAATTATTTAGGACTCATGTGGAGCCATGGTATGCCGACGTTGTTAATTTCTTAGTCACTAGTGATATGCCTGGGGAATGGACCAAAGATGATAGAGCACGTTTCCTTGCATTGGTCAAGTTTTTCATGAGAAATGACCCCTATTTGTTCAAGTGTTATTAAGACCAGATCATAAAAAAGTATTTGCCCTGATGACAAATTCTCAGTATCATATCCTTTAGTCATGATCATGCATTCAGGGTCATCTTAGAAAGAGACAAATTGGCACAAAGCTTTTTTCATTGCGGTTTCCATTGACCAATTTTATTTAAGGATGCCCATGAGCATTATAAGAGGTGCATTCATTGTCAACAAATGGATATGATGCTCCTTAACGCTATAATTGATGTGAATATATTTGGTGCTTAGGATATGGGCTTAATGGAACCATCTCCTAATTCATTCGTTTGCAAGTACATCCTCCTTTGTGTTGACTACATGTAGAGGTGGGAGTTTGTGCCCATTAGATGGGTACCCATCCAAATTGGGTGGGTAATACCCATTAAGAATGCATAATGTGTATGGGATGGATAATTATCCATAGTTGAGGTGGGTATTTGGTGGATAGTTGGATATTCACATATCCAATAATAATGGCTAAATATACAATAATATTCTTATGTAATAATTACAACTATAATGAAACCCTTTTTAATCTCTTCCTAAATAATAATGCTGCCCGAAGTTTAGGAGCAAAATTCAACTTCAACAGTTCAAATCGAAAGTTGACTATCTGATTTGGAATATTGAAAGAAGGTCAAATCCAAATTTTCAGTTCAACATTCTTTCATTTGGTCAACATTTATTTCCGTCACGACAACTCAGTTGACATTTTTCCCCACCTAAACAATTCAGTTGATATTTTTGGCCAATAAAACAATTTTGATGCTTTATATTGAAATTTGATTATTGGATAGGAAAAATTAAAATATGTTTAAATCCAGATTTTGAACTCAACATTCCTGCATCTGGTCGACATTTTTCTCCGCTACAGCAATTCAATTGGCATTTACGTCAATTGTTATAGTGAGGATAAATGTTAATCAAATGAAAGAATTTGGAGCTCAAAATTCATATTTGAGTTTCTTTTAATTTTTTCCACTAGATTATCAAGTTTCAATCCAAACTGTTGAAATTATTTTAATTGCTAAAAATGTCAACTGAATTATTTTAGTGGCGAAAAATGTCAACTGAATTGTAGTAGTGGAGATAAATGTTAATGAAAAGAAAGAATTCAGAACTCAAAATTTAGATTTGAACATTTTTTAGTATTTTGTGTCAGATATTCAAATCCTGGTTCGAACCATTGAAGTTGAATTTTCCTCCTAACGTTTGGCGGACCATATCGTTAGGGATGGGCATGAGGCGGGTACGAGGTGGGTGGAGTTATACCCGCACCCATACCCATTTTCAAAATTCATCCTCATACCCATACCTATACCCATTGGGTTTTCAAAACCTATCTCCATAATCATATCGATTAAGTATTTTGAGTTTTATTCGGGTATATGCAAATATTAAAATATAATATCCATTAGGTATGATAATTTCGTTTATCTAAAAAAATTTATAAAACTAAATTCAACTAGGTAAAATATTATAAAGAAATACAATACCCATTGGATTAAGTGCAATTGTTCATACTTAGCTCATGAATAAAAACTGCATTCTGGAAATGACTGGAATGAGGGAGTGAATAGTGAGGGACACGACAAATGAAGGAGTCAGGGACACGACAAATGAGCAAGGATTTTAGATTTGTAATTCGTGAGCGACGTGACTTCAAGTATTTGCATTGTAAATAAGCGACACAAATGGATGCTTTGCATAGTTGGTGGTGGGTTAGGGTATGGTGCCTTTTTTTAAAACGAATTACCAACATTCATGATAAACGCATTAATAGGAAAATGTTCTCTCCTAGGCAAATGGTTCTCCTTTATGATTCAATACTTCACTTATTTCCTAAAAAATTTAGCCCTAGGTGGGTCAGCACCTTTAATGTTGTTAAGATCTATCCACACAGGCATACGTTGAGTCTCCCCAAGCATAAATTTTGGAAGTCTCATCCTCTTGTATATATGTGAATATATGTGTGTTGTGTGAGTTTTGAAGAAAAATGAGACAAAGAAAAAAACAAAAAAAAACCAAAAAAATGAGTAAAAGATTGAATAAAATGTTGAGGGAAAAAAAAGTAAGGATACAAAGAGAAGAGACAAAAAGAAAGGCAGCTTTGGAGAGCAAATTAGCTAGGCATAAATATGGCACAAGGACATCATGTCATGTGGCACTCCTATGCCAAACTGCTATGTTATAAGCCAGTAAATTTTTCCCATTTTCTCCATTTTGATTATCCTCTTCTTCTTCCACTTAATATTCACCCTTTCCACCCCTAGTTGTTCTGCACCCAAATTTTTACCAAACCCTTCAAATTTCTTATCAAAATCCTTAAATTTCTTCACCCCCACTTCTTCCAGAAAAGCTCCACCAAAAATCGTTCAATTTCACCTTCTCCACTTACCCACTTTCTCTCTCAAAAACCCTAATCACTCTTATTGAGATTAAAGGTGCTAATGCAAGGAAACTTAACTCTAACCCTAGATTCATCACCCATCTAACTTTCGGGCACTCAAGGAGCATTTTTTACCACAAACATTGAGTTTTCACCATTCCATCTAATTCAATTCATTAACTATGGGCAAAAGGGTGAGGGGGGCCCCTCGACCAAGTCTACTAACCACAAGAAGTCTTATCCATTCCCACTTTCAAGCGAAGTCAAGATAAATCGAATGCTCACCCATTGTTGTTTCCTCCGAGATAATAGAGTTTTACAATTCAAAAATATGGGAAAAAAGTTTAAATTTGAGTTGTGGATTTCTAGACTTGCTTGTGAGACAAAGTATCAGCATGAGGACACATTAAGGATATTAGGATTGTTGGATGATATGATATTGTTGCTTAGGAATTTAGGTGGCTTTTAATTTGTGAACTTGAAATATGAAGTATATGATAGGCTGGTACTTGAGTTTTTAATCCCTTTAAGTGTTGTTTGGGGTGGATCATATAAGGGTACGAATGTGCTGATAAACTACGAATGTTTAACAATGATATGAAATTGAGTCTGACATATTTAAATGAGATTCTTCACCTTCTGTTGCATAGCAAAGCTTATAGCGTTGTGTTAGAGACCTGAACCCCCAACCCTACATGACTTAGTGCTACATGTGCAAAACACAAGGTCTAGTATGACAGATGGGGTCAACCTTGCATTTTTTACTCTAGATAAGCTAAGATATTCGATGTGTGCAACATAGACATTCAGTATCTACAATGACTAATGACAATTACAATATTTAGGTTACATGATAGACAGAGTGTTTGTAGGAAAGCTGAACTATTTATCATTTGGTGTGCTTCAACTGAAGAACATGTTCATACAGAAGCCTTCATACTCTGCCACTTTGTGGAGGTTGTAAAACCCACTCACAATAATGTGATCAGAGTGCGGGGAGTGGTGACAGCAATAGCCAAGAGTTTGGGCTTTGATAGGAGGTTTGGCACGTTGGAAGCTCATTTTTTAGGTGAGAGTTTAGACATCACCACTTTAGGACACATGGCTATCATCGACATAAAGGGAGGCACTTACAAGTATCCACACCATAAGAAGATTCTCTTTACTTTCCCTAACGTACAGAGCACAACAATTTTAAACAAGAGGAGTTTGATCAAGTTATGGTAGGGTTCATCATTTGAAATATGTTGGAGTGAAAACGTATCATCATTCTAAGACATGAGAGGAGGGCTCCACTTGACCTAAAGTGAGGAGATAATTGCTTGTTGCACTAAAGCAGACTAAATTGGTTGTGTGACTGTCATCTAGGAGGATCGAGATTAGATCGAGATTTTTGATTGTGCATTTTATGGATGCTGCTCGTGTCCTTGTCATTTGGCTGATTTAGAGATTAGAGCACATCTCACCCCCCTCGATGTTGCTTTCTAAAAATCTAGAAGAAAACTAAAAAAGATTTTTCATTTTTCTTTCACTTTTCTTTTTCTTTTTAAAAGATTTTATGAGCATATCTTTCATAAATCCTCATGACATCACACTTGTCTACTTGGGGGAACCAAGGGGTTTAAAGGGCATATGATATACATTAAATACAACCATTGTGTAATGCCCCCAATCCTTAAGTATGTACGTAGCTTAAGTTGATTATTTAATATCACCATTACAACAGAAGGCTTAATGGCTGGAGGCATTACCGCCATCCTAAGTCACATAAGACTATATCATAACTACACAGCTTTACCTGAAGAGCTTTCACACTTGCAAATTCCATTAGGCTGGCAACACGCAATACAACTTCAAACTACAAATTTTAATCTCAGCATAGCTAGAATTTAACTAGATTGTCTCCTAGCCTTCTACATTAAGCATGCTTACTCATAATATATCCCAACAGGACCTTCAAGCTTTGGTAAGTCTTCCTGCTACACCAAAATCTATTGTGAACATCTAATAGCTTCAACTACAAAAGCCAAGAGCCTTTCTCTACTGCTTACTTCACTCGGGATGTTAAGGACAAGTCTATCCACTAATTCGTTACTAAAAAAAGCAAACACAAAAATAATTTGAAACATGAGCCGAAGCCCAGTATATTTATCCTTATACAGTAAATAACTCTTAGGATGATTTAGTTGGGTGCTCGCATTTCAATTCATTTTAGTTCTAAAACAGGAGAGGGATAGATTGTAAGTAGAACTGTTACCGATTACTGTCTGAAAATGGAACCCAAATTGATGAGCTTAGCTCATATGTCTAATGCGATTGTTAAATAGGTGTACACCTGAGGCCGATTGGATAGCCTGACTCATTGAATAGTTATATATCATAAGACTTTGGTATTTAAGGAAAACATGTGAAATTTTGAAGAGCATAGGCAATAAACATACTTGGAATTTTAAAGGCTCTCCCCTTTCAAAAAAATACTATTACGGCATCGAAGCGACGAGAGTAGCCTAAATTCTGCTTTAGAAATGTATATTTTATGATCAACAAAGTTTTAAGTGGCTCTTATTGATGATAATTGTAATGGTAGTTCGAAGTTTCCTTTGTTTGTCAATAAACCCTTTACTAGTTATTTAGACTTATAAATTAATTTTATCTCAGCTGTTGGTACCTTTACTATCACTATTATTACAATATTAGTATTATCACTCACACTAACATTGATGTTAGCACTACTGTTGTTATTATTATTATTGGAAGCTTGCTACTATTGTTATTGTTGTTATTGTCATCATCATCATCATCACCATCATCATCATCATCATCATCATCATCGTCGTCATTATTATTATTATTATTATTATTATTATTATTATTATTATTATTATTGTTGTTGTTGTTGTTGTTGTTGTTGTTGTTGTTGTTGTTGTTGTTGTTGTTGTTGTTGTTGCTGCTGCTGCTGTTGTTGTTATTGTTGTTGTTATTACTATAATTAATGCTATTGATATTATTATGCTATCATAGGTCTTAATATTGTTATCCTTAGTGTTATAAATATTAATGTTATTATCAATAAAGTTATTATAATCATTGTTGTTACTGGTATTGGATGTCACACTTAATACAATTATTAATTTCATTTCCATTATTATTGTGATCATTATGAAAAGAGATACTAGGGCTGGTTCTAGTGATTTATTCCTGAAGAGGTTGAGTTACTAAACTTAACTTGTGGTTTAAAATTGATTTTCGATGTCAAATCCTATTTCCATATGCAGATTGAAAACATTTTCTTCCCTTTAGGCCTCAAATGAACTCTGATTTCTATTTATTTGTTCGGATCACAACAACATACATCATTCTTCAACATTCAAGCATGAATTAGTCTCTATTCCTCTCCTTGAGCTACAAAAGCACATATTTAATTTTTAACTCCAATTCGAACCAAAATATCTTACCATTTTAACTGAATCATAAGAGTCAAGCTCCATAATAGGTAAATTGCTTCAAGGTCCATCGATGTTTAGGCTAATATTTTTCTGACTTGACAATTTTGGGAAAATATTTCGAGGACCATCCAAGTTTGGGCAAATATTTTTTGGAACCAAAAGTGACCAAACTTAACTTTTTAAATTCAAAAAGCACCCTAAGCTTTTAAAAATCTGCATTTAGACCCAAATCCTTAAAAATTTACTTTCAAAAAATTTTATTTTGTAATTGTAGCTTTCTGCTCATAAGTACTACTCGATGCCCTCTTTCTACTGGTATAAGAGCCACGTGATCAAAAATAATTAAGATAATTAAGATAATTAATAATTAATTAAGCTAATTAACTGTATTTAATGCTTGAATCATCATCTGCTTGCCCTGAACCAAATTATTCACATATAGTGCATTCCCAGGAAGGCCTTTCTCTAGTAGCACCTCAATTAAACTATATCACTGCTATAGGTTTAGTATTAAAAACAGAATTAGCTAAAATTAAGATTGAAGTCAAAGAGCTTAAAATCAATTAACTGTAGATCATCTTTTTCTTATTAACGAAGTCAGACATAACGAAAAATCGACTGCTAGTATTAGTACTCCATTTCAGCATAAATATCCTTTCCAAAATCCAAAAAACAAAAATTCATTTCCTTTGCAAGATATAAAAACCCAAAAAGTAGCAGGAGAAAAATTAGGTGAAAAATTGGCCGAAAAGGCAGAAAAAGAAGATGGAGTATAAGCAGTGTACTCTTGAAGAACTATAGAAAACGTTCGAGAAAGAACAAAATCTAGAAGCACTAAACAAAATCATGGGCACAATTAGTGATAAATATGACTTTTTATCTAATGATAATGAAGAGACCGATAATGTTCAATTAGAATAAGAAATATATCAGCAGATGAATCTGATTAAATTAGAAAATCTTAATATGTTACGATTAGAACAATTCAGAACAAAACTGGATAAACAATAGAGTAAAATAACTACCGAAAATGAGATTAATGAGATTGGAGAAGAACTCGACCAAGGATGTAGAGAGACCAATCTAGTTAACAATGTTGTTCTCAAGCTTGAAGAATTTGGTGAACCTTCTAGAAGAAATACTCATTTTATAAGACCTAGATACATTCCAATAGGACGTACAACTAACTTTTTCGTTGGGTTCAACACAAGAAAAACTATTGCCTTTGAAGAAATTGGCCTTACCCTAATTAGTTAAACAGTGTACATCTTAAACATTGATGAAGCCCGTAATAGAGAAGAAATATTTGAGCACTGGAAAAGAGGAATGAATAGTTTCTGAAAGCTAAATACTACATAGACTATTGCAAACTTCCTAAATTATATCGAACATAGTTTTTCTGGCACTGTAGCTGAGTTATACGATTCATTAAGTGAAGACGGTTAAAATACATTAAGAATGATGGAAACACCAGCTACTATGCTCAGAAACTTATGTAAGGGAATAAAGACCGAATTCATGGTGGCCAAACTTGATTCTGAAGAAAAAGCAAGAGAATGGAAAAGAAAGATTAATAATATAGAATTATGGGATATGAGACATCCGAAAAATTATATTACTGAATTCAGTCAATATTGTTACAAAATTGGGCATAATGAAACTAATCTTGGTATGTTCTATGACAAATTTTCATATCCTATAAATTCCATAATTAGTGAAAAATACATTTCTTAGCTTGAATGAACAGATGTCATTAATACCCTTATTTCAAGAATCTCTTATTTAAGAAAATGGACCAATAATCAGTGTCTTGATCTCAAAAAGCAAAAGAAAATTAAGAAGCAATTCCTAACTTGTTGGGATTCATCGCACCAATGGGGAAAATAACCTGAAAGGAGAAGAAAAAGAAAATTTTATAAGAAGAAGAGCTTTAACAAGCAAAGGGGAGAAAAATATAGAAGAGAATATGTTAGTTTTGAGAGTACACTGCCACAAGAGGGGGGGTGAATTGTGGTGGCTGATTTTCGAAATTTTCTGGCAAACAGTCTCAGACCCTGTTTGCACAGACTGTTCATGAGTTGAGCAGAAATGAAAATCCAATGAAATTAAATGCGGAAATACTGGACACAGGATTTTTACGTGGAAAACACCTCTAGCCCAACTGAGGTGAAAAAACCACGACCTACCTCGTGTAGGATTTAGAACCACTTCACTAACCGGGCTAAAAACGTTACAATAGCAACACACCTTGCTACTAATTGCAACCTACGTAACCGTCTTCCCTAAGACTGGTTACCCCACGTCCAAAATGTCCACTTGACTTAGGACACACTCACCTCACTTTTGTAAAGGAGAGATTACACAGAGAACACCCTATTACAATGCTTCTCAATCAAGCGAATATAGGGTACAAATGAAGTCCTAGTATGCCAATTTTGAAAGCTCAATTTTTCACACACTTTAGTCGGTTTTCTCTCTAGAAATTTTGCTCATAAAACTCTTTGAAAATATTGTGAAAACCGATACCCCATGAGTTGTAGAAAGCCACCTTTTATAGAGAATTTTGAAAGGTAAGAAGATTTAACTTCTCATAGATTTGGAAAACAAAATCCCTAAAGGAGATAGAGTCCTTTAGCCGCAAGAGTAAGGCGGTGGTTCTCAGCCACAAGGACTCAATCCTCTAGCCCATGATTTTCTCAACAAACTTATCCACTTACCAAAAATTAGAGATTCTTTTTATTTCAAAAAGATCTTGCAAAATCATTTAGTTAAGGAAAATCGTTTGGGGTTAAAACACTCCACAGAAAATCTTCTTTGCAACTCTCAGAGATGCTGCCCAAAATCAGAGAGAGAATCGTGTAAAACCATTTTTCGCAGCTTAGTCTGGAAACACCCTAGTCGCCCTATTTCCAGGACTGTTCTGAAACAGTGTTCTGAAATTTTCCAAAGAGAAATACCAATTTAAAGTGAATGTTAAATCAAGACTTTCTAATTGGCATATTAACAAGAATCTAATAAAATAAAACCATAGCAAAACACAGACTCTTGTTGAATCAACCATGGCTGCTCCAAACACTCAGCAGGACTGTTCTTAAGGCTGTTTCTGAAGTTCAAGAAAGTTTTGCCAGCCAACATATCTTCAGCACCTGTTCTTAAGACCTGTTCTTGAACATTGTTAACCAAGCACATTTTAAGGCATTGAGAACAGTAGTAAGAACCTGTTTGGAACAACAACAACACTTGGATTTGTTATCATCAAAACCATATACATCATAATAGAATATTATAATAAACCAAGTTCTAAAAAACGAAGATTTTTTAGGAAAGCAGTTTATTGTCCCGCAGGGAAAAACAACTGCAAATGTTGGGTATGTGAAGAAGTAGAACATTATGCTAATGAATGCAAAAATTAGAAGAATAATAAACTCATCGAGACCTTAGGAAGCCTAGGTTATGTTGAGCTAAGTGAAGATGAGGCATTAGACCTAGCCCTAAGTAACAACAAAGAAATTGTTGAAATTATATTGGACAATGAATATGAAGAAAGTGATTATGAAGAAACAAGTAATATGATGAAAAGTAGCTCGATTAGTCTTGGAGATCTTCAAGGAGAAGAATTTGTTGTAGACAATGACATTGAAGAAGCCAAAGGAGATTGGGTCCTTCCCATAATCCAGAAGGACATGATCCATAAAAAATTCATCTTTCAATTAAAAAGCAAATATGTGTGTGAAATGATGGAAAGAGATCTAGAAATCAACTATTGTGAGTATGATGTAAGAGAAGTTAATCTCATTAATTGAGAAAATATCCTTAAGCATAACAAAGATAGAAAGTATAGATATATCTATGTTAGAAGTGTTCCAGTCCAAATTATACTGTTACAATATTATGGCAAAGATATTGATCTCTATGCTTTGCTTTGTGATATTAGGCATACCAAGTTTAATAATCACATTATCACAGGAATTAAGACCAATTTATATAATGGATTAGTAGGATTCAATTGTCGACCTGGATATTATGAGTCTAAAGATGAATTTGCTAAGAACTTCTTATCTCTTAAGATAAAAACAATTGGGATGGATATAAAAAAAGGAGGATACCCACTAAGGATATTATGAAAAATTATCTACAAATTAGATAATACCATAGACCCAAAGACCAAGATAACAATGATAAAGACAGAAAAATTTGAAAGTCCTATCGCTATGCAAAAGATCTAAAGGATTAAATCCAATCCTGCAGGGATAAAAATTCACCGATCGTGGATATCTGGCTCTGTCAACCCTACAAAAATCAATAAGAAAAATGTGATAAAAATTAACGACAATAGTAATATTACCATTAAACCCTAATTATTAAGAAGCATGAGTGCAAGATCAGACTAATGAGAAGGATCTTTATCAACCAAAGAAGATGATACGATTAGCATGACCAATGAAATGAGTAGAATGAGTTTTGAACTCGCAAGATATAGTGTAGACCAAAGCATGAGTCTAGATAGAAACGTTGTTGGGTATAAAACAAGAACTATTAGTGAACCTATCTATGAAGATGAATTAGTCAAAAACATAACTAAAGAGATTTGCTATGAGGCTACCAATACAAATCCTAATTGCATCTATATCTCGATAAAGGTCTGTCTAGAGAGATATAATAAATATGAATTGTGCGCTTACATAGATAGTGGCTGTTCTGTATGCTTTGGGAAAAGATCTTTATTTCCAGAATTTATGCAGAAACAAGCCAAAAATCCTTTACAAGTAAGGATAGCTGACAATAGCATTATGAGCTACTAATCAACCCTCTCATGAGGCAATAGAAGGATAGTTGATAATAGCATTATGAGCTACTAATCATGAAGCAATAGAAGGGTTATCCATAGAATTAGGAGAAGTCCAATGCAGTTTACCAGTTCTATGGACTACTAATAAACTATCATGATATGATTATTGGAAATAATTTTGAGAGATTATATTCTCCATGCTCACAGACCATAAACCAGATAATATTCACAATTAATGGTCACTCAGTTCCTATTAAAAAATTAAGCAAGACTTACACTCATCAGAAAATTAAGTTTACACGTAGCCAGTGTGCTAAAAAGGTAATGCCTGCACAACGAGAGGTAGCATTAACAATTTCATTACTCGAGTTATCTATTAAGGAGCAGATCGATTGTTGAACATTAAGAAAAATTATGGAAGGAACTCTACTATGATAATCCTCTAAAATTCTGGGATAAAGATAAAGCAGTTGCTAAAATCACTCTATTAAACGCCAACACTATTATCCGTGTCAAACAAATAATGTATACACACCAGGATATCTAGGAATTTGATAAATAAATCAAAGAACTTCTGGATAAAGGATTAATAAGGAATAGAAAGAGTCCTCAGACGAGTCGCACTTTCATGGCAAGCAATCATACAGAAGAAAAAAGAGGAAAAGCAAGAATGGTGATCAATTACAAAAAGCTTAATGATAATACTGACTTTGATGGTTATTATATTCCTAACAAAACAGTCCTTTTCAACAGAATTCAATGAGCCTCTGAGTTCTCAAAAATAGATTGCAAAAGTCGACATTGGTAGATAAAAATGGATGAAGAAAGCATTCATTTAACTGCATTTAGTGTCCTACAAGAACATTATCAATGGATAGTACTGCCATTTGGTCTTAAAAATTCATCTCGAATATTCCAAAGAAGAATTGATGATATCTTCAAAGACCTTAATCATTGTTTTTAAGTTTACATTGATGATATACTTGTGTTTTCCAAAACCATAGAAAAGCACAAAGATGACGTCTTAGCTGTCACCAAAATATGCATTGATCATAGTATTATACTTGGGAAGAACAAATGCATTTATGCTGAACAAGAAATTGAGTTCTTAAGCCTAGAGATAAAAGCTGGACAAATCATACTGTGAAAACATATTCTAGAAAAAAAAAATTCCTTGAAAAGATTGAACATAGAAAGCAGCTAGAAAGGTTTCTTGGATGCCTTACCTGTACTTCAAATTTCATTAAAGATTTTACTAAACTAAGAAAGCCATTACAATAGAAAATCAAGAAAGAAGTGAGTTGGACATGGACCACTAATAATACAAATATTGTTCAAAATTTCAAACAGATGTGTAAAAATCTTCCTATTCTTAATTTGCCTAATGAAGGAGATGATTTAGTTCTTGAGATAGATGTCAACAATGAGCACTGGAGTACGATACTCAAAATCAAAGAAGAGAAAAAACTCTGTAAATATTGCAGTGGAAGTTTTAATCAGGTAGAATGCAACTATCCCACGTTGGAAAAAGAAATCTTTGCAGTCATAAGGGGAATTGAAAAGTTCTTAATCTTTTTAGCTCCAAAACCTTTTCTTATTAGAACATATTGCAAAGGAATACTAGATTTTGTGAAAAAGAATTTATCAAATATGCAAGTGCAACGGCGACTTCTGTGTTGACAATTATGGCTTAACCAGTTTTTCTTCTATATTAAACATATACAGGGATCGAAAAACTCTCTGGCAGATAGTTTAACTCGAAAATTCGCTAATGGTGATCATTAGAGCAGAACTCCTGCTAAAAAAGGAGGAGATTCATAATGAAATACCATTGCTAATAGAATGGGTTACTCCTTTTAGTAAAGTCCTTATTGATAATCTAGAATTCTATACAAAAAGTAGATCACGTTTTAGTATGCTATCTTCAGTCTACCTAATATTCCAAAGATTTTCCCTTCTGGAGTTACAAGTCAATTACCTACGGTGTTCTTATGATATCCAAAAAAAAAAAAAGTTCTTATGTCCAGGAAAAATGGTTCAATAAATGGTATGCAACCTGTATCGACTATTATCTTCATTATTCCCATGATATTTGGGAGTCTTGGGGTACAACAATCTACTTTTCAATAGCTCTGGAGTTGGTGGTGTTAGTTTCCCAACAAATTCAATCCTTTCAAACGACCCTGTTATTAAAGCCTGGGAGTACCGGATGGTAGTTTACTTTATGGAATTCCCACATCCAAAGTTCTTATTTTTCTCAACAATAACTAAATTTAAGCAATGCATGTTTCGAAGGATCCATTTGATTCTTACATCTCCTTATGGTCCAACAAAAATCTCAAATAGTAGATGCCTATATGTGGAGGTACATTGTGCGCTAATTGAGTATGAGAATGGAAAACCGGCTCATCAACGACCCGAGGACCGATGACAAGAATGGAATCCAGAACAATGAGAATTAGCTACTGATCCTACTTTAGCAAGAGCCATTGGATTTTTCAACATTTATCAACAGAGTTGGAGGTTAATTGAACAAGGAAAAACACTAATGCATTGTGGAAATACTACTTTCGCTTACCATAATGAGTTTAACAAATATATGAAGATAGAGGAAGTGACTTCAGAAGACGTTTTTGATTATCTCTTCGAAGTTGGAGCTGAAAAATTCTTATTAGAAAAAAAATATATCTTCTTGAATTATTTGAGAAATTGGATCTAGAGCATCTTCAATATGATGAAGATCTTGATGATTATCTTGATAATGATTATCCTGATTATTATCCTGATAATGATGGTCTGAAAGATATAATTGGAAATGAAGGCATGCAGAATCTTAATAATGATGACTAGTCTTGTCATCATTAAGAACTCTGAAAAGTGATTGCTCCATTATTGCACTATTTTAATAAGTGTCAGGTTTGTAAAATAAGGCAGTTTAATGTAACCATGTGAATGTACTGTAACCATGTGTAAAAGCAATATGTACCATAACCATTAGGGCATCCTATATAACCTAATCCCTCTATAAAAGGAGAGGTCGAGAGAAGGGACACGGTCATTTAAGCATTCTTGAGCAAAAGAGAAGTTATGATTCTTCACTTCTCTATGAGCAAGCATCTTTAATGATCTTAGCTTTAGTCCCTCTTCAAGCTTTCCATTGTAATATTTTCACTTTCAAGTTTTCAATAAAAGAAGTTTCCTAGTTGGAAACGTTAATCAATTGAACCTTATGCCTTAAATATTATAATTTCTTTAAAGTCTCACTAGCCTTTAAAAATATATAAAACTTGATTTGTGACTACGGTCCGAGGTAGAAAACGAAATGGATCTATGTTGTGCCTGATATAAGGAATGTGTGGTTGAGATTAGCAATCTCTGTAAACGGGAAGCTAGAAGAACGCCAAGGTCCCGCGTCGACTAAGTTCAGATAATGATCGAAACTCTCTAATTAAGTTTTAATTATTTTACTAAGCATAGTGGGCGGTTAATCACAAAAAAATATAATATTTATGATATAAGTAGTAGACTGCGAGAACTAATACCAGTAAAGTCATCATAAGAAGTCCAAACAAAAATATAAGCTAAGTTTTGCAAAAAAAACCCAATAACTTTGTATATTTGCAAAAAAAAGCCCAAAAAATAATAGTAATCTAAATAGTAGTACTCCAAAAAATTATTACCCAAACCTGAGTGGATTCAAAAATACTTATCCAAAATTAGTGGACCAATTAAATAATTACACATACCACAATGGATCTGAGAGTTAATTGTTCTTCCACAATTATTCTTAATCGATAATATCACCCAAACTTATACACTAATATTCATTCAATAACCCCTAAAATAACCTCAATATTTATGCTAAACTTAAATTTGTTTTTAAAATTTGTAAATAATATTTCTACTCAATTCTGATATAGAATACATTTAAATTCCTCAAATTAATTTCATAAGCTTCATTAAGCAATTACTTTTAATTATTTTTTTTTAAAAAAAACCATTAACATTTCCCTCCTTACTCTCCTCTTCAACCTCAAGTTCAAAAATCCCTCTTCCATGACAATACCACACAATACCTACACATACCTCCCTCCTTTAATCCAAACACACAAAAAATTCCTTAACAATTTGTCTGATTCAATTTTGTGGGCACAATTTCACTACCACACCCAAACCCCAATTTCTCCATGAACACTCACATCACCACCTCACATAAATCTTCAAGAACTACAATAATAACTTTAAATTCACAATTAATAACCAACTAGTTCATGGAGCATATTTATCAACTAAATTAAGAGATTGGATGATAAAAATTAATAGGGGAGGACTTAGGGTTCACCTTCCTAAACTCAATGGTGCTAAGTAAGGAGAAGCTAAAAGGAGATGCTGGTGGGGACGACTGTTGGCGGGGACCTGGGCGGGTCAGCCTACGACGTTTGATGTCGGTGGCGACAAGTGGGCGGAGATGCCTGGGTTGGCAGAGGTGCCGTGCGAAAATAGGTGAGAGGGAGGTGTGTGCATGAGGCAGAGAGTGAGAGGGGACAAGGTGGTGCTGGAGACGTGAATAAAGGGGGGATTTGTTTGGTTTTTTATTACATTGCCTAGCTGCAATCCCAACTAAAAATTAAAATTTTTATATCCTTGTATTTTTATTTATTAGCATTATTATTTTATCTCTTTTTCCTCTTTCTTTATAGTAAGAACAATTTCCCCATTTTTTTCATAATAAATGTTTTTTTTGGCTGTTAAATGGATTAATCATTTGGGTTTTTTTGGGTATGCTATTTTTAGTATTTCCATAGTTAGTTTTAGGAAATTATGAACTTTATCTATATTAACTAATCAATTTATCCCTTGCATTTTATTTATTTTTGGTTTCGTACTTTATTATTATGGTTTATTTGTATAATTCAACAAGCGATGGTATGCTTATATATTCCTTAGTTACCCACGTTTACAAATAAACTATTTTGTTTTATCCATTTATTCCTGCATTTCTTTATAACTTCTTTGGAGCATGGTCAAATCTCCTTTCGAGGTCGCTCATTCATCTCAACCTACAATTACATAAATCGTACAAATGTTGATTTGAAATGCGACGTTCAACTTAATTAGTTTAAATAGAGATTAACCAAGATACAATAAGTAACATGATTTAGGTTCGGGCTATTACACGTTGTGCCTACAAAAAGGTGTTTTCCTATTGTCTTATGGGTAATTATCCATTTTACTCTCATTAGTCCCCGTCTTCTCATACTGTTCTCTAGTATTTTCAACCTCATAAATGATATTAGATCGGAGTTGATCATTACAAATAAGAATAGTTGGAAGATGGAAGGAATGATTTCGAAGCAAAAGTCAGCATTAAGAACTCATGGGTTTTATGTGTAATTTTCTCTCTCTTTGCCTTTCGCATTATTTCATTAGAGTAGATTAGTTGTGGATATCAGGATTGCTTTTATTTGTGCCGATCTATTTGAGATGAACTTTCGAAAGTTCTTGTTGATTGGCCATGTCAAGTCGTTGGATTACCTTATGTGCTTTATGTGATAACTTGCAATCCATTGATCTTGTGTGGTAGATTCTTTGCATTTTGTTGCTTAATACTAGTTTGGTTTAGTGATAAAAGTGTAGTTTATTTTAATCATTTATGCCTTTTAGTTCTTCATTATAGTTGGTTTACTTTTTAGAATCATTAGGTTAGTATTTGTTTAATTGTATTAATTAACTTCTATGCACAATTTAATCCATGAATTATGTGAATTTTCCACAAATCTTGTAAACAACAAACCTTTTCCAATGAAAATCATCCAACAATAGCCCTATGCATACCAGACTTGGAGAAAATATTTTCTCTAAGGAATTTGACAATGACTCTACCCTCAATTGCACTGGTCGGCACAATTTTCACCCACTTAAGTCTACAATGAGGAGAATATACTCATTCTTAAAAGAAGATGAAAATGCTCTTATAACATCAATCACCCAAACATCAAAGATCACAACAATAGGTGTAGGGTTAAGTGGCATCGTATCTCTCTTACCAATTTTTGCAAACTTTTGACACTTAGAGCTGCTCTCGTAAAAAATTTAGGCCAATACAAACCAAAATAAAGTACTTGGGTAGCTATTTTCTTCCCACTAAAATGCCCCCCAAGTTTTGTCATTATAGAAAGAAATGACACTTCTAATCTCATTGTTAGGAATACACCTAAAAATTTGATCAGTGCAATATTTGAACAAGTAAGGATCATCCTAACAAAAAAGTTTCACTAAACAAAAGAATCTCCTCATCATGCTTATTCCAATCTAAGGGTATCTCATTAATCGCTAAATAATTGACAATGCAAGCATACCATTGCTCAGCTTGAGCTATAACTAACTGCTCATCAGAAAAACAATTAGAAATTAGGGACCCTCTCCTTTTTACCACAATGATCTGAGATAGATGGTTAGCAATAGGATTCTATAAAACCTTTCTATCCCGAATCTCCTGTAAGACCAAAATCCACCTAAGAAGTCTAGGTTTTGCATCCTTCTTAGAGAATATATGCTTCAATGTAGCATGGCTAGTAACGACAACCACACAAGAACAAATCAAGTAGGGTCAAACTTTTTCGATATTAAACACAATTGCTAAAATTCTTTTCAGTCATGGTGTAGTTCAACTAGGCCTCATTCAAAGTATAGCTCGTATACTCACATAATATGACATGCGTTTCCTATCTACACATTATCCTAAGACACCCCTATGGCATTGTCAGAAGTATCATACATTAGCTCAGAGATTTCTCTCTAGATGGAAGGATGTAAGATAGGGGCAGAAGTCAGGGCTTCCCTCAACCTATTGAATGCCTTTAAACACTCCTTAGAGAAGTGAAAAGACACATCTTTGGCTAAAAGATTGGTAAATGGGTTTAGCAATTTTACTAAAATTTCAGGTGAATTGTCTATAAAATCATGTATGCCCTAAAAATGGCCTAATATCTTTCACATAAGTGGGGAGAAGATAGCAATAAAATCAATTTTAGCTTTATCAACTTCAATTCCATCATATGAAATTGTATGCCCTAAAACAATTACCTTCTTTTCTATAAAATGATATTTTTTTCTAATTTAAAGTCAAATTGGTAAAAAAAATCATCAAATGAGGAACCAAACACAGAAAAATTATGTATAAACACCTCAATAATTGCTCTATAATGTCAAAAAATATAGAAATCATTCAATGCTGAAAAGTCACAGGAGCATTACAAATACCAAATGACATTATCCTAAAGGCAAAAACACCAAAAAGGCATGTGAAAGTGGTTTGGTTTTGGTCCCCAGATGCTATACAGATTTGGGTGTAGCCAGAACCCCCAAAAAGATGTAGTAACTGTGTCGAGCTAATATCTCAAGCATTTTGGTCTATAAAAGGTAATGGAAGTCGTTTTTCCTAGTGGCATCAATTAGTTTCCTATGATCAATACAGACATGCCACCCAAACTGGACTCTAGCTGGAACTAGCTCATTCTTGCCATTCCTAATCATGACAATACTAGTCTTGTTAGAAACTACTTAAACTGTGCTAACTCACTTGTTATTCAGAAGTGGGTTAGATTATCTTGTGATCTAACCATTTAATGACTGGTATTTTAACATCTTCTTGCAGAGTAAGGCTTAAATGCTTTTGGTGGTCTCTATAAAGTTTAGCATTATTCTCAAGATGAATTTTGTGTTGTACAATGGAGGGGCTAACACTTTTAAGTTATCTAAAGTCCACCATATGGCCTTTTTGTTTTCCCTACCTACTTCCAACAATTTAACCTCTTGGTCCTCATTTAGATTAGATGTAAGAATCACAGGAAGAGTCTTATTAGGATCCAAAAAGACATACCTAAGGAAATTAGGTTTCAACTCTAATATGGGAGCATGTATAACAAAAGAAGGGGAATCCAAAGAGTTAAGAGATAGGGGTTTAATCTCATCGCAAAGATCATAATCAAACCATAAGCGCATGAGTCAGCACAGACATGCATATCTAGCCAATTAAGATTATCACTCTTATAAAAACTAGCAGTTTGTCATTATAGATTAAAATATTTAAATCAACAATTATATTTTCGAAAGATAACTTCATCATACCATTCGTACAATTGATCAAAGCATTTGAAGTAGGTAGGAAATGTTTGCCAAGAGTGATAAGTATTGTTGCCTTATTGTTAGCAACAAACTCAGTTTCAAGTACAATAAAACCCATAAAAAAAAATATGAACTCACCCACTTTAACCAAAACATCCTTAAGTACACAGCTAAGAGCTCTAGTAGAGCGATCTGCCAACTTGAGAATAGTTTTAGTGGGTTTTAACTCTCCCAATCCAAGTCTCTCATATACGGAGTATGGAACCAAATTGACACTTTTCCCTATATCCAACAATGCCCTATAGATGGGCCAGTGCCCCCATGACTATAGAGATGGTAGGGCGACTGGGTCCTTATACTTGGTTAGAATCTGGCGTGAGATAATGGAGCTCATATTATAGGCTAAGAAAGCCTTCTTTGGGACATTAGTCACTTTCTTAGTTGTGTGCAACTATTTCAAGAACTTGGCATAGGGAGGCATCTGTTGAATAACAATTAGAAGGGAAATGTCGATTTTGACTTGAGAAAAGGTCTTTCCAATCTCACTAACAAAGGCCTAGTCCTTCTTGCTATTTGGCTTACTTAGAAAAGGTGCAATTGGTTTATGGATTGGCTCCATAGTTAAGGGTGAGGATGTATCGCCTCCCCTATGGACTTATCTTGCGTAGTCTTCTTAGTGCCAACTAGGTCAGTAGGCTGAGAAGGAGAAGAGTCAGTTGGGGTTCCATTATTAGCATCCCCAGAAGTAAAACTGGTCCCAAAGAGAGATCATGTAGAAAGAGATAGAGAATGTTGAATAGGTACATTCGTAAGGTCTTCTAAACTATGATTAATTAAATGACATAACCTCCATGAAGTTATTACATTAACTCTTTCCACATTATCTTAAATTGGTAGGCACATGAAGGATGAACCTATATTTGGGTTAGGATCCATCTTACTAAGAAATGTCCTTTTTTCTACATTAGCAGTGACTAAATGAGACAACTGTTCTGCCATTATCCTCATTACCTTATCTAAGCTATTTGCAATCTCTCTAAATTATTAAATATTTTATCAATTTCAATAGAGCCATTAGGTGATTTTGTATGGACAATAGGGGGAGGGGGCTACCTAGGTACCCCTTGGTAGCCTTGGTAAAGTTAGATTGAGGATAGGTGTTTTCCAAGAAACACTCCAATCTATGCACTAAAACCTCATAAATTTTAACCTTGACTCCAAGAGAGGTTTGGGTGATTCAATCACCCTTGATTAAAAGTTAAGGAAAAAGGGTCATCTCTTAGCCTTTGGTAGCCTAAGTTCACTTGCTATTCCAGTTGATAACTAGTAAGGACACTAGCGGTAGACAGTTATGGTATACTGTAGGGATTGGCAGAAAAAAGATGTCATAGAAGCACTCTTAAAGACCTACGGTTGTTGAATGGCCAATCACTCTAACTGGTTCTCTAAAGCTGTAAACCTAGACTATATATAGCTCAAGTCTGACACTGCATACATACCACTACTGGCACTGGCGATTCTAGAACTTAGGCAATGACCTCTAGTGGTTCCCTAATACATTGTCTTTCCAGCTAAATTCTCTAAGAATTCCAAAGTTATGATAGAATTATGGATGTGAATCCAACTTGACATATGGACTCTAGCATGGTCCTAGTTTGTTGGTCTAAACCGTTGTACACAATTTGACAAAGATGCCACTGTTCTAGACCATGGTGGGAATACTAGGTCGACAAGTTCTTAAATCTTTTTATGTACCTCCAAAAGGGTTCGTTGTCAAACTAAATACATTGATTAACTTTATTGCTTAATTTTTCCATTTGGGAAATATTTTCACAAGAAGACTTTAATAAAATCATTCCAGTTAGAATAGAGTTAATAGGCAAACTATATGTCCATCTCTTAGCATTGTCTTTTAAGGCAAAAGCAACAAATTTTAGTTTGACCACATCAATTTGTAGATTATGAAAATTTATCATATTATACTTTTTCTTCAAATTCACTTAGAAATGAATAAGCGTCTTCAAGTCCAGCAAATTTAGGAAGTGTCTGAATGTAATGTGGTTTTAGTTCAAGGTTCACATTGGCACCTACGGCAAGTGGGTTAAAATAGGAAGGCGTGGTTGAATGTGAAGGGTAAAAGATCTCATTTAAAGCTCTTTCATTCGTATTTGCTTCACTCATTCTTTTAAGTCCAAGTTTGGGTTTAACCCTAGTGAATTGTCTTCTTTTAGGCTCCCTAACACAACCAATCATGCACTTCCTAACACAACCTTTTTTTGGGTTAGCTATTAAATTTATTGTTAGCTATTGAATTGATGATCTCTGTCTCCCTTTCCATCCCTATTTATACAAAAATTTACAACCCTCATCAACCTCCTCTCCCACAAAATCTAGAACAAAATCTAAACTTGTTGCTTGATGCTTGCTACTCATAGCTGTTACTACTAATTAAAGCCAATTCTTGGTCTTCTCGTTCACTCGAACGGTTGAACTTCACGAAAATTGAGCAGCCGTATGATAGGTGCTATTAAACTAAATCAAGCTGTTGATGGTGGATGATGGACAAAGATCTGATTGTGAAAGCGAGGGGGGGAGATGAGGAGTTGGTTTTCGCGAATTAAGTGTAGAACAAAGAGAAGATAAACGAGGTTGATGATGATGAGGTTGTTAATAAACATAACGGCTAACTGGGATAGGGGAACTAGCAAATTGGAGAAGGAGACAGAATATTACAGGGATTTAGTGGTAGGTTGGTCATGTGAGTTGTAGATTGGAGGGTTGTACACTGGGAATGAGTAGCTTAGAGAGAAAGTAAGGTATTAGACCTCTTTAAATCCAGCCTATGTAGGAGTTCTTCACAAATCGAACCCATTGGCTCATCAATTAAGTCATTAATCCAAAGACTCCTACATTGGGGCCTACTATAATATGATCCCAATTAACTCTTTTTAGCCACTCTCCTCAACAACATGAACCGTCCATTTAATTTTGCAAAAGTCAAACAAAATATTTGATTAACAAAATTCTAAGCATTAAAAATCATATGTTGAAGGGTTAAAAAGAGATTTAACATTTGACTCAACCCATTCATGAAAGGAGAAAGCACTTTAACATAAATTGCCACAGCATAAGGTACAAGATTTTGAAAGGTCTTATTTGGATAGTTCACGTATCTTTTTAGGAACAATTAGAAGACCTTATGATCAAGTCCATGAGTGAAGCTTGTCATCATTATTTGAGTTTAAGGCTAGGATTGTTAGACTTACCAACAGATTCCCTTTGAGGGGGAGGGGGGTTGATGAGTTAGCTTGATTAGCATAATCAATAGAAAATTTAGCTACAATTATTTACTGTAACAACAACTAGATATTTATTTCGTTTGCATTTCATTAGAAGGATATATTCACATGTATATTACATATCAATTTAGCCTTCAATGAAATCATTCTCTCACTACATGTTCTATTTTCGATCTCTGAAAAGTTTCAATGGCTTCTCAAAAACACTAATACTTTAATGTTTTACATGGAGTTATGAATATTATGAAATGAAGATTGTGGGTTATAGTAATGTCGTTTGTTAAATTGTGTACATGACAAAATAACTTAAAACACAACTAGATTATATATCAACAACTTTCAAAGGTATATATTTGCAAATGAGTATATGACAAAATAAAGTTGAACACTTGTGGACGCCTAAAAATGGCATCTGATTTTTATAAAATACCCAATGACGAAACTTATGACCCAATTTGTGTATTTGGGAGCCCAGTGAAACGATCTTTAGTTAGGGTGTAGGGAACAACATAGAAGAAAAAACAAGAGAACCTAAAAACGCAAATAGGCCTAAAGTGCTAGTACTCGACATCTAGTTGAGATGTATTCCTAATTTTCACCCCACTCTAGGGTATGTAAAATTATTGAGTTTAGATATTAGCATTCTTCATTAGACAATCTTTCTAATGATACATTATAAACCAAAATCCAATAAGCAATGCAAAATATATATGTCGAATACTGAAACTTGTGCTGAAAATGACACGTATTCACTATTGTGCTTATATCATTTGTCACAGTGATCCAAAAATTATGAAGTTAGTGTTGTTAGATACTAGACTCAATAAGTGTCAAATAAAAAAAAACGAATCAATCAAAAGAGAGGTAATACATGAAAATTATGGTCAAAACAAATTGCGTTGTCTGCAACCCAGCGAAGGAACCTAGCCGGGTTCCTGCCTAATATGAGTTGACCAGACTGAGAACCCAGTTGGTTCCACTAACTAGGAACCCAGTAGGGCTATATAGTTTTCCTTCTCAGAGTATTTTTCTGTGTCTAAAGCGTATCTCAGTAAACATAATGCTATCTGAATTGATGTACCTATTTAGATTAAGTTTAATGAGAATAGGATTATGTCTCCTTTCTCTAAACCGATTCAGATGATTACTTTAAGCATTGTAAAAAGGGGAGCACCCCCTAGGGTTAAAGATATAGAAAATTAGGGAGGAGAACATCAGATTTTCGGGAGAGAAATCCTGAGAGAAACACTTTACATATTGAGAGCATCGAGAGAGAGAAATCGGTTACTAGTTAAAAGGCGTCACTCTATTAGGTTCATAGATGAGTCAGGTGGGTCATCCTGAGGCCAAAAATCTAACCTTTCCCGCATTCTTTCTATTTATTTTCTTTCTCTTTTGCCTATTGTATTGTGACTTTAAAAAGATGTAATCTTTTAGTAGTATCCCCCCGTTGGAATATGTTGAATTTTGCTTTTGATTCTCTTTGGACTAGTATTATATCTTTCATTTGTGTTATTTGAAATGATTGATATCAATATGCTACATGATTAGTTGATAGTGTAATTAAGATTTAATTTTTCATATTGATCAGTAGAGGATGTCAATGATAACGGGCGATGATGTGGCACACTCCATCATGTCATCATACCATTGCCCCTAAATCTAGATGCTCGGTTTCAGCTTGTGGTGTCAAGATAATCCCATACTAGGGATTAATCAAGGGCCTTTCAAGAAGCAAACCAGCTATCTCTTTCAGTCTCCCTTTTAGTTATCCCTATTTGTTTATGTTCACTTCGAAGAGTAGATTTGGTTTGCAAGTTTTTCCTAAAACTCACTGGCAACTCTATTAATTAAAGGTCGTTGCTTTGGATCTTTACTCTATTCTTTTTGCTTTGTTTTTTGAATTGGACAAACTGGTTTGAGATCCTGATAGTGAAACTGTTTGGATAAGAATCCGGGCTAGGTGTTGGCCCAGAAAATCAGACCTACAGCCTAGATTATGGGTCAGGCAAGGGGCTACTACCAGGATCCAGCCAAGAGAGCTAGGACCTTGCCCAAGAACCCGATTGGGTTCCTAGATTAGATCCAAGACTCAACTTTCTGGGTCGATCTGGCAATTTAGTATCCCAAATATGTTTTCGACGAGAATAAATGTTATTTAATTCTAAAACAAAACACCTAGTAAAATGAATCTGGGGACTGCACTCAGAATAAGTTCCCTAGGGTCGTGGTCCGCTCCCTACTACACCCTACAAGACTAGAAAGTTTTTGGAAAAGTAGGGTGTTCTTGTCATGTTCATTTATGTTACTCTTAGGGCCTATTCGTTTTTAGCATTTTGGAGGAGTTGTTAGCATGTTGAAGCATGTTAAAGCAGGTTGAAGCAGGTTTAACTAGCAGTTAGTAAGTTGAAGCAGGTGGGAGCAAGTTGAAGCAGTTTCAAGCATTTTGGAGCGTTTTGGTTGCGATTATTCGAAAGTTATGATTATTAATGATTATTTATGTTAAATACTTTACATTTTTGTAACATTAGTTCATAATAGATTTACGAAAATAATGCAACAGAAGAGTTGGGTAACAATTAATATTTTTTTCACCTATTTCTTACTTTCAAACCGGCCCACTAATGCAATTTATTATATAGATGTGTGACATATCAAGCTTGCTTCTATTTTATTTTCAAACTGATCTATTAATTTCAAACCGACCCATTAATGTTGATATATATATGTATATATATATATATATATGTGTGTGTGTGTGTGTGTGTGTGTGTGTGTATGTATATATGT
>JACYFF010031954.1:18705686-18778038 GCA_017589665.1 Selenicereus undatus | reverse complement strand
TGTGTGTGTGTGTGTGTGTGTGTGTGTGTGTGTGTGTGTGTGTGTGTGTGTGTGTATCTGAAGTTAAATTACGAAATATTATTGGTATATTATATTTTAAAATTATGGTAGTAAAAATTATCTATTTCTTTATTACAAATTAATGCCACAGTTCGGCAAAAGTCAAGCACGGCTCAGTCAAATCCGACTTGGTCAAAGCTTGGCTCGTGTTTGCACTCGACATTGCTCATCGAGCAAAGCCCAACAAGACCTCCACTGGCTCTAATAGGCTCCTACGTTCTATTTTTTATTCAAGCAATTTTGAGGAAGTTAGAGCGGGTTGGTGCTGATTAGAGCATATTGAAACAGATTTGACTAGCTATTAGCAGATTTGGGGATATTGGAACAAATTTGAGCAGATTGGAGCAAGTAGCAGTTGTAAAATGATGAAAACAAACAGGCCTTTATTGTTTCCAGATTTTACCCATCTAATTTGGAGGTGCTTATTCATCCAAAATCGCAAATTGTGATAATTGCCAGATAGTATTGTAGTATTTTGTTTTAAGGATGTTAAGTCAATGCTAATATATAGCCTGTTTTAAGAATGAGACTTTCCAAACATATAGATTCGAAGTATTGAACAGTAGTGACGTATTATTGTCGATGCATATTTTTCTCTATTTTATTGAAATATTACCATGTGCCCTTTCGATGTATAGATAAATTTTATTTTTAATCCTCAACTTTCGAAATTATTAGTTAATATATGCTACCTTAGCTATTATTTGTTTATACAGGAAACTTCTTGTTATTAACCCACTTATCAACATATTTTTGATTAAAAAATGATGTCATATATAAAAAATATTCAAAATGAGAGAGGCTAAATAATAATTTCAAACGTTAACGATTAAAAATGACATTTACCTTTGTTGAGGAGATATACGATAATGTTACATTTTTTATTCATCGGACTGGTACCTATCGTAAAAAAAATTGAAGAAAAATAAAAAAGTTGAAGGAAAGTTTGGGATGCTTGTCAAAAGTTGACTTCCATTTGACGCTAAGTTTCAACATGGAGTTTGGCTTGAGCCGAATAAGCCATGCGCTTTAGAAAACGTAGGTAGCAAGCATTAGGATACCAATACTGCAATAGCAACTAGGAAGTAGACAAGGGAAGATGGAAGGGAAAAAGAGGGCGAAACGTTTCGAAAAGGAGACTAGTCTGACATTGCAATAAGGAATCTACGATCTCTGTTATTTAGGTGTGCTGCATCATTGCATTCCTAAGAGACCAGTTGGGTTCCACCACTATCATATTAATCATCTTTTAAATTTTTTGTCTCACAATCTTCACTCTTTGCGATGGCAGACTCATTATTTTTCCTCACCAAATAAAATAATACCTATAAACTCTACATCTAATGATAAAATAATACCTACAAATTCATTTCATAACACACACCTTTATTTTTAGAATTGAAAAAAAGGAAAAACTAATAAAAAAATATTTATAAAAATAAAATAATCGTCTAGAGTTGGCTCATACAGTTGAGCCTGCTCGTGAGGTGCAAATCATGAGGCTTCCACTGCAGCTTGTTGCCTCTCTCACCCCCCTTCTCTCCTCTCATCTCTACCTCACGAGGCCTTCGTTGCACATGCTCTATCCCTCCCCCCGGTCAACAACATTGGATTACCTTCTGTCATTTTTTTGAATTTTTGTGTAAAAATATCCCCTTTATTGTGTAGGTCTTACCGATGTCTTCTCCTTTTGTTTGTGTTTATCTTTTGTTCTTTTTAAGTCAATATTAATTGTTCTTAGGGTATCTATGGTGGTGTACATATATCTTTAACCTACTTTAACTTATTTCAAATCACTTCAACCCACGTTCACTATTTTAACTAAGTTTAATTTATCACATAAAAGAAATTCAACCCACTTCAACCAACTTCAACCCACCTCAACCTACCTCAGTCTACTTCATCCTTTTACCCACCCCAAGTTACTAAAAAAGAAGGCCCTAAATAAAATCATTTTGTTATTGCCAAATACAGACCATCAAAATATGATGTGTAATGTTTCTTTTTTTAATCCAAGATAGAGCACCTTGCATCAAGAATATTAAAAATAGAGTTAACAAAAATATTTCATACAAGTATCCGTCCAAAATTATATTATACTACTCTTCCTAACCCAACAAATTTTTTTTAAAAAAAATTCCAAATCAGTTTTTCTTTTCCCGAATATGTAGGCTGTATTGCATATCTTAGAGCATCACACGTTGTATCTTCCATTTATATTTTGACTTAAACATTCCTATTTTAAAGAGGTAAATGCTATGAATGTCTTTGCAAATGGCTCTTTTGCAAAGGTCCAACCCAAACGGCACCTGTCCTCATCTCTCACCAGCCATCGATCGCTAAACAATTTTATCATCCCAAAATTGAAAACATTTTTTTTTTCATTTTTAGGTTCACTCAATACCTAATGATAGTACTTCCAAAACTAGGTTGCTTTGTTTTGTATTTGCTCCTACAAAGCTAAAGTTAGTTTGACTTTGACAAAGCCAAAACTTAGGGATTATATTTTAAACGAGTACAATGTATTGTACTTTAAGTAGTATAATACAATGACTATACTAAGTATATTAAGATGATCCAAACAATATTAAAACTCCATGTTAACATTGACCGTCACTGGCGGATCTATGTTGTAGGTTAGGGTATTCATGAACGCCCCCAACCAAAAAAAAATTCTAATGAACGATATTTTGAAGAAGGTTAAATTGATATATATGACTACTCTTAAAATGGATAGTTTGATAGATAGACACCCCTATTCTTCTATATGTCTAGATCCGTCAGTGCTCACAGAAAGATTCAACTATAGGTCAATAATCTTGCAATAACTCGAAAGTAACAATAGCTAGTCTAATAAAAATAACCTCCAAAATTATATTGGTCTTAGAATTACACCCCCTCCCCTCCAAGAGTAATGTTCATTTTGTCTATTGAGTATAACACAATAATTAGAAAAACTGTATTTAATTTGTTTACTTTTTATCATACAATACTTTAATGTAATATTGGATAAGATTTACACGCCTGTGAAATTCTAAAGTTTTATAATTTAAAATAGTCTTATGTTTATACCTTATTATTTTTGTTTTGCTTACATAAGACCTTAAAAAGTCATGATAAATAAAATTTAAACTTAGCTTTTGAATACACTCGAGATTTGAATTTTATCCTCTATAAAAGAAAAAAAGAACTTTTAGATTTTACCAATAATGCTGATTGAACCTCGATCGGTATCTTATTGTTGTCCTATTATGCTCCACAATAGAGATGGAGAATTGCACGATGAGAAGGTGGGGTGGCGTCATGGAGGGTGAGGAAAAATTATGGCTCAATTTGCACGCTGTCATCATGATGGCCTCATGACTCATGACTTCTGTTTTGAATTGCCAATTGTATCCCTACTTTATTAGATTTTGATAAATGGATCATTCGCGTCAGATACATATCGAGTTAGTTTTGGGTCGGATCATATTTTCAATTAGGTGGTATTCTGGATTGGGTCGGTTGAACTTTGGTTTGAGCTGATTTCGGATTAACTGATTTTTAGTTAAATATGCTTGTCATGTAAAAATAAGCAATTTTGCAGAAAATTTAGGGTTAAGTATAGTTCAGTTCGGATTAATTCAAATTTTGGGTCCACTTTCTAATGAACGTATTTCAGATGTCAAACCGGACATGAATTCGAATTGTTCGGCTCAAATTTCAGATCTCTGATCATTTTTATCAAACCTAAATTTTCTATGATTTCATAGTTTATGTCCCATGTGCTAGTCTGAGGTGCCGTACTTCTTGGGGGGCGAAAAAGGTCTGAGGAAGCTGCAAGTTATACTGTGTTTCCGAAAATTTGGGCTGACAAACCTCACCCTTGGCAAGAATTCGGAATAAAAATAGCCAAAAACTCCTAAAAATTGCATGCATTTGTATTTATAGTGGAGGCTGATCTTTGTACCCGTACAAAATAATGAGGGTATCAGTCAATAATAAATATTTACGTTTGCTTTTGTAAAACAATGCAAGTATTGGCCAATGAAAAGCATTCATAAATTTATGCTATATGAAGCTGGTGAAACCATTGCTTAGGGCCAGCATGGCCTAACACTTAGCATTGCTTTGGAAGTGGATCTTCGTCTGATTTTTCTTTGTGTTTATCAGACTTAGGCTTTGATTCCAAACTCTAATTCAAAATTGCTTCTACTTAATTAGAGGTTTGGAAGAGACTAATTGGAGGGGACTCAAACTCAAAACACGAATTGAATTGACTTGTAATTTTTTGGCCAAATTTATTTTTCTTTAAAATAGTTTATTCAATCAAATATTAATTGGGTTGATGACAAATTAAACAAAGTAATTAATTTAAGCCCTCACAGATGAAAATATTCTTAATCCAACAACATCTAATCTAAAATTAATTGTTTCTGGACTAGAATGAACAATCCACTTATCTCATCTTAGGTAAACAGGTTAATTAAAATTATATTTAACCAAATCAAAAATTTAATTGAATCCGAACAAAGTTATAGGGCTTCATATGTCTCTTTGTCCAAAAGAAAAAAAAAATTGATTTTACTTGCAAGTCTATGTGAGATCATAGTCAACATTAGATCAATGTACTTGAAGTAGTAATTTTATAAATGATAACATGCTAACTTAGAACATTTGCATGTTATATATGACTTCCTTTTCTTTTAACTATCCCTGGTAATAGTCATTCATTACGGCCTTATTAGCCTGAAGTGTTTAGCATCGGATCTAGGGATGGCAAAAAGTTAGGGAATACCCGTCTCCGCCGGGGCCCCGCCCCGAAGTGGGGGAAAATCCCTGTTCCCAAAGGGGACGGGGACGGGGACGGGACGGGGAGGAAAATTAATCCCCGCTCGGGGACCGGGACTGGGACGGGGACATAGTTCAACCCGTCCCTGTCCCCATTTCCCCGCCGGGGATTTTGCCCCGTTCCCATCCTCGTCCGCAATTCCCCGATTGGGAAAAAATCCCCGCCTCTGCCCCCAATTTTAATTAAAATTAAAAAAATAACCTTATTTTAAAAATTTTTAAATGAAATAACTAAGGTTATGTATGTAATTTTCTTTGTAAAAATCCTAGGTATATACTGGATTTGGTACTCATGGCCGTAAAGAGTTTAGAAGGTAAGGAAAAATCAGCGGATAAAAATCCCATTGGGGCCCCAACAGGGATTAAATCCCCGCTGGGGATGAGGAGGGGGGGATTTTTCCCCTGCAGCGGGGAATGGGGCGGGGACAGGGGGCGGGGATTCCAGCGGGGACGGGGACGGGAAATATACTCCCCGTCCCCAACCCGCCCCGTTGCCATCCCTGATCGGATCCAATCCCATGATGACAAATACAAGGCCTATTTGTCTCATCGTTTTCTAACCATTAACTATTTCTACGTATTCGTAATAACTAACTGCTAAATTAACTCTATATTTAACCGCTTCTAACTACTCCTAACCACTTCTAACCGATGCTATCTGCTAATCAAGAATGCCAACTGCTCTTAAGTGCTCTAAAATACTCCAAAACAACTTCATGTTGTCATGTGGCGGTCATCGTAGATGTTGTTGGCCTAACCTTAATTTTTTTTCAAGTTGCATTGGAAGATTCAAACAATGTTGAATAAGAAACTATTGCCAAAGCAAAAGCTAAGAATCCCATGATATGATAAAAACTCATGCCCAGCACTTCTACCATGTGATGCATATAATTGTGTGTGATATCAAAGGTTTCAAAGTTCAAATGCGAATTCAGTTTTGCTCATAGGGCTATTGGTAGGGTCTAACCCCACCTTTGATTGCTATTTTCCAAATAATCGTGGTATAAATGGGATTTAATTATTAGGCCTTCAAGAATTTACCAGCTAGTATGCAACTTTCACGTGAGAGGATTTGGGCAATGGGTGCACGTCTTTAGAAGGGCAAAAAAGGCTGGACATATGTTATAGAGGACTAAGACTAGGGCTAGAACCAACAACTATAAAAGTCAAGCAGAATCGTGGGAATCTAAACAATCTCGACAATCGTGCGAATAATACTGTTATGTAACTCTATCAGATGACTTGGAGCCAATAAGAAATGATTGCTCCTCACTAGTGAATTGGGATGAGCGTGGAGCGGGTTCTGGGCGGGTTGAGTTATACCCGTATTCATACCCATTTTCAAAAGTCATATCCATACCAATACCCATATTAATCGGGTTTTGGATGGTTGTATCCATACCCATACCCATCGGATTTTTCAGGCTTACGGGTTTTATTCAGGTATATATAGAGTGCGCAAAGTGTCACCCATATTCAACTCATATTTGCATACACGGTATATTTGATTGGCAATTTCAAACGACGCTACTAAAATTTATGTCAGATAAACTCACAAAAGTTAAAAATGTAAAAAAAAATTAATTTTTCATTTCTACATAAATAAACAATATACACTTAAAGTTTCATACCAAATATTTATTTTTGAATTTTACGGTATTTTGGTCGTATTTTACTAGCAAATCAAGTACACAATCGGGTATGGGTTTTAAGAATTCATACCCAAACCTATACCCATTTTTAAACGCAATACCCATACCGAACCTATACCCATTTTTTCTCAAGTTTTCGTACCCATACCAACTATAAATGGGGCGGGTTCGGGGCGGATTTTTCGGGTGCGGGTGCAACTTCCATCCCTACTAGTAAAGCTACTGTGTGACAATATTAGTGTAATTTATATTAACTTATCTTACTGCTAACTCAGTTCATCATGAACACCACAAGCATTGTTATTTTCTAATTGGGTTTCAACTAATTAATTTATATGTTACTAGGGGTTTATGTTCGAGTTACTTTTTTAGTAGCCAATGGAGTGAGAAAATGTAATTTTATTTTGTCTGAATTTATTGATCATACCTTTGAGTATGGGGCTTCTAATGTAGGATGAACACCACAATCCCAAAAACTCCAAGAGATGTGAAGTACATGGAATCGAACTATGTTTAAAGTTGGTACCTTTGCTAGTAGTTACTCTAGCTTGCAAACGGTTGTCTTGATTCAAAACTGTGGTCAAATGGTGATATACTTGTATTTTTTTCTACATTATATTGGCTACTGGATATGCGCATGTTACTCATTCATATACTATGGTAGCTTAGTAGAGATGGAATGTGTCAAGAGAGGAAGTAACATTGTCAAGCTAAGTCATAAAAGATATGTCTATAAAAAAGAAGAAATTAGTGTTTAGTAAAATTTGATCTTCGATAAGGGGAACAAAGCCATATAAAAAATGATGATGATGACGCGGAAACAAGATGCACTTATCTATAGTCTATATCTTGATCTACATACCAGTAATTTGCTGATACAATCTCATCAATCCACTAAAAACAAGTTTATATGATACGCGGGGTCAAGATTAGACTTAAGAGAAACAAAAGCCTCACCAAATTTTGACCCATGCATTGGCAGCACCCAAAAGGTACACATTGCATGGCGTGAATTAAGTATTTAAGTTGACTTTTATGCTTGGCTAGGAAAACCCATAAACTGTCTGGTGGGGGGCGCCGCCCCCCCCCCCAAAAAAAAAAAAAATTTTTTTAAAAAAAAAAAAAAAAAAGAAGGGTGGGTTTATTTTTTTTTTTTTTTTTTTTTTTTTTGGGGTTTAAAAACCCAAAAACGTTTTCCCCCCCCCCCCCCCCCCAAAAAAAAAAAAAAACCATTTTTTTTAATAAAAAAAAAAAACCTAACGTTGGAGTGAATTATTTTACTTATGACTATTATTCTATGAGCCTTTTTTCTTTTTAACCTTCACATGAGGATGATGGTGTAAAGCGTGCCCACTCCATGCATGAATGCCTTCTGAGATTCTCTTCATCATCTTTCTTTCACATTTCTCTCCCACCTCTCTAACAACTTTCATGCCTTTTCTTCTCACCCTTTCTTTTTTGTTTTAAAAAAAAAATTGCATGTCTTGGCTTTGTTAGTATAAATAAATATATCCACTGGTCTAGCGTGAGGTTAGCAAATTTTTGATATTGTTTCGTAAATAAATTATGAAATCCATTAAAATTTAAACTAAATGAAATGCTTTGGTGAAGTCAAATCATTCAAAAATACAAAATAAATAAAAAAGTAAAAATGTACAAAAATATTGGGTCGAAATTTTAGTCTTATTTTCAACAAGACATTTCATTTATTGATTGATTTGTAGGAGTGAAAAGAGTCGAATTTTTCTATAGAGTTTGGTTCTTCACTTATTATACGAAATCTTTCCCTCACTGCATTTAGTGTAAATTTTACCAATGTTACCATTGATTTAATCAAAGAACGTATTTAAGTATACGTTTGATCTGTTGAATTTATCTTTTTCTTTAGTATTTATTTGGTTTCATTGGGGATAAATAAAAAGTAGAATATTATATGATTCTGTGATAATTGCCAAATTGAATTTACTCCATGATGTATTATATTCTTGCTCTTCAACATAAATTAACGTTAGCCTTTGAGGATTTTATTAAATGTTTTATATTTATTTTTAAGGATAGTTTCAACATAAGTATTATCTGACTCTTTATCAAATATTTTCAGCTTTCTATAAAATTAAAAAAAAAAAGAAGTTGTTTGCTTTTCACTTGTGGAGAAGGACGTTGTTCTCTGTTGGGATTAGTGAATGAATTCATTCAACAACGAGTACATCTTGTGTGCGCCGTCTCACGATAACTTATACCGTGAGTCGTCACATATACTCATTGACCACCTTATAAATTTTAAAAGAACATGATTTGCTAAATAGGTGCTCTCACGATAAATCATTATGAGACCATCTCATACAAAAATCTATATTCAACATATGTATAAGTGGTTCATGAATCAGTTATTTTGATTCCCTCTATGAGGATAATGTTAGAACACTATAACGGGGTTGGGACCAATGAAGTCTTAGCCTAGTGGTTAAGATTGAGGTCCTGGGTATATTAAGTATCAGGTTCAACCTCCCCCTCCCTTATTGTATTGTACTATTCTTTGTGGCTCCTACAAACCAAAAAAAAAAAAAAAAACTACAACGGGGTTGGGTCCAATTTCACCGTTGCTCCTCTAGACTTTGAACCTCACCTTGTCCTCCCGAGCAGAAAGGGCCTGGCCTGAAAAAAATAAAAAATAAAAACTGAGCAATTAATGTGAGGTGGGCAATATAATCCAACTGGGTCCAATAACTCATTTCCTCAACACATTTATTGATCACGAGGCTCCGAGTACAGGATAGGGTCCAGCCCACTAATTTCCTATGGGCCACAGTTCACTAAGTGTCGACTGTTGATTGGGACTTGGGATTCTCCAAAATGCATCCAGGTTGCTCTAACCATCATTCTGGGACCAGTCCCATTTCTGTATATTCCGTTCCATACATCACGTTTTCTTTTCTTTTCTTTTCTTTTCTTTTTTATTTTTTTTAAAACAAGATGGTATCACTATCACCCACCCTTTTCTTTTTGGGGTATATGAATTGCAGTGGTTTACTATTAAGACTAATTGTTAAAATTTAAAAATGGAACGGTTTGAATAAATTGATACCAATTTTATGAAAGTCCTAGATTTATAGATCGTAGATCAATAGACTTGGATTTAAAATTAAATTTTATGATAGTCTTAGATTTATATACCATGAATCTATGAACCTGAATTTATAATATAAATACTAATAGACTAACTAATAAAACTTATTAAATGGTGCATAAAACAATTTAAAACAAATAAAGAAAAAAAAAGGATCCTATGTACTCCAATTTTGAACTCTTTGAAACGAAAATCTATTTAATTTGGTACTCGTATTGCCAGGCCCACCCCTCACCCCCCCCCCCCCCTCAAAAACGACAAAGATTGTGTTTTACCACCTTTTCACTTTTCTTGTGTTTTACCGCCTTCATTTAGAAGATATAAGTTCAAATTTTTATTTGGTGCTCTCGACTCCTCAAACAAGTTAGTTAAATTAGATGTTAATTTGTTCGTTTAGAGTTGATCAGTAAGTGACGAGGTCTCAAATTTTCAATACGCTAATGGCAACAGTCCCTTTTCTTAATCTTACTCCATGAATCTTGAACTTCATTAATCATTTAACCGGCCTCCATTGATGTAGACGTAGCCCCATCTCTCAAAGTGTAGTAACTAGGCCTACCCCCCTCCCATCCCATAGGCATGGCACCTAAGGACTTTGTCAGTGTGCTGCCTGGCCACAATGTAACTGGCTTTAATTACCATCCACCTATGAGTCTACGGCGGTGGGCTGGAGTTATAATTAGGTTACTTTCCTTTGTTCTTATTGCATGTTAGCACGTTGCATCGTATGAAGAATTATTTTTTAGCCAAAAAGGGTGAAAGGATATAAAAGTTTTATACTGTAATGCCCATTTAGCGATAATGCCTTTTGAATTTGAAATATAAATGTTAGTATGCATTTTGTTCTTAGTTTGAATAATAATTTCATATAGTTGTATTGAATGATCTAGATTTTTCATATTTTATTAAAAATAGTTGTAATATCATAGGAAGAATCATCTTAACCAAAAACTTTAAAGAGATAGCTCAAAACTTAGAAAATTAATTTTCAATAGTAATAACTAATTCTTTTTAGCTCTTTAACTTTTTATAGTAAGTTATATAATTAACGGTGATACAGTCTGCGTACGTATGTGTGTGTGTGTGAAGGACCATTTGGAGAACAAATGTGGTCCTTTAGTAAGAAAGAACAGGATTAGATCGATGGATATGAAAACAGAAGTAATGAGTAGGTATCGATCTAGCGGAACTAACATGCAGACATCCCACATGTAGAAAGAATACGAAAGACTCTTTGTAATCTACAGACTAATGTCAAAATGGTGATGTAGACGCTCAGAATTTTGTACCACTATAAATATCCACAGGGCCCAAAAATCCAAGCAGCAACTATAAAGTATAAACCACCCTCATGACAAAGTCGGCTCATATATTAATAAAACACCAAACCCTCTCTCTCTCTCTTCCCCCCCGCCGCCCCTCTCCAATCCTCTGACTGTCTCTTAATAAGAAATAGAATGGTAAAAATTTCAGAGGATATTATTCATATTCATGTTGTATTCTTTCTTCCACTAGAAATACACGTAAAATATATATTTGTATATAATTATATATACACAAATAATGAGAAAAAAAAACCCAAAATAATGTTTAATTTCCTCACAAACTAAAAAGGAGACTATCATTATAGACTTAATTAGCAGATTGTAGGGTCTTAAATACACTCCAAGTTAGTGGGTAAATGCTATGATAGTACAATCTTTGGAATAACATTTAAGATCTTACCTTTGTATGTTACTCACACTCCTACTAAACTACTTAATAGAGATCTTGCTTTCGTTATACTATCTGGAGGATGATATTGTACATAGCTACATATATTACACTTAGCTACTGTAATCTTGAAAAATTAATTTTTAATTTGTACGCTAATATGTAGCTAATTCTATTTTAAGCAATTTAAACCTATATTAAAAGATCGATCTAGCTATCAAAACTAATTGGCTAATCTTTTTAACATTTTTAAAATTATTGATTGAATTGTATATACTCTTTACACACAGTGTATCCCTATTTACTGTCCAGAAGTATCTCATATGTAAAACACTTTTCAAGCATCGAACCACTTCAATGTTAATTTACAATGCTTGATCTTTAATTAACTTGCATATTGGTAGTAATTACTTACTAATTTGTCAAATTAAATATTATTTTCGAGAGAATAATTCTCTATGTATAAAGATTTTTGTCTATATCAACACATCTGCAGTGCTTCTTTTCATTTCAAATTTAGATGAAAACTTATTGTCCAATTTTGTTATATTTCAATTGTGATCACAATAATCATAAATCAAACAAATATAATTTATACATATAACAACAATTTTTTAAAAAATTAACTATATATTCATTTATTTCCAGAATAAATAATTGTTTTGGAGAAAATTATGGTACTAGCTACTCAAAACAAAATATAGGGAAATCAAGAAAGCAGCCAAAAAAAAACAATAAAAGAAAAAAAATGATCACATGGAATACTCTATGATAAGTCCTTTTATTGGTCAATTCATGTGAACGCATATACCCCCCTTTCACTTTCCCAACCCTTTCTTACCCCACTCTATTTTCCTCCTCTCCATAATTTATTTACTTAACAATAAATAAATTGTCCAAATTACCAAAACAAAAAAAGTTTTAAAAAAAAGGAAAAAGGAAAAAGGAAAGGTTGTGTGTATACAGGGACGGAATCTAATCCACTGCCCTGGCCGACCATCGCTGCTGTGACTCTGACCCACTCGGAAACACATGATGATCCATCCATCCATCAAATATTTCAGTTTCAAGTCCCACTGACACCCAATTTCTTTTTTTGAAATTCTCTTGATCCAAGGCCCAGCCCAATTACCCCAAATTTAACCGTTTGTTTTTTCCCTTTTTTTTCCTCAATTTTGCCTAACAGCAACAACGAGAAGAACAACTTGTTCTTCCTCCTTTTTCTCTCTCCTCCTACTCAGCTGTCGCTGTCGTTGTGGCGGTCGTGGTCGCAACTGCAGCACTGCCACTGCTCATTGATCCTCCTCCACTGGCATTATTAGCCACAATCTCATACCCACCACTTCCCTCTTCTTCTTCTTCTTCGTCCTCCTCGTCATATTCGCTCTCTTCCTGATCCTCACTCTCTAATTGGACCGGGTTTTGACCCGTTTCCGCATTCTCCGGCTGCTGCTTCATCTGCCCACCGCCGTAAGCGGCGGAGGCCACCGTGGAGGCGGCTGCGGAAGCGGTGGTGATTTCAAACTTGTTCTTTTCTCTATATATAGCGTCGAGCTGGTCGAAGTAAGGGCAAGTCTTGGAGTCCTCACGCCGTCTCTTGTTACTCTCCTTGACTTTCTTGAAGTACTTGTTGATGTTCTCCCACTTCTCCTTGCATCTTTTCGCGCTCCTGTTGTATCCCCGCTTCTTCATCGCCCCTGATATCTCCTCCCACAAGGGTCCTTTTGGGCCGTTCTCTTGGTACTTTGGGTCCATGCTTGTTCTCAGGTTGATCAAGGCTTCCACCTCCGCCTTTGGCCACCTCGATGAGGTCCCTCCTCCTCCTGATGGTGGATAGGGCTCCGGATGGTGGTCGCCGTTTGTCTTTGGTGGCACGACCATTGCTACCTGTTGGAGGTGGTGGTGGTGGTGCATCACTATGGGTTGCTGCTGCTGCTGCTGTTGTTGCTGTACCACTCTGGGTTGTTGTTGAAGTGGTGGTGGTGGTTGTTGTTGTGTTAATGGCTGTGGTTGTGGAGGTGGTTTTTGGACCTGAACTTGTGGTTGTGGCGGTTGTTGAGGTTGGGATTGGAGGGTCAATGGCAAGGGGATGTTCCGCTGCTCGGAGATCTTTTGTAAGAAGGAGATCAAGGCGGCATCCTTGGCAGCAGCCATGGATCTTTCTTGGACTAGAGTCTCATGCTCTCTTTTCAACCTAGCCAGCTCCTGCATCTTCCAAGCCTCCTCCCTAGCCATGCGGTCTTGCTCCCGCTTCTCGATAGCCTCCATGAAATGCCTCTGGAGCTCTTCTTGCTTGTTGATCACCTCCTTGGCCATCCTCCCGAAAAAGTCTTTCCACTTCCGCTTCCTCTTCCTACTCCCCGCCACCTCCTCGTCCGACGACAATGACAAGGAAGACGATGATGGGGTAGCCGATGCTGACCTCGACGAGGACGGCATCGGCTGTTGCTCCACCCGCATTGCAGGCACCTGTGCCGGCACTTGCGGTTGGGGGATGGGATTACTCATGGGGTTACTATTCATTTGTTGGTGGATTATGTTTATATGGTGGGGACTAGTCCCACTTGATGTAACAGTGACATGATGATGAATTGCCGCAGCTGGCATTACCATTGTCACTGGGACCGCCTCCTCCCCCTCCTCGGAAGGCGGCTGCGACTGAGACGATGGTGGAGGAAGAGACAAATAGCTAGAATGGTGCTGGTGCGGGTGGTGCTGCTGATCAAACGCTTCTAATTGATCGAAGAACCGATAAGTCTTACCGTCTGCTTTAGCAACCCGGCCTTCTTTGGTCCGCTTGTGGTATTTGTACACATTCTCAAACTTCTCCTTGCACTTCTTCCCGCTTCGATGATATCCAAGCTCCGCCATTTTCCTGATTTTAATGAACACCATATATCCCAATTAGATTCACCCATTAATTTCAGACACACCCAAAAAATAAAAAGCACCAAAATGAATTAAATCTCCCAGATCCCAATCACATAAAATATAAAACCATTTCAGATTTTTCGAAAACCCAGGTCAGATTTAGTTTACCCAAAACCCAACCATCTCTCTCCTGACTTATAAACTTGAAATTCAAGTGAGAGAAGGAATGAGAATATGTGCTCAAAAGGACTTGAATTGTACTTGTATTATTGTATATATCTTGGACTTAACCCACACAAATTTTCATCCAAAAAGATATCACATCTCAAGTATACCCGGCTATATACAGCCAAATCAATTGGGGCAGCTATACTTTCACTGAAAAATAATTGAACCAGTTGAAATGAAATGAATGATGAATGAATCTAATAAGGACGACAAACAGACCTGGACACTTCTTCCCACAAGGGGCCTTTGGGTGAGGAATCACGGAAAGCGGCGTCCATGTCGGACCTTATCTTGAGCAAAGCAACGGTCTCCTGGCGGGGCCACCGGTTGCCGGGGGTGCTCCGGTCACCCTCATACAATTCTCCGCCGCCACTGCTCGGCCCTCCTTTCTCATCGCCGCTTGACCCCATCAAAACCTCACCCCCGCCGCCGCCGCCGTCGCCGGAGCTTCCTGAGGTGCCCAGCATGTGGGTTTCTCTGGTCCTCTCTATGTACAAGAGGGTATGAAATTGAGGAGAGAGAAACTGTGTGTGTGTGTGTGTGAGAGAGAGAGAGAGAGAGAGAGACAGATTATTTTGGGGGGCTGCAGCTAGCTAAGCTCAATTACAGCTTTGGTTTCTTTCTCTCTCTCTCTTCCCAGAAAATTAAAAATAAATATAAACTCAACTGGCAGCAATAGGGAAGGGGGGTGGATGGTGAAATCAAGGGTTTTATAAAGATGGGGTTGTCTGAATTTTATCAATTTTAATTTGGTGTGGGGATCTGGCTGTCTGTATATTTTCTTTTTTTGTTTAAGAAAAAATAAAAGTTAATTTAACAATTGGGGAGTTTCTTGCTCTTTTTCAGCTGTTGGGAATAATGGAATCTTCAGTCAATTTTTTTTTCTCTCTCCTCTAGTTCTCCACTCTTTGATCATGAGATGAGGCGGTAAAAAAGTCACCTCCCCAAATGGGCCACTTTTCTGAGATGGGAATGAAATGGAGGCAGGGACAGTAATGAGAATATATAATAAAATACTCTTCCATAAAACTAAAAAATAAAATACTTTTATCATCAGCAATTCTATTTTTTTCAGCAAATTTTTGCAAAGTATAGCAGTAGTGCTTATCCTTTACTCTTCTTTCTCTCTCTCTCTCTCTCTTTTTTTTTTAAACCCTTGTGATGAATGCCATCTTTTCCTCCATTTGAAAATACTTTCATGGCGGGTTGCTTGGAAATAGGGTTAAATATTTTAAATTTCTTATGTTTTCCTTGCATGATATTTTTTAATCGTAAAAGGGTTTATCAAGAAAATGATAAGATTGCGGGAGTGTAGACTTTATTGAATTATCTTATCACATAGCATTTTAACATTTTATTTTATGTAGTGTTTTGTTGGAAAAATAAATTATTTTTTTGAAAAATAATTTTCTAATTTTTCATTGTTTAATATAGTAAAGGATAGAAAACTAATTTCAAGGAAAATAATTTCATTTTCAAAAGAAAGGGATTTGATTTTCTTCTTTGAACTCTTTTGACAATATGGTCAGTCGTAATTTAAATGCGAAATTCGATTTTAATGGTTTGAATCAAAACTTGACTATTCGAGAGGAAAGATCAAAATAAGTTCAAATCCAAGTTTTGAGCTGAATTTTTTGCCACTTAAGCGATTCAGTTACAATGTTTTGCTACTAAAAAAATTTGAATAGTTTGGATAAAAACTTAATTATCAAATTGAGGAGATTAAAGTAAGCTCAAATAGAGATTTTGTGTTCCATATTCCTTTATGTGGCTAATATTTATTTCTGCCATGACAATTTAGTCGAAATTCTTTGCCATTTAAACAATTCAATTGACATTTTTCACTATCATGACAATTTCAAAAGTTTGAATTAAAACTAGATCATCAGATGGGAAAGATTAAGTTAATTTCAAATTTAGATTTTAAGCTCAATATTCATTCATTTAGTCAACATTTTTATCCAACACGAAAATTAGTAAACATTTTTGGCCAGTTAAATAATTCAATTGATATTTTTCGTGATTAAAACAATTTCAACAGTGCAGACCGAAACTTAGTTGTTAGATAAAAAAATCAAAAGAAGATCTAATCTAAATTTTAAGCTCAACTTGCTGTATTTGGTCAATAATTATCTCCACTAGGACAACTTAATCGACATATTTCGCCACATAAACAATTCAATTAATATCTTCTTTTTTTTTCATGTAAAATGTTTTTTCTTAATGCCAAATGAGTGAAAATGTAACATGAAAATCCACTTTTCTTAAAAAATAAAAAATTCATGAAAAATGATTTTTTGGAAAAACTATTTTCCCCCAACCAAAAACTACTTATATTTAGGCTTGAAATAATTAGAGCCGAGTTAGATTTTATAAGACTCGAGACAAATTTAGCTACACTAGCTCGACTTGAAAGGCTCTCAAAATAAAAATTCCATCTTATACGTGTTAGTTCAATTGCCTCACGATGCTCATATGAGTTTGCAATTGAAAAGTTTAGTTTGCAGTTGAAAAATTTAGAAATAATAGGATGATCAATAATACCATATAGGCCACCTGAGATTTGAATAAGTGATGGACTAAGAGAAGTTCTAGGGATGAAATGGGTTTCTAATTGTTTTTGATGATAGAATTTAAATTAATTTTGATATCAAATTATTTGTGGGTTGGACTAATTTATAATTGCCTTATTTCTTTACTTATACTATACGGCGATGTGTTACTTAAACTCATCACGAGTCATAAGGCCACCAACTCGAGCATTTTTAAGGTTTTCTTCGCTTGTTTAGTTTTTCAAGTTCAAATATCCACCGTTTGAGCTTTTTTGGACCCGAACTTTTTGTATTTCTTGTCAACTTTTACGAGACCATTTCCACCCCTATTTATGTACATTACGGAGGAGACTCCTAATGGCCAATACTAGATACATACTCATGCTATGAGATATACGGACGTACTCTGCTCTCCAATTAAGAATAAAAAGTGGTCAAATATGATTAATAAATAATATGATAGTTTTATGCTGATGACATAGAATATAAAGTCCATTTTATATGAAGATACTATGCTTCTCACAATGGTTAAGCACCCCAAACATAATACTTGGCTAACTAATCCAATCTTATTATAGACCAAATTTAGATCCAAAATAAGACACACTAATCTTCACCAAAATTCAATTCGATTGGCCGGCCCGAGAAAACTCATTCCTTGTTAGATAAAAAACATTATTTAAACAGTGCATGGTTGTTTAGGTAATTAATTCGTAATTGGTTAAGTAACGAATTGCTATAGCTGTTAATAGAGAGTTGTTTAGATGAGTTGTTGAAGAAAATGAATTTGATAAATTTAACTGTTGGATTAATAGATTAAGATAAATTAACATAAAATGATATTGATAAGTTGCTAAAAATGAAAATTCAAAAGGATATTCTAAACAAAAATATGAAATACTACTTATAAAAGCCAAAAGCTAATTTTATTAAATTTCTTAAAAAATTACTTGAAATGGCAAACGACACTACTCAAAACATTAGTCCAAAGACTGCTTTACTAATACTATATTGAACTGACTAGTGTCTTAACTTAATCAAAATACTAAATACTATTTCAAATGTTGTTCTTGACATGATATTTTTCTTTTGAAAAATGAATTTACTGAACCAATAAAAAATCAACAAACTTCATTAATTTAAAATTTGAATAACATCTTACTTGAAATTCCATCAGTACAGGTATGAGTTAACTAAACTTGATTAATTAATTTAAAATACAATTTGTAAAGTTCAAGAAAGTGCGTTACTTAGTAATGTAAAATTCAATAGAAAAACAAAAAGAAAATAGAGTGATCATATATGTCTTGGTGAAAGATATTTTATGTCTTGTCTCATCCTAAATTAACATATTTGATAATTTAAAATTATTAATTTTTAATAATTATGCTTAATTATGAATTGTTAAGCTTAAATATTTGTCGGTTATATCAGTAAAGTATTCAATGATACCCTAATCGGATCAACCCCGTTTGCCAGGGCATATGATATGTGTATTTTTGAAGTATGATAGATTACGGATAAAAAGGTGGTTTTACACAATGTATAAGTTGTAATATACTTACTATGTGCAACATCGCTTGCATGGAATTGTGGGCGAGATGGGGATCCTCTTCAATGAATAGCATAAACTGCAATTTTACATTCTATTCATCCAACCAATTAAGTTTGAAACTATTAAAAAATTTGTCACTGGGGTAAAATGATTTTAATTACTGTGAACGGTAAAAAAAAAATGCTACAAAAATTCTCAACCGTTGAATAAATAACTTGCAAGAGTATATTTCCCTCACCAACTGGGACCAAATCTCGCTTTTGGATTGAACAAGCCCACCCCTTGTTCCCAAAGAAAGAGAACGGTGCACATATATGATGAGTATTGTTGTTGTTGCAAAATTTGAGTTATATGCAACAAAATGAAAGTTTAAGTGCTTGTGCTACTCTATATATCTTACCGTCGAAGTTTGAATTAAGACCCTTTAACATATAAAACGGAAAATTCCTCTAATACATTACATAGAATATTTCTTATGTTTAAATGATATATATATATATATATATATATGTTATAGTGTTTTTATTTTTTAATTCTTTGTTGATCAAAACCAAACTACTGTAAAATATTGAGTGACAAAATTATTTGTGGATTTAAATTGTTCATAAAATTCAAACTTAACATCTTATTTGAAGGAATAAATATTGAACAACTTAGTCAATTGGTTTGAGATCGACTTTAAGTCATCATTGGTGAGCACGGGAGTATTTCTAATTTCGGATTTAAATGGCTAGCTACTCTACAGACTTCAAAAACAAAATTAGTTACCTTTTTTTAGGGTTTTTTTTAAAATTTTTTTGGTGAATGTCCTACCATGAGAGCCATTGACCTTAATCATTGAAGGCCCTTTATTATGCTGGAATCAGGTTATCAATCATCATCTATTTTCTTATTCTAAAATGCCAGGATGGTTTTAATTTTTAAATGTAAGGTTATTCGAAACTCACCTAGCTGTTCCCATAAGGCCATAATGCCGAAAATTCCTTGTGAATAACTAATTTTGCTGTTGGAATATTCTCTAAATTTTCAACCATGCAGAGTAATAAAGCCTACGGTGCTCCTTCTGCCACGTAAGCTCTCATGCATTCGACGGTGAACTATGCCGCCTTTTCTTTACTAAAACTAAATAACATGGATGAATAGGTCGAAGGGATGAGTAGGTTGACAGACTTGCAAGGAGGAATACATGGATTGCACTAGGTTCATGTTCAACAAAGGCTTGATTCCTTAAATAACTGGCCACCCAACTACTCAAGAGCTCTCAATATTTGCTCTCCATGTATATCCCTTTATCAGAAAATATCCTAAAATATCTAAAAAATAAAATCTTAAATACTTTGCAAGAAATTTTTTTAGGTTTTTATGTTCATAACCTTTTTGTAGTAATTACTCCTTATATTTTTGTATTAAATAATTTTTAACTCTGAAATTGGTGATATGAAGATGACACTATATAGCTACATTTTTTACAAAGGTAAGAGGTAAAAGTAACGATCAGACACCTCTTCTCACAAGAGCACGTCCCATCAAATCATCACACAAGATCTCTTTAAGCTCAGAAGAAGGCGGGAACTCCCACAAAGTGGTCGAATGAACTTCATGCCCCAGTTTTGCCAACCAATCTACTGCCAAGTTAGCTTCCCGGTAAATATGTGATAAAGAAACATGTGACACCTGGTTCATGTAATGTAAGATGTCCTTGACAATGAGATTAATCCTTCATGGCATATGATTTAGCCCTTTGATTGCCTGTATCACCATAATATTATCACCTTCAATCTCTAGACTCTGAAATCCTATTTTAACCACCTCTTGTAGACCATCCCGCAGTGCTCGTGCTTCAGCAACTAAAATAGATGTATCACCGTATGGTGCTGCTCGTGCCTTTAATATCCTTCCCACCCAATCACGAATGATGAACCCGCCCGCCGCAGAATTATGGAAGCAGGACCTGTCAAAATTGAATTTGACGGATCCCTGAGGGGGGGGGTTCCACCTCACAAGAAAATTTGAGGTGGACTGATGAGGAAGTGCCCCCTAAAAGTATGACCCTCCGACATGCAAGTTCGGATTACCCATTCAGCAAAAGCTTTCTTAATTGTAATTAGAATTCTTATGGCATGGAATTATCTATGGTTGAACAATTGACTGTCATGTTGATAAACATATTTTTACATGTACGCTGAGTCGCTGATAAACAATTATCGTTGTTGCCAAACAGAGCTTCAAATCCAGCAGTGACACTCCTTCTGTCAAAGTATACTATAAAATATTAAAGATATACAAAAATAGGAAAACAAATGCGTTTGCTTAATAGGGTACGATTAAGATCAATGGCGGAATTTAGATAACTACACTATTCTGCGAACGCTAATCTTATGTACTTCATGGGTAACACACTATATATATGCCATCTAACAACCTCCGCTCACCCCACCCCCCAAAAACCCTTGGGGCTCGGACCCTCTTCCTACCTTGAGAAAGATTTGTCATTGATTGAGATTATTTATCAACCAATTAAGACGATAATATAGTGAAATTGAGTTTTGACAATATTATGAGACAAGAGAAAATATATGCTTTTAACAATATACAAGTTTGACCAAGGAAATGGTAAATGTAATGCATGATCTAGGGCAAGACTCAATGATTGTAGGAGAATTTCAAAAGTATACTCTCTAAGATGGTTGATACGAACTAAGGAAAGAGAGGATGCGACATGTACCATTCCAATATTGTAAGATATTTTTTATAACTATATTTTACGATACGTATATATTTTACTATCATCATCACTGAGAAGTGTATTTATATTTCGTTATTTCATTTATATAAATATACAAGGCTGCAAAGATGGTACAAGTGGCAAAAATTGATGGATATAAGTTCTGGTATTTGGGGTGTAATAGAGCTAGACATGGAGTTCGTATATTGGTCGATAAGGAGTTGGCTAGCTAATCAAGTTTTCAAGAAGAGACGTCAAAGTGACTGCATTATGCATGTTAAGTTAGTGGTGGGGCAAGAAATCCTCAATGTGGTGAGTGTTTATGCACCACAAACAAGGTTGGTAGATGATATTACAAAATCATTTTGGAAGGAGTTGGATATGGTTATTCAGGGTGTGCCTCAGAGCAAGAAACTTTTCTTGAGAGACGACTTAAATGGGCATATTGGGATGAGGGCAAATGGATATGAGAAGGCACACGGAGGTTTCAGTTATGGGGAAAAAAAATAGAGGCTTATCAATTCAGACTTTGTAGTTGCCTTTGAGTTGATGATTGTAAACTCCTGCTTAAGAAGAATGAGGGCCAACTGCTGATCTTTAAGAGTGGTATCACAAAAACTCATATTAACTACTTTCTAATTAGAGTAGACAATAGGAAGATGTATAAAGATTGTAAAGTGATTCCAAGTAAGCATTAAGGAACACATCAGGTTATTGGTGATGCACGTGGAGATTAAAAGTTTAGTGAAGAAAAAGAGAAATGTTGGGGATCCTGGGGTTAGATGGTAGAATCTTACTGAGGAGAATGCAACTATGTTAGCAGAGAAGATCAAAGCAAAAGGGAGTTGGAAACAAAGAGAAGAAGCGGACACAATGTGGAAAGCAATGACAGAGTGCATTCGGAGGTCGGTTAAGGAAATTTTAGGTACTTCGAGGGGAAGGAGAAGAAGAATCAAAGGATCTTGGTAAAAAAGGTAGCAAAGAAAGCAGGCACTATGGCTAAGAACATCGCCTATGCTAAGTTGCACCAGAAACTTAAGACTAAGGAATGTGAGAAGGAGGTCTTTTCGCTAGTAGGAGTCAGGGAAAGGAGAACAAGGGAATTGGGTAATGTAAGGTGCATCAAAGATGAAGACGGAAAAGTCCGAATAGAGGAAGTAGAAATAAAGGAAAGATGACACATATCCTTTTTATAAGCTCTTTAATGGTGAAATGATTGGGGATTCCCAAAGGATGGAGCAAGAGTGGACTCAGAGGCCATAAAATTATCAATTTTGCATTGATGTGATTAAAGAGACCCTAAAGAGGATGACCAATGGGTAAAACTGTAGGCCCACACCAAACTCCTATGAAAGTGTGGAAGTATTTGGATGAACAGGCATTAGAGTGGTTAACAAAGCTATTCAATGGTACTTTTAGGATTGCAAAGATGCCCAACAAATGGAGAAGTAGCACAGTAGTTCCCCTCTATAAGAAAACAAGTGATATTCAAGATTGCAATAATTATATAGGTATTAAACTGCTTAGCCACTCTATGAAGTTATGAGAAATGGTGATCGAGAGAAAATTAAGGAAGGAGAGTTCAATCTTAAAGAACCAAATTGGTTCTATACTAGGCAGATTGACCACATAGGCCATACACCTCCTTAGAAGGCTCATGGAATTGTCCAAGGATAGGAAGAAGGATCTCTACACCTCCTTTGAAATGGTGATCGAGAGAAACTTAACTTAGGTAATGTTTAGTTGGGGGAAAAGATATTTTTTAATTGTCTAATTATTCGCTATTTAGTGAAATAAAGGACGAAAAATTATTTTCCAAGGAAAACCTATGAGGAAAATAATTTTATTTGAAATTAAAAGGAAGGAACTTGATCTTCCTCCTATTTAACTTCAAATGAAACTTTGACAATGTATTCGGTTGGAACTTAGTTCCAACTTTAGTGTTTGATTGAAACTTGAATATCTTATAGGAATTATTAAAGAAAGGTCAAATATGAATTTTAAGTCTAAAATTTTCTTTATAGTTAACATTTATCTCCGCTATAGCAATTCAATTAATGTTTATCTCCATGATGATAATATCTATGTCCATCACAATAACATTTACGCCCACTGCGATGATTCCGTAGCTACTCTTTGCCGCTAAAAGAATATCTGTTATTGTACATGTCATGTCAATTATTTTACCTTACACCAAACAAATTAAAGGAAAATCTAATATGAAAATTCATTTTTCTTGGAACAAATTTTTCCCTGGAATGATTTTCTTAAAAGCAATTCTAGTCCCAACCAAACACTACCTTAAATAAAGAAGAAAAGAACAATAAGTAAAAATGAAAAAGTAAACAAGCAAAATAAATAAGGGCTTAACATTGACACAATGTTAGAGTTAGGGCTGAGTACAGCTCTTGAGTACCCTAGAACTCATCAAATGATTTCGGTTCCAAAACCTTAAAAAGAGGAAAAGAATAATTTTTTTGTTTTTTCGAACCTTTCTGTTGGTTTTCCTTTTTTTAATTTTCTTTCTACAAAGAGGACTCTTCAAATGGTGAGTTTTAACCCAATCTCAATTAATTTCCTACTATCAATTAAAAGATGAGTCATTATACTTTGGAAGTTAGTAAGAGAAAGAAAATATCTATTCATTAAACGAACATTCTACTTTGTATAAAGATAGAAAAAGAAGATAGGTAAAGATGAAACACCCAATCTCATATCTCCAAATAAATAAACAAATTTAATTTATTAGGTGCTTGAATTTCAATGTCAGGTGTTGTGGATATCCTAGAATTAGAATCAAAACCACTTATCGATTTCAAGTTTTATTCCAAAATTTTTGGATGGCTAGCTATCCCGAACCATTCACATCTTGTTGGAATTGTAGCAAGTATTGATAACATATTATCAAATGTCATGAGGAAAATATGTAAAAGTTTGAACGTTCGGGATCCTAAAAACAATTTTGAAAGTGAAAATATTAATTTACATCAATACAAGTACATAAAAGCAAAAAGCTGTTATGTTAAATTGTGGACTTCATTTTTCTAACTAAGTTATTTTTAATTTTATTTTTATAAAATTGAACTTATTTGAACTGACTTATGTTGAATTAAACTTACCTATTTTAATTTTCTAAAAAAAAAAGAAATAAGTTGACAACAACAAAGCCTCAAAGAGATATTTTTTAACAAATTGCATGAAAAAACAACAACGTGAGATGATTAATTAAACTTTTTTTAAATGAAAGCAATTGTTAGAGAAAGAGAAAGCTCATAGTAATTGGGCCCAAAAAATTATGCACAAGATAAGAAACTTGAGGTGGGTTCCATGAGTTGAAAAATAAACTAGTTAGAGATTAGGCAAAGCAATTTATGGGCAGACGTAAATAGTGACCAATTCCAGTTAATTTGCAACCTACCTAATTAATAATGAAGAGGGGAGAGATATGATCTGATCTACAAGAGTTGTATAGTACTTATTATATGGTCAATACTCAATAATTTAGGATATTTTATTAATATTAGTATGAGCTTTAATATTTTTATATGGCAGTGACGGTAAATTATTACATACTCCGGTAGCAAGTGCTCCTATAGCAGTATATATGTATACTTTTTTCAATGTCTATTTCTCATATGAGCGGTTATTAATATATATTTCGCTTACGTGGCTTTCAAGAGTATATATTTTCGGGTGTATGATATAGGCTTTGGACAGTGACACATAACATGGCTAAAAGCCAATTTCATGGAATTCTATGATCAGCATTTCTTCTTGTCCTGCAACATTTTTCTATTTATATACCCATGATGTCCTGATATGGGGCATCTGTTGTCCTACTCCCAAATGTGAAAGGACCTGCCTCAACACCTAAGAAGTTTGTTACTTGTTAAAGGTCGTCGGTACTGCATATCCATTGAATTCTATTGATTCTGCTCTTTTCATTAATTGTTAGATAGTATAAAATTCCTTTTTTATAAAGTTATTGTCAGAGTTGATTATGTGAGCGATATTGTGTAAACATGTAAAGAAAAAATTATTCCCACTAAACATGGAAAAAGATGCAAATGAGTATTGTATTATTATCATCGTGCAAAAGGGAGAAAAATGCATCCAATCATAAATATTGATTAGCACATGTCAGAATCAAAGGTAGTAACCAACACTCATAAGCACTGATACAATCAACAATAATTACTTAAGAAAAGTAAAAAAAAAAATAGAGCTTGGTACGTACAGTTGTTGCTTGTTTGCCATCGAAATTGGTTTTTTTTTTTTTTTGAAAGTTGGAAAATTGATTGGCTGATGTAAAGATTCCAATATATCAACGCTTTTGCAAAAGTTATTTAGGAAGACTTCAGCCAAAAGTATATACTATCTCATAAAAAGAACGGAAAATAAACACCCCTTGTGTCGTATAGAATTTTATTAATAAAATCCTCCTCATTTTCATCAAATGAGAAAAAGAAATAACTTAACCAAAATTTTGAATTGATGGTTGAATAATCACTAATATATTTATCATTCACTCTGGCATACCCCTTAACATGAATGCCCTTTTTAAAAAAAAAAGAAAGTTTATTAATGAAAAGTCATATCTTATTTACAACGATATTCTTTTAATAAGAATAAATTAAAGTATCAACATCGAAACATACTTCTATAAAACTGATGATAAATATATTTATAACTAGCTCTATAATTGCGGTATGACCATTTGGCCCCAAAACATTTCCTTCAACTTTAGTGGGTATTCTTTCTCGAATATCATCAAGCTATAGTATAGTTTCATTAGAACAAATATCTATGAAATCCCATCATTGGATCACGCTCAATCAATTGATGACTTCGATAAAACTTGCGCAACGGTATGCAGGATAAATAACCTGCATACAAAGCGAGATACCAAATCCTATAGAGAGAACCGTAACATTCATAAGGAGAGAAAAATTATTTAAAAAATACAATATCGCTAAATACTATAAATAATTGAAGATAACAAAGTAAATTAAATAGGGCTGTAACTGGGTATAACGCAAGCAATGATCTCAAACAACAAAGAAAAAGAGAAGAAAGGATTTGAGAGAGGAGGGCGGTCGCGAGTTCCCTTCTAAGATTGAAGTTGTATGCTTAAACTTTTGGTTGAGATGGTTTGTGAACATGGTATCAGAACCTTTCTGATCGAGAGATCTCGAGTTCGAATTTCAGCAGTCCCCATATTGATTTATTGGGCACGGTAGGGGGAGCCTTTGCAGCAGTCACGCTTCAAACTCAAAGGGTATTCGCGTGATGGGACGTGTTAGAGTATAAATCTATTTTTTGACATTTAACCATCAGCTTAAACTTTTGGTTGAGATAATTTTTGAATATAATTCACTGGATGACTGATGTCGATTCAAGTTAAGCCCTCAACTGTAAATAATCTCATACTATGTTTAGAATGAACTCAACTAAAAACATAAGTTTATTTTTGAAATCTCGACAACAGGTTTTTAATCCACAAAATTTCAATCATCAGTAAATTGCAGACAAAGCAAGTCTCAAAAACATAAGTTGATTTATGAAGATTTCACACAATCTTTGGGAGTCCAAGCGAGTTGTAGATAAACTTGTTAATTTAAAGTTTCGTAGAAATACCGGGTTGTCCTATTATTTCAACTCCTTCTGTGGAGGTTAAAGATATTTTGTATGCCGATATTGCAAGTGCCAGTTAGCCCCGAATAATTAGAGATTAAAAATATTTTTTTTAGGGCTTAGGCTGTCTTCTGCACCAACCAAAAACAAAAAATTCAGAAATTTCGATGAATACTGCTTAAAATAGTTATCAAGGTGCCAAGTATTAAATAGACAACCAAAGGCAGCTTGGACTAGACACTCGGTGCAGAAAACACTCATAGTTCTATATTATTTGATTAGGTGCACAAGTAAGATTAATCAATTGAGAGCATTTCGGTCAACCGGCCTCAAAGGATAAGCCTGGGAATAGAAGCTGGGGACGACTTATGCCAGAACAGGAAATATAGGAGAGGTTGCTCAAAAAAGAAAGAGAAGCGAGGATGGTGTGGTGGCTAAGCAACAAACATATATACAAGAAAAATCAGAAAAGGGAAATAGAGAATTGAGCATTTAGGCGTGACTCTTTTTTTGGGGTTTAAATAAAGTGCTTAACTATGGTTTCATTTTTATTATTTTTTTCGGAGACAAGTTTTTCATTATTATTTGGGTATAATTCAGAAAATAAAATGCCATAGATAAAGTAAACCGAAGGAATTCCGTTAATTTCAAACAACAAGTAAAGAATATCTTCTAATTCTTAGCCGACTAAAGCACCATATTTCATTCCAATCTGCATGAAGGCATTCAAGCCAGATACTGTCAATTGAAAGCTCAACAAACACGTATATCCACATGAAGCTAGCTTGCTTCCTCTTTAATTTCAAGCTCTTTTCTCAAACTTTTTTGTGATTTTTCTAATAGCTGAAGTTTCGTTCACAACAACAAAAACATCAAGTTTCTTACCCAAGCAATTACCATTGTAATCGAAGAATCTTACCTTGCCTTATTTTGCAATTTAACAGACACATTCTTATTGGGAAAGCATATGAGAGGGAGAATGACAAGGCAGACTAGAGGAGGATCCCACTTTTATACTTATATAAAATTTAAACACTATAACTTTATATAATTGCTTGTAGTTGCGATGTGAGATACATCCAATCATATGTATTACCTTCATTGCGTTGTTTCTATAGTGATTTATGTCATGTTAAGCAGTAATTATTATGAATTGTATTATGAGATAACTATCATATCTCCACAACGGTATGTGCGTCATATTTGACTATATTAATTTGGATCATTCCCTTATGAGGAACAAGTAATCCAAATATTAAAAATTAGACTTCATTGTCTTTATTATTTGACCTATAAATCCATATATTAATAACGTATTAAAAGGAGAAAATGCAATGCCAGGTAGTGTAGGTAAGTACTCCTCTCATTTGTACTAGGGTTGATGGATGTCTGTTGTTAGAGATCAACTCTTTAACATACAATTAATACTTCATTGTAGCTATCTTTAATTGGCTGAGTTATTATTTTATTTGGTTTTTTTTTTTTTTTTTGTGTGTAGATACAGATCATGTTCGGCAGTACATATGCTTAGCTGGTGCAAGTGAGAGATGCCTTGCCAATTCACTATGCCTGCCGTTGACAAATCGTAGCTGTTCTCTGCTATTTCTACCTTTAAAAATTTTGAAGATTCTTAAAACAAATTTTTAGCAAACTTTTACATAATGATGGCCAAAGACCCAAGGAAAAATTAGGTTATTCCACTCTATTATATCCATCCTCAATGAAAATTATTGATTTTTATTTTCATATTCATTATTGTTTCAATATATATAAAGTTTATTCTTAGACTTTCAACAATCAACTTAAATGAAAGCCTATGCATCGTATGTGCCTAGGTTTCGGTTAGTAAAAATACTATATAGGTTATTAAAAATGTGCTATTGTACTAAAAAAAATATTATTGTGCATCGGAATCTTACTAAATTATATTCCACTTGTCTATAATACTATATTTTTTAATGAGTTATGATATTTATTTAGAGAGTTATGAAATATATTTGGTGATCAACATGATTTAGTGATCAATACTGATTGTTCATAATAAAACAAAGTGAGCAAGCATATAGTACACAATTTTACCACATATACATTATTCTTGTTCATATTTTGACATAAGATTGCTTAATGAGCTGCACTGTGACTTTTGGTGAGCTATGATGTATGTTTAGTGAGTAATACTTTATATTTAGCCTATAATGTGCTATAATATATTTTTTTGTTAACTAAAATATAATATTTTTTAAATTCACAAGAATTAAAGATTCGAAAAGTTTCATTCACGTGTACTATTTCTTTTAATTAGTGAGATATAATATTTATTTAGTGTTGTGATGAATATTTAGTGAGTTATAAATTCTAATCGATGGTCAATATGATTCAATGAGCAATACTAACTATCCCTAATCAAGATAAGTGAGTAAACAATATAATGGACAATTATACATTTTTTTTATTCTAAGATATGATATTTTCTTAGTGAGCTACACTATGACTTTTGGTAAACTATGGTATATGTTTAGTGTGTTATACTTTATATTCATCTTCTGATATGTAATGATATATCTTTTGAATAGCTCAAGTATAAGATTCTTTAAATGCATAAGAATGACATATTTAAAAAGTTTCAATGACTTGTATTTTTTGTTTCTTTTCCAGAGATATGATATTTGTGTAGTGAGTTACAATACATATTTAGTGATTCATAAAATGTATTCAGTGATGAATATAAATATGTAATTAGTGAGCAATACTAACTATTCCTAATCAAAATGAGCGAATAGGCAATATAAGCAGTTGTTATATATATCGTGCAACTGGTTGTATAGAAATAGTTGTACAATAGAATCTCGACTCACTAAAAATACTTTATAACTCATTAAAATATGCTATTGTACACCTAATTTTGCTTAATAAAAAGACTGTATAGCTCACTAAAATACTTCAGTGAGCTGACATTAATTTTTAGTGAGTATTAGATACTTTTAGTGAGCAAACAAGGCCACACCTACACATTTTATATATTCGGATTTCGCTTTGTAAAAATACTATCTAGCGCATTAAAATATGCTATTGTACAAAAAAAAGTTATTGTATATCTAAAGCTTACTAAATTATATTCTAGCTAGTAATATATGTTATTCATTTTTTAGTGAGTTATGATATTTATTTAGTGAGTTGTAATAGTTCTTTCGTGAGTTATATAATATGTTTAGATCAATATGATTTAGTTAGTAGTACTAATTGTTTATATAAAAAAAAAGAGTAAGCAAACATACAATAGAGAATTTGGTGAGCATATACACGTTCTTGTTCATATTTTGACATATGATTTATAATGAGCTATATTGTCACTTTTAGTAAGCTATGATATATGTTTAGTAAGCAATATTTTATATTTATCATATAGTGTGTTGTTATCTATCTTTTGGTTAATTAAAATATGATATTTTTTAAATAAATAAAAATGACATACTTGAAATGTTTCAATCACTTGTAGTATATATTTTAGTGAGCTATAATGTTCATTTAGTGAGTTGTGATATTTATTTAGTGAGTTATAAAATATATTCGATGATCAGTATGATTCAGTGAGCAATACTAACTTTTGTATTCAAAATGAGCGAGCAAACAATATGATACACAATTACACATTCTTGTTCATATTTTACGACATGATATCTTATTAGTGAGTTACACTATAACTTTTGATGAGTTATGGAATATATTTAATGAACAATACTTGATATTTATATTCTAATCTCATTTACTGAATATTGTGCATAACAAAAATATTGAAAAGAATATTAAAAATTATGAATAGGTTGAAAGGTTATAGATGTAGTTTAATAGAATATATTGAGAGAGGGAAAAAAATAAAGTAGACGATTGGGAAGAAAAAGAAAATAAACAAAACGATTTTTAAAAAAAACAAAGATTTCTAAAAAACTTGTCACGTGCTGTGGGGAATATTTGAACTCGAGACCATCTAGCACAAAAGGAACACACCGGTAGGTTAAGTCCCGTTTAATGAAGTAAGTATCCACCAATTATTATTTAGGATTCAGCCCAACAAACGCATACCCCCAAATACAGGAAGTGCATACCGGGCGGACATGAACTTATGTCCGTCTGGTTGCACACAATAATGTGCGACACTCAGCAGACCGATTGGAATAGTACTTGTTCGGTATTCTTATAAACCCGCTCATACGAGAGCAGATTCATGCTATCACAGCAAGAAGCCAAGTGTCGTCGCTCATTTGAACTGGCTTCATGTCATTTTCTGATTGTACTCCCCAAAGTCGCAAATATTAACTCCTAGATTGGACCATTAATTACTTCATCCGTTAGTAATTAATTTGCGGTTTTGAAACCATCTAATATTTTGCTCTAAAATAATAGATGACACAAACAATCGTCAATTGTTTAGATTGCAAACCCCCCCCCCCCCAATTGCTCTCTCTTTCTTGGTGTAGACTTGGATTTGGATTTGGATTTGGATTTATATCATGGATTTGGATTTATAGACTTGGGTGCCTTTTTTTAGTTGAAATTGGTCTTCTTTTTTTTTTTTACGTGTAGTTGGATACGTTTATTGCTCGCATAATGTTTATTTTGTTTGACATGCCTAGTGCTAGGTATTAAGCATTGAGATTAATAGTACCCATTTTTAGGTTCTCATATCTTCGTGCTTGTTTCTTATTTCTCCAATTTATGGAGTTGAGCATTTTGTTTTATATACTTGAGTAATCTATAGTATCAAGTTGAGCATTTGTTTTTACTCATTTCAGCATCGTAGATCTATAGATTCAGGACCTTAATATAAGCGCTGGTGAAACAACTGCCTCCTTTAATTTTTTCCTTGGTATAACTTTAGAGAAAGGAAATGATCATTCATTGATTGTTCTCGATCTTTGTTCATTCTTTTTAGTTTGTTTAGACGGTTAATTGTTAGTTTCTCTATGTTTCTTATGACTTATCTTGCCAATTGTGAGATTTGAGAATCTTCTTATATGTTTATCTCTACAATCATGTTGGAGTCTTTGATTTATATTGTTTTTGTATAGCTTTCTTGTTTTATTTGTAGATCTTTTTGGGATGAATGTTGTCTACGTGAAAAGACAAAAGTTTAGCTTGCACCAAGTTACATTATGTGAGTTCGAATTTTATTTTGCTGGTAAAAATTATATTTCTTTTAGTCGAATTTGTATTATTAATGTTGGAAGGTTAATTGACATCCAATGAATATATGCCTTCGTTTCTTGGGGGCTTAAAAAAGGCGACGTCGCCAATCAAGTCCGTGCTGCTTTGCAATCTTTTAAGTTTTAACTTACTTTTTTTTTTTTATCACTTTTCGGTTTTATTTGAATTGAGATTTAATTAGTAAGCTCATATAAACCCAGTCCAGACAATGGTAAAATTAATTGCAAATAAACTAAAGAGACGAGAAACTACCCACTTGCCCACACACCCAAAAAAATAAAATAAAATTCTATGCAGTTCTGAATGTGAGTCTGAACATACATAATTGTACATAAAATATGAGTCATAGGATTCTGTCCCATGAGTTTTTAGAAGTACTGTTCGATGAGAGAACAGTCGCCTAATTAATGACTAATGAAGTATGAAGATTCTGTTTTTTTTCCAGAATGAGGCCTTTATTTAGAAGTTAAGAATGAAGAAATAATTAGAGGATCTTTTTTCAAAATCATTATCAAGTGTCAAGTTGTTAATTTATATGAGGCTGAGCTTACAATATACGACTAGTTTATCCTAGGGAATCCAAGAACGTGTTTTAATTTTGTATTCATAATTTTCTATTTTTAGAATATGTTAGTCGGTTAAAAATTCAATGAATGCAACAAATAAATCACAAAGATAATATAAACGAGTAATAAAAGTAAGATAAGGAAACTAGAACAAAACAACACCAAGGATTACGTGGAAACCCAAAACGGGAGAAACCACGGACGACGATGAGTCACAAATCCACTATAGAGAAGAGGAGTACATGATCAATCTTAGAACGATACGTTCTAACAGAAAGATCCATTAGAGATCACAAAACTCTCTATAACCCTCTCTTACAAATCCAGAAAAGTGAAACTAAATACTCGAGTGGTATGTCTGTTGGTGTATTGAGAAGATAGGAGACATGCCCTTTATAAGAGGTAGGATGAGCGAGGAACCCGCTAGAAACTCGAACCACCACAGGTAAATAGCTGCCGTCCACCATGGGCCGTGGAGTACAAATTGGGCCAAAACCCAACAATCTCCACCTTTGACCAATTTTCACCAACTCTGGGACAACCGCATCGTCTAAGGGACCCCGAAGGGTATTAAGCGAACCGAACGCCAGTTGAGTTCAAGTGATACTTGAACTTAGCACTAGGAAGTGACTTGTATGGGCTTTTTTTCATATAATTTGTCGTAGTAGATCCTTACAGGACATAGAGGCTTCATTGTCTCAAACCCTTTAACAAAATCCGAGTGCCCTTGGAAACTTTCAGAAACCCACATTCAGTTGAATATTTGCACCCCTTTGATTCAGGGGTGCCTAAAAAAATGAGGTTACGCTTCAAGTCAGGAACGTGACGAATATTCAATAAAGTCCTGACAACACCAGTATGGGTCCTGATTTTAATAGTGCATATTCCAATGACATTACTTTGGGCATTGTTGCCTATATGAACAACAGTTGAGTCAACTGGATTATATGTTGAAAACCAATCATTATGAGGTCACATATGATATGTACACCCAGAATTAAGAATCCAATCAGAAATGCTCACCCTTTCTGCAGAGGTAACAAACAAAACGTCACACTCAGAATCAGATTCAACAAAGGTAGCTTTCGTAGGTTCATGAGGGTGTGAATGTGAACTACCTTCTTCTTTCTCCCTCTTGTTTTTCAACTTAAAACACTCAGAAATTACATGCCCTGACTTTCTACAATAACGACAGAATTTGTTGGATTTATGATTCTTAAACTTTGATTTAGAGGTGTTCCCTTTATCAAAGGATTCACCCCTCACTGATAATCATTCAACTTTTTCAGCACGAACTTCAACGTCAAATTTTTCTTTAGATATTAAGTTAGCCTTAACATCTTCAAAGGACAAAGTATCATTGTTACTGTATAACAAAATTTTCTTGAAGTGCTTATAGGTGGGGGGCAACGAGGCAACCAAAAAAATCGCTTTGTCCTTATCCTTGATTTTCACATCCAGACTTTCCAGGTGGTTTGGAATAGGAGTACCTTCTGACATCAAAAATGTGTACAGACGTTCCTTTAGACGAGCCTTGTTTGCTAGGCTCTTGGTCATATATAATACTTCTAATCGAAGCCAAAGATCTGCCATGGTGGTCTTATCCAAAACTTCACGGAGAACATGAGTTGCTAAGCACAACTGAATCATCGAGAGAGCCTTTTCATCAAGCTCCTCCCACCGTTCATCTGTCATGGTAGCAGATTTCTTGGTTTTACCACCAAGAGTTTTCTTTAACCCATTCTGGGTAAGAACTGCCATCATCTGAACCTTCCACATGTTGAAACTCATTTTTCCATCGAACTTAGGAATATTGAACTTTGTGACCGTTGCCATTCTATAACCAGGCTCTGATACCACTTGTTAGGATCGGTTAAAAATTGAATGAATGCAACAAACAAATCGCAAAGATAATATAAACGAGTAAAAATAAATCAACACTAGAATTTACGTGGAAAACCCAAAGTGGCAAAAACCACGGACGACGATGAGTCACAGATCCACTATAGAGAAGAGGAGTACAAGATCGATCTTAGAACGATACGTTCTAACAGAAAGATCAATTAGAGATTACAAAACTCTCTATAATGCTCTCTGACAAATCTAGGAAAGTGGAACTCAATACTTGAATGGTATTTCTGTTGGTGTGTTGAGAAGGTAGGAGACATGCCCTTTATTAAGGGGTAGGATGAGCAAGGAACCCATTAGAAACCCTAATCGCCACAGCTAAACAGCCGCCGTCCACCATGGGTCGTGGAGTGCACATTGGGCCAAAACCCAACAGAATATAAAACTAATTCCCAGACTTTCAACCATCAATTTAAGTGTTGGTTAAGTTAGTTCTTGAACAAATGGTATCAAAGTCTTTCTAAGCGAGAAGTCTTGAGTTCGAATCCTAGCAGCCCTCATATCTATTGCAGCATTCACGCTTCAAGCCCAAAATGCATTCGCGTAAGGGGACGTGCTATATTATGGACCAATTCGTGGACCTTCAACCATCAGTTTAAACTTTTGTTTGAAATAATTCTTGAACATCTATAATCATATGTGCTTCTATTATACTCTATGAATACTTATTTAAGTACATATATCATTACATATTATAGTATAACCTTTCTAATCTAGTAATTTGAAATTCATTTTCTGTATTACGTTGATTAAACATCATAATAAATTAAAAAAGGAAAATGTTCATACCAGCTAATGTTGGGTGCATGTCCTGAATTTATTATTTAACCCCTTTGTGGAGCGCCAGTGTTTGCAACAAGTATATGGGGCGGCATTAGAGGTTCATTTAAGCACTTTATGGGCATTTTTGGTGTGGAATTGGTGATGCCATTTAGGCCCTTTGTGGGCATTTTGGTGCGGGCATTTAAGGTATCATTTAAGCCCCTTGTGGGGAGTTTGTGGTGGGTCGGGTGGTGGATTTGAGTCCCTCTTGTGCATTTGGAGCCCTTTATGGACAAGTGTTGATTAATAGTAACGGTCACTATAATCGCACAATAATCACACCATAATGACCCAATTGATTTGGCAGTTCAAAGTGATTAATTGGATATTAATAAGCCAATTCAATCCCATGATTGTGTTTTAGCTTTGTGCTACTATAAGAAGAGATGCATATCAATAGGTGAGACTTACAACACAGAGCAAGCATTCCTTATATCAAAATCTACTCTCTGTCCTCTCCCTCACATTATTCTAGCCATCGCTGAGATTTGGGCTTAGGGTGTGAACCTCACTGGTGACTCTCGTACCCACCTTGTTCGTGGGTAGCAGACAGTAGATGATTTCGGACTAATTTTTGCATCAACGTGAGCCCTTGTAATCTACCAGTGGTATAGCCAAGTCTGTTTGATGCTATCCCTGACGGATTCATATTAGCTTAAATCTTGGTCATGATTATTTTTGGATATTATACTAAGCCTAATCTGTGTGATACTAGAACATGAGTCTATGCTAATATGCTAAACATTGATATGCCTTATGTTATTATGCTACATTGATAATGTTATTATGTGTGATGATCTAACATGATATTAAGCAAAACCGAGACCAATACTTTATTTGTCAAACTTAGTGTGGTTTTAAATTGTGACCGATTCGATCCCTTGTGATGCTAACATGGTTGACTCAATCTGCACTCCTAATATTAAAATAACCGAGATTATTTTAGCAACTTTTATGCCTTAAACCGAGACCAGCTCTCGGCCTTAACAACTCAAATTTGGAATTTAGACTCTTGAATGTACCCTCCGCGTAGCCACACCATAGTACCCAATAACAATAGAATCTTATCCAACCCCACGAACCCAGAACAAGAAAAAAGTAAAAGAAATACTTGAAACTCATCCGATTCGCTAGATGAGAAGGCATGTGTGTGTCTTGCGCCACCAGTGAAGACAAATTTGATTGTTTTCTTCCTCTTATACCGAGCAACACTCACCGATCTGCGCAATACCGACAAAAAACCATGCAAAAACACCATGTAACCGCACGTGTACTCCAAGTGGCGCATCGTCGGCACGTAACAGGTGATTTTCAATAGAACCAGCCACGGGGCGCTTGGTGTCTGAGGTAACACCGAAGCACTCTAGGGTCAAGAGAGGTGGTAGAGAAAGGGAGTGAGGATGAGTCAAATGTTTCTCAGACAACTCTCGGGCAATGACAAAGACAGAAGGTCTTAAAGAAAGAGAGAGATTATGAGGAATTAAATTAAAGACAGAGAGAGGGTGTCGAGATTCAGGGTCTAGAGAGTTCGCTCATTAAAAGGGGGGAAGGAGGCCTCGGGAGTAGCTCTAGATAAGGGTGAGTTCATTACACACACACACACACACACACACACACACACATATATATATATAAATTCCGTGCGTAATTTTTTTTTGTTTATTTAGTTCAACGTACAAGTTGATATAATATGTTGTGTGGAATTAGTTTTTAAAAATTTGAATTAGTTTTGATTTGTTGTAATAACATTAACATGTTTAATGTGAAAAATTCAGATATTACATCCATTTGTTTTATGAACAACTTGAAATTATTAACTGGCTTACAAAAAATTGGATTGTAATTGGATGAATTTTTTTATGTAGGATAATTTATAATTATTATGTATATTAATTTACATGAATTTAATAAATATCCATGTGATATGTAGATTAATGTTAATTTGTTTAACATTCATTGTGATCCATATGAATATTATGGAAATGTTTAACTAAATTATTTAAATTTCTAGTTCATATTTATATGAGATGATTATGAGCTTAGTGAAATTTTCAATCATATGATATGAATTATGAAAATTTTCAAATAATTTAATTATTTTAGAAAATGTGTCTAACGTCCATCTTTCATACTTGTAGATAAGGATTCAAACAATGCAATGCTTGGTGAGTTATCCACCAACCAAAAGCTAGATGGAACTAACTATGACATTTGGCATCAGAAGATTAAATTTCTTCTGAATGAAAAGGATTTGCTTAAAAACTTGACTATAGCTAAGTCTCCACTATCACACAAAGACAAAGATGGCAAGCCTATTGATGTTACTTCTGCGCAATATCAAGAAAGCTTTCTAGATTACCAACACTGGTCCAATAAGGATCGTAGAGCATGCTTGACAATGCTGTATTATAGCCACAATGATCTTATTAGTGAGTTTGAGGGATGTCCTACTAAGGACATGCGGGACAAACCCAAGATCCTTTTCAGCCAGACGTCTGCTACAAGGATTCTTACCTTGCACCTGAAGTGGATGTAGTACGAGATAAACACCGCTTGTACTATGGCTGAACACTTATGAACCATGAGTGCCATGGTTCGAGATTTTAAGGTTAGAGGAAGAACAAGTCCTAAATGTAATTCAGGCCCTTCTTGAAGAGGCTGAGCATTGAAAAAATGTGAAGACCATTTTGATCTATTTTGAGCACTTGAGGACCTTTGTTGAGATCCAAAGTCACTTTGAAATGTCAGAAGAATGCCTAAAAATGTTCAAGTCTTCTAATGTTGCTTTCGTTGCTAAGAGAAATAGGCCTAAAGGTCACAAGAACAACCGAGGTAGACAATTTAAGAGGTTTTCTTGCCTCCCTCAAAACGTTAAGCCTAAGGTTGGAGTTACCAACAAGCTAAAGGCCAGGGGCAATGGACAAAAGAGCACAACATGAGTAAAGTGCCATAATTGTGGGAAGAAAGGGCATTATGCTCAGGATTGTCCTAAGCCTCCCAAGGTACCTTTCTCCACTTGTTCTTCAAAATTGTATGTTCATTCTCATGCATCAATTGCTAATTCTTTTCCTAAGTGGATAATAGATACGGGAGAAAGTAAACATATAGTTCGGGATCGAGCTGGCTTCATGGACTTTTATCGCTATCTAGTGGGTTCATAGACTGTCATACTAGGAAATGGTAGTGAGGAAGATGTTCTAGGTGTTGGGACATACAAGCTCAAATTGCATGGAGGGAATATGTTGCTATTCCACAATGCTCTTTACGCACCTGGGTACGAGTTTGTCTGTTGTCTTTAGTTTCATTGATGAAATTATGATTCTTTTTTAGCTCTTGTATTGATGGTTTGGACCCTCAGTACGATGGCAATGTGTTTGGCCTTGCTATTTTGAAAAATGATTTCCTTGTACTTGATTTAGATTAATGTTATAATAATTCATCTTCCGTCTTTGTCTCACATTTTGATTTTGATTATAATTCAATTAGATGAAATGCTATAACTACGCAATATTGGCCAAGATAAAATGAATAGGCTAGCAAAATAAGGTCTATCATACCGACTTAATAAGGTTAAATTGCCTAAATATGGGTCATGCCTAGCTGGCAAGGCAACCGCAAAGCCTTTTGGCAAGGCTTCCAGTGTTTCGAGTACTTTAAAAATTATTCACTTTGATATTTTGTGGGCCTATGAATGTTAAAGTACGTTATGGGGCTATCTATTTCCTCGATTTTATAGATGACTATTCAGGATATAACCTATGTATACCTATTATCTCATCATTACGAGATGCTAGCTGTGTTCAAATGTTTTGTAGCCGAGGTAGAGACCTAGTTAGAACGGAGAGTTAAGACTCTTCAAACTAATCGTGGTCAAGAATACCCTTTCACATATGTTTAAAGAGTTTTGTGAGAAAAAGGGTATGCGAAGACAAGTTACGATTCCTGGTACTACACAACAAAATGGTGTAGCAGAGCGTAGGAATCAAACATTGCTTGACATAGCCATGTCAATGATGGCACACGCTAACCTTCTAATTAGTTTTTTTTGGGGGGGGAGGGGGATGCGTTGCTCACCACAGCTTATATACTCAATCGTGTGCCAAGTAAGAGTGTATCCGTCACTCCATATGAGTTATAGCATGGTAGAAAGCTCTATTTGGATCTTTTACGCCAATGGGGTTCTGCTAGTTATGTACACAACCCAACCCACAAACATTGAAAACTTGGTCCAAGGGCCACCAAAATGGTGTTTATAAGGTATACTTAACATTCTAAGGGACATATTATGTTTGGAGTTCACCCTAATGGTTGTATAATGGAAGTAAATTCATGCAATGTTGAGTTTCTTGAGGATGAGTTCCCAAGTGTTGGTGAAATCAAAAAGGATTTAAAGTTGTATGAGTTACTATAAGATGATCCTCTATCTCTCGATTAGGGGAAGAATTTACACACCCACCATGTCACTGAGGATAGTACTCTTCTAATGTGTGGAAAAGATTATGAGAATTTGGTTTCTGAAGAGAATCAGGCTGGGAATGAGGTTCATCCTAATTCTCTAATTCTTGAAAATGAGGTTAGTCCACTTAATCAGGATCCCACTTCTGTAAGGGATAGTGGGAGTGATTCTTTATCCATTGAGGATTCTCCTCTTCTAAGAGATAGGGGAGGAATTCATCAGTGAGTCAAACAAATGAAGGTTCAAGGCTCCAAAGAAGTGAGCGTGAAAGAATTCCTTAATGATATTTCCAAATTAAAGAGGAAATATTCCTATGCACTCCTTTAGAAATAGATGAGTCTAACTCTTTTCAATAGGGTTTTGATTCACCAAACCACAAAGAGTATATGGCTGCCATCCAGTTTGCTAAAGATCTGAAGTTCCACAGGAAAACTAAGCATATAAAGAGGCGTTATCATTTTGTTTGAGATGCCATTAAAAGGAAAGAAGTTGCCATTGAGTATATATCTACAAGTAAGATGATAATAAATCCTTTAACTGAGCCTATTCCTAGAGATGATTTCAAAGCTCATGTGATAAGTTTAGGTCTGCAATTTAGTTTGCTAAAGATCCAAAGTTCTATGGCAAAACTAAGCATATTAAAAGGAAAGAAGTTACCATTAAGTATATATCTGCAAGTAAGATGATAACAGATCCTTTTACTAAGCCTATTCTTGAAGAAAGCTTTCAAAGCTCATGTGATGGGTTTAGTTCTGTGTAGGACATAGTTTTTGAATGTATCTAAGTGTATGATGGACATGTTTTTCTTATATTAAGTGTTTATGAAATAAATATTGATGTTTTTTTTTCAAATGTTCATAAATATGCAGTTACATTATAAGACACGTAAAATGTCACCAGGCTTCATATTGGCCTAGTGACATAGGCAATCACCCTACCACTTAAGTGTTGGGTACGATTGAGATTTTACGATATTAACACTAGGTGTGTGTAATATTGAATTATCATTATGCTTATGTCGTATGAATGATAAGTTATAAAATCGTCTAATCACCTTAGTCAGTCTAAGATGAGACTTCTGAAAGTTGAATATAAAATACAATGATTTCATATCAAAGCCTTATACCCAAATCTTGAGTGCTAAGGTTAACATTAGGTATATTAATCTAGTGGCTCAGGTCTTTTTTTAGGTAAAAGCCAGACTTACGATTCGTATGGCATAAAAGAGTGACGTGCCTAGCTTAGTGGGAGCTATGCCATGACACACTTTCATACTGAGTGTGCTAAACGTTGACTTATTGGGGGGGGGGGGGGTGACAAGCGAATTTCCTTTCCTTATCACTGTGTGACCCCTATTGGCAATACTCTTTGACCTAGAGTTATAATATGTAGTGGAAGCTTGATGTTTCCAAGGGCTAAGATGTATATGATCTAGCAGAACATTACAAAAGCAGTTATGTTAAGATGGATTGTTTTTAATTGTCTAAGGAACAAGGGTGGAGCTACATTAGGGCAAGGGGGGTCAATTGACCCCCCAGCTTTTTGGGAAAAAAATATAAATATGGGTTATTTTTGTGGATGAAAAAAAATATATATACCAATTCATTTAGTAATACTTTGCAAACTTGTGCTGGCCCGTGTGGTTGGTTGCCCTGTCCTTGTTTCAACATGTCAGGCGTTCGACTTTGGGTAGTTGCTTGCTCTTTGTTCTATTTTTTTTTTCCGAGTTTTGTAACTTCATTTCCCCATACGTCCAGACGCCCCAGAACTTCGCTGTTGCTCCTTGCTCGCAGGCACAGCGACGCAGCCCCTTACCCCTGCTCACTCTCTCTCTCACTCTGACTCAGTCGCTGCCCGCCAGCCGCCGGCCCACTATTCACTGACCGGCCGCCGCCGTCACTCGCCGGCCGCCAGGCCCGCCTCCACTCCTCCTCATCTCTCCTCCTAACTCCTAAATCTCAACTCCTAATTTGAGGTAATTCTCAAAAATACTCATTTTTTATTTTTAATTTTGTTATTTTATAAATAATTATGTTTATTTTACTGATTTTACTTAGATTTGGGTTAAATAATTGATTAACTTAGTGAATTATTCATGATTCATGGATTGAAAAATGAAAAATGAAGATTTTAATTTAATTGTCTTCTTATTTGAAGATTTAAAATTGGGCTAATTTTATTTGTAATTACTTCATTGTTTATGGTTAGTTTACTAATTTTTATTGAATTTGTATTGAAGAAGTGGTTAATTTAGAGATTTATTCATCAATTAAAAAATTAGGTTTTGCTTTTCTTGATTGAGAATTTTAGAAATTAAAATTGGGGTAATTTGTTGGTTGTTGTTTGTTTATTTGTGTTAAATTTATTGACTTTAAGCAAATTTGTGTTTGTTTATGATAAACACAAATTACCCCAATTCTAATTCCTAAATTCTCAATCAAGAAAGGCAAAACCTAATTTTGTAAGTAATTATATAAATTATTTTGTAAATAATTATGTTTATGATTTACTAAAAACCATGAACCTAAGTAAGAACTTGATTATATTTTTCAGTTTGAAATGGAGAAGTTTCTCAACAAGATAGCTAGACGATCTGTTGGTTCAAGCTCTGCGTCAGAAAACTCACCACTGATTCAAGAAAGTGCCAAACAAAGTACTCAACTACCGTCTAGCAATGAACAACCAACAAGTACTAATCCATCTTCTTCCAGGAGAACTCCAATCGATATTAATGCTCTTCAATCGGATCCAACCGATAGAAAACCGATTTCAAGCTATCATCCGAATGATCGTGATGAGGTAAGAAGAGCATATTTACAAAAAGGTCCTTACCAACCCCGAAATCATGCTTTCCCTCAAACTAAAATGTCCAATTATATGCGGCGTTTTAATGAATCATGGTTTGCGGTATATCCTAATTGGGTAGAATATAGCATAAAAGAAGACGCGACATTTTGTTTGTGTTGTTATTTGTTCAAGAACGACAAGTTGGGTCATGGTGGAGGGGATGCATTTACAAGTAAAGGCTTTAGAAATTGGAAGAAGAGGAAATCATTTGATGCACATGTTGGTGAAGTGAATAGTGTGCATAATCAATGTGTTAAAATGTGTGAAGATCTTATGATGTAAAGCAAGGAAAATTCATTTCGTCATCATCATATCAAGTCTGATCGATTATATTTAGTATATAATATTTTATATATCAACAGGCATAAAGGGATATTGTATGCTAGTGGTGATGTTTTAAATGATGCGTGATATTGATATTTTATGAAAGTGTCATGTTAGTTAGATGGTGACTTGATATAATACTACTGGTTTGTTTTTGGTCGCACACTCCATTCTCAGTATGAAGTGTGAGGAGATTTGTTGGCAGAGATATGAAATTTGTGGTTTACGTGACAGAGGGGAAGCTGTTAACTAAAAGTAACGATCACCATAATCTCACAATAATCACACCATAGTCACCTCATTGATTTGGCAATTACAAAATCATTAATTGGGCATTAATTAATCAGAAAATTCAATTGCATGATTCTGTTTTAGCTTTGTACTACTATAAAAGGAGGTGCAGATCAAGAGATGAGACATAAAACACAGAGCAAGCATTCCCTAGATCAGAATCTACTCTCTACCCTCTCCCTTACACTACTCTAGCCATCTCTAATATTTGGGTTTGGGGTGTGAGCCTCACTACTGACTCTAGTAGCCACCTTGTTCGTGGGTAGCAGACAACAGACGGTTCCAGGCTAATTTTCGCTTCAAGGTCAGCCCTCATAATCTAATAATCATCATATGTGCATCTATCCTACTCCATAAATACTAATTTGAGTACATATATCATTACATATTTTAGTCTGACCTGCCTAATCTAGCAATTCAAAACTCATTTTCTGTATTATGTTGATTAAACATCATAATAAGTTACAAAAGGAAGATTTTCAGACCAACTAGTGTTGGGTGCATGTGCTAAATTTCATATGTAACCCTTTGTGCAGTGTGGGTGTTTGGAACAAGTATTTGGGGCAGCATTAGAGGTTCATTTAGGCAATTCATGGGCATTTTTGGTGCGGAATTGGTGATGTCATTTAGGCCCTTTGTGGGCATTTTGGTGTGGGCATTTGAGGTATTATTTAAGCCCCTTGTGGGTAGTTTGGGGTGGAGATTCAAGTCCCTCTTGCACATTTGGAGCCCTTTATGGACAATCTATTCACTACGTAGTTGAATGCTTAGAAAAGTTTTGTTTTGTGATCGAGTTTCTTGGTGAATGTTTTAAGAGAGCAAAATCTACTCATGTAATTAATCTCATGGGGATCTTGTCTCTCTTTTGTGCTTTCAGGCATGTTGGGAATCATTTGGTACTATCTCATTGGTATTGTGTTGTTGAGATCATTCATTGTACTCCTTACTCAAATAGTGGATTGATTGTACTCATCGCTAGTTGGTTTTTTGATTTGGGTTTTCCATGTTAAATCTTATCTCCTTCTATTTTAGTGTTGCATCGCGCTTTGTTATTCTCGATTTATTGTCATCCTATCCACTTTCGCTAATTAATTGCTTGAATACTATTCCTAACAAGTGGTATCATAGCTATTTTATCCCTAATAGATAGGAATAAGATAAATTGTTTCCTATTAGTATATTAGAACAAATTCTAACTCCACAGCCTTTTGCTACCATTTGCTCTTTTATTACACACCAATTCCTATATATATCATACTTTTGTAAGTATAGATTCCTACAAATCACATAAGTATAAACATATTAAAACTTGCCTTTATTACAAATATGTGTGCATAAAAAGTGTCATGCCGCTTAAGGAAGTGTCTATAGTATAGGTTGTAGTATGGATCATCATACTTAACACATATGTACTCTTACAAGCCATATAAATACACAAATATTAAGACTTGTTGAAGTGATAAATATACGTAAGAAAAGGGTATCATGCATTGTACAGGACTAAATACGTCCAAAATTATAATATAGGTTTGCAAGCTTCTCTACGAATTACAATCCCCTAATTTTGTTTAAACATTTCTAGTCAAACTTAATGTCATAAGTTACAAAACCGATTAATACTATGACAAACTTACTCAATTGGAAATGTAGGTTTTAGCTATACTTCATCATAAAAATTCAATTACAAATGTTGTAAAGAGACTAGCATAAAAATACAAAATTGATTAATATAACAAATATGTCAATTACAAGAAAACAAAAGCCAGTCACAATTTTTACTTTTTAATTGATATTTCCTCAGCTCATTTGTTTCATTACTCCTCTCATTTAGTCTCATAAGTACTATTAGTTGTTACCATGATTGACTATTGACCATTACTTTTTTATGCATGAGTAAACGTTTTCCTCTATCGAGTAACCTAATAGTTTTATGTGCAAACTATCTAGAATTTTTAGTTGTAGTTGCTAATCTTTTCAGGTTAAAGGTTTAGTAAATCAAGATAACAATATTAACTATATGATAAAATATCCCTAATTTAGTTTATGCAATCCCCTTGAAAAAGAAGAAAATCAAAAAGAAATCAAACAAACTTTTGAATTGTGGCTATGACCATGAGACTAATATTTCGCCAGTCAGCAATTAAAAAAATATGAAATGATAAAGGGCTTAAATGAAAAAATTGGGGTTTTCATTGAGTAGACATGGAGGGAGATGTGGAAAAAATGGTTGTATTCTTTTTTTGTTGAGGAAACTAAAATTGAATAATGTAATATATAGTATTTAAGAAAAAGTTTAACAAGATATTAAAACATCACTTCAGCATATTTTATTATAGCTAATAGAGTTATATTAGGAGCATAATTGTATAGATTTTAATGTTGTATTCCTTATGTAACTCTCCTATGATCTTATAACTGCTATTTAATATAATGTTAGGGCTCTTAATTGGGTCAGAGTCTTACCTTTACTTTCACATGGTATCAGAGCCAAAGGAATAACCCTAATTTTTTCCCTTGGATTACATGGTAGTCTCTTTGCATTGCTCTTCCTTCGTGCACCACCAGTCACGGCTGAACCCTTCCTTCAATACTAAAAATTCTCAATATTCTGACGGAAAATGCCAATCGAAAAAGAGACTGTCGAACAGGCCGACGGACATCCCGACCAGAGAACAAAAAAAGAGGACCTAATTGACGGAATTTCAAACGGCCAATTATTCGGTCAGAGATTCCGACGGAAATTTGGTAATCCGTCAGAATCTCGACGGACGTGTAACGGAAATTCCATCCGACCATGGTTCAAATTTGACCTGGACAATTTTTTTTAAAAAAAAATTGGCTGACGGAATATGCTGTGGGATACTCCACCAAAACGCTGTCTAGACGGAACATCTGACGGAATATTCTGTCAGACAATTTTTTATAGCTCGTCCGAATTGCCTTTCTTCCTCATTTCGAGCATTTTGAATCTCAACCAAAAAAGAGAGAGCGCGAGCGTCTATCGTGAACGCCGCCGCTGCCACGCCCACCACCGCCGTCTCCAGTCACCGTCGCCGCCACCTTCAGTCTGCCGCCAGTCACCCTCACCTTCCACTGCCATTTGTGGTCCTTTTTATTTGATAATTTCAAGTAAGTGATACTAGTTAAGTATAGTAGATTTTGTGGTAGATTTGAAAATTTTGAGCTAGAATTTGACAATTGTGTGATAATTGGTGGTGTTTGTAGAAATTTTATTGAATAATTTGTTGATTTTGGGTTTTGAATTTGGTTGTGTTCATATGAATGTGAAAGTAATTATTAAGTATTATTAGTAATTGTTGAGTATTATAAAAGTTGAATTGAAAATTACATTTGGTAATTTATGGTGTGTAATTTTTGAATTGCAAGTATGTAGAATTTAATATTGACAATGGAAGTTTGATGTGGATAACTTGTGGATTTTATGGCGGTTACAATTAGTAGTGAGCATTTAGAAAAATTGTAGATTATTATTTAATAAATATCGGAATGTGAGATGTTGTGACGTATGATTTGGATAATATATGTAATTTTTATTTAGTATGTTAGACTTACTTGTAATATAGTAACTAATAAATTTGGATAATATTTGTAATTAGTATATTATTTCGTATGTTAGACCTAAAATGTAATAAATTAAATGAAAGTATGTTTTGGATAATATTTGTAATTTGGATAATAAATTTGTATTATTTTGTAAATGTTGAAATATTATATGTTGTTACGTATATTAAATAATAGCATATAATTACCTAAATATTTGAAGTCATAATTTGTGTGGATGATTAATATTAAGGATATGGGTCATAAGAAAAAACATATTGCGAAAGGAAAAAAATTACGTTATTGTTGCTATGAATGTCGTTATTGTCGCTCTGAATGTCACAAGTTTGGATGCAATTCCAGACATTCGAACAAGTTTACATCCTGACCTAACTATCATATTATCTTATTTTTGTCCATCGCAGATTGAATATAGTGCATGATGAAGTAGTACAATAATATGTAAATCAGTGATTTAACTATATATGAAGTGAAATGTAATCATTATGTCCATTATTATTATAAATAACGAATTAACGTATACATTTATAATAGTGTACAGTGGATAATATGGATGGACCACCCTATCGGAGGTGGATGTATAAAAGATTTTTACCATGTAGAAAAGGGTATAGACAAAAATTTGTAGACGGAGTTGAATTGTTTGATCAATTTGCAAGAAGCCAAGTGGAGTTCATAAATAATGGGCATTATAGATATCCTTGTGCCAAATGTCAGAACAGAACTTATAGAGAACCTGATGATGTGAGATTACACTTGTACCAAAACGGTTTTGTTAAAGGTTATTGGTACTAGACATCTCATGAGGAAGCAGAACCTACTGAATATGATAATGTCGGAAATAGCAACGCCCAAAACTTGTATGAGCACATGGTTCCAAGTCCTATGCACTTTGATAACATTGAACCATTTGTGGATCGTGTTGAAGAAATGGTGAATGATGTGATGATTACTAATGATGTTAATGTCAACGAGCAACTAAATGCAGAAGCTCAGGCATTCTATGATATGCTTCAAGCTGCACATAGACCTTTATGGAATAAGTGTAGTAACCAAACTGAATTATCAAATGTCATCAGATTGATGAGTATCAAATTTGATTACAATATGCCTCAAAATTGTTTTAATGAGATGATGCAATTAATGAATGAGAGTTGTCCGACAGACAATCGTGTCCCCAAAAATTACTCAGAGTTGAAAAAGAAGGTTCGAAGTTTGGGTTTAGATGTACAAACCATTGATTGTTGCCGCAATGGTTATATGTTGTACTTTAAGGAGGATTCAGCACTTGAAAAATGTAAGTTTTGTGATTCACCAAGATGGTAGCCAAAGAAGTCAGGCGATAATGGGAAGAAACTAAAACCATATTTGAAAATGTTCTACTTCCCGTTGACACCTAGGTTACAACGCCTTTACGCCTTAAGAAGCACAATTGAACACATGATGTGGCATTATAACAATAGGCGTGAGGATGGTGTTCTTTGTCACCCTTTAGATGGAGAAGTATGGGAACATTTTGATCGCAAACACTCAAATTTTGCTTCTGAGCCTCTTAATGTGAGACATGGTTTGTGTGTTGATGGGTTTACCCCATTTTCATAATCTGCTCGACCTTATTCAATTTGGTCTGTCGTTGTGACACCTTACAACCTTAAGAACAAAATAGTTCTGTAATTACAACCTTTGATTGATGAGTTGAAAAGTCTGTGGGATGGTGTTCAAACTTATGACATTTCAATGAGGTAGAGCTCTGTGATGAGACTTGCATTAATGTGGACAGTAAATGACTTCTTAGCCCTTGGAATGTTATCTAGATGGAGCACACATGGTGTTTTGAGTTACCCTATTTGTATGGAGAAGTGGAAAGCAACACATTTGAAACATGGGGGAAAACCATCCTGGTTTGACCGTCACCATCGATTCCTGCCCAGACATCATGCATTTCGAAAAAACCGAACTGCATTTCGCAGGAGAAAAGTTGTAAATGATGGTCCTCCATCTAGTTAAAATGGGGAGGAACTATACCATGAAGTTGAAAGTCTTCCTAAAGTAACAACTGATGGAGATTTCGTAATCTCGGGCTTTAAGGAGAATCTTCATAATTGGACCAAGCAAAACATCTTTTGGGAGTTACCTTATTAGAGAGACCAACTGCTAGATCACAACTTGGACGTAAGGCATATAGAGAAGAATTTTTGTGATAACATCATCAACACTGTCATAGATGTGCCTGGTAAAGCAAAGATGATGTTAAGGCAAGGTTGAATATGGCGGAGATGTGTGATTGAAGTGAGCTCAACCTAAGAGATGGTGTTAATGGCCGAACACCAAAACCCAAGGCTTCCTACGCACTTTCTTTAGACAAACGAAAGGGAGTGTGTGAGTGGGCGCAACAACTAATGATACCCGATACTTATTGTTCTAACATTGCAAATTGCGTATATATGAAGTTTGCAAAGTTTCAAAACATGAAAAGCTATGACTGTCTTGTGTTTTTGCAGACGCTTATGCCAATAGCATTTTGTGCCCTTCCAGATGATGTATTAGAACCACTTGTTGAGTTAAGTGAATTTTTGAGAAATCTTTGCTCAACAGTGTTAAGGGTCGATAAGCTCCAAGAAATGCAACGCAATATGAGCATCATACTTTATAAACTGGAGAGAGTTTTTCCACCAAGATTCTTTAATGTCATGGAGCACTTACCTATACATTTGGCAGAAGAAGCATACCTAAGGGGTCCAGTGTAATAACGATAGATGCATCCATTTTAAAGGTAAATATGTATTCAAATGTCATGGAGCACTAAATTTACCAGTAGTGTTATAGTGAAATACTCATATAAGTTGTTGTAATTTAGGTACTTTAGTTGGGTTAAGAAGAAGATAAAAAACAGAACACATCCTGAAGAATCAATGGTCGAAGCATACTTGGTGTTTGAGATATCACAATTTTCTTCGTATCACTTCGACGCCAATTTGCCTTCAATGCGCACAAGACATCGACGTAATCAGGATGACAATGATGAACCACAAATGCAGCCTACTTTATCCGTTTTTAATATAACACCCCCAAAATACTAATGACACGATTTACGAAAAAACTACAGTGGAAGACTTAATGATAGAAGGCGCTACCGCCATCCTGATAAGGACAAGGCTCACTGAAACCATTTGATGTTGCAACTCATGTTCAAAAATCACAATATCTATTAAACTGAAATACTCCAAGACCAAAGTCCATAATAGTTCAACTTCAATACAATCGACTTAATCATACCATTTGCTAACTCTAGTCACACTACACAAGTATATTGAGCATAGACCCAAGTTGGCCCTGAGGTCAATCGCAACATTCATGATATGCTGAATCCACTATGAGCATCTGATAACTTCGAAAAAGGCTTGCTAAAAGGAGAAACATGTGATACTTCGTCACCTAAAATGGAAAACATGAAAACAATTCGAAAATGTGAGCAAAAACTCAATACATACATTCCTGTATTGTAAAATGAGCATAGAAACACTGTTGATGGGTATCCACTTTTTGCAATTCATTTAGTTCACAATAACAATAAAAATGAAAGTAATATGAAACTGAATTGCTCATTATTATCTGGATGTGAACCCCTTGCAATGATATGATCTATACATAGGTGTAAACCTACTAATCCGATCAAGAGTTGGCCTAAAGTCGTGCGGGTAAATGATGGGATGATGCCCTATAGATGATAATTAACGAGATCACAAGTTAAATGGCAAATCACTGTATAAACTAATTCATTGATAAACTCATTAAGAGTTGTAACTTGATAAATATGTTCTTACTGAAGATACAGACAATGGACGTACCTTGAGTCTTTAAAAATATCATCTGCCTTGATAAATATCTTCTGACTTGATAACACTTATGCATAATAGGGAATGATAACTAGGCCTCAACTCTGTATCATAAATGTCATTGTAGGTATGTGTAGTCAGTAAATGATCCTTACTCGCATAATTGAGAAAGTAAAAGCATGTATAATAGAAATTGAGTAATTAAATGGTATACATAACTTGTGTATTTCAATATAACTTCAAAACTGAATTAATAAAAGTAATTAAATCCAATATAAAGTAAATGAAAGTAAAATAGTCCACAATGAGATAAATGAGATTACAAAGGAAAAGGCCTTGATGGTGACAATTGAGAGAGTGGTTGTGACCTTTTCTGAAATAGGTTGTTGATACGGATTTAAGGCTTACTGATGTATAACTTGATTCAAGATAAAAACTAGTATACTAGATTGGCTTGATAAATACATTTGATACATTCTAAAGTGAGTAACTAATAAAGGTTTGAGGCCAAGAGAGATATATCTTGGTTCAAAATAGCATAAACTGCAATAACTTGCTCTGATAAATATGGTTTCTGATCACAACTCTTCCCACTTCTCATATTTCATTCATAAATCCATTTGATATAGAATTCCACCTCAAATGAAGCATTGAACTCAATAGAAGCCATTAAGCTCACTAAAGTTGGTATTTTCTTTGTAAAATTCATAAACGATTCAAAGCTCATAAACAAACTCCCAAATTGTATACTAGTCTTCTTCTTTATCATTAATCAAGTTAAAAACTCCATGAATATCCATTTCCCCCTTAAATGACCTTACTTGGAGCAAAATACACAAAATGAGTGCATAATCAATCTCACTTAATCTTTATTATTGCTCTTTACACAATTAATCAAAATGCTTCCAAAAATCACCAAACTCAAAATACTCAAGCAAAAATTTATGAAATCTTATAGGAAATTCGAAAATAATATGGGCAATCTACAGTACAATTTTCTGAATTTCGCTCCAAGTATACGCGGCACAAAAATTGCAATAACAGCCCAATTTGCACCAAAGTAAGTCAATTCACTTCAAAAATTAATAACTTTCACCCTAGACCTCAAATGAAGACCTAAAACCCAAATATGAAAATATTAAGAAATCCTGAAAAACTTTCATTTGCAACACAAAACATGATTCCCACAATAGGGTTCCGAAAATGGGGCTAAAATACAAGTGTGTCAATTTTTGGTCCATTTTGTACAGTTTTGGTAAAACGACCATAACTTTTTCCACAGACCTCGGATTAAGGCGATTCAAAATCTATTTTAAATCTAACACAATAAACTATCTACCTACCAAAAATCATAAGTTTCCCATAGCCTGATCGTTACCAGTTTAATTTCAAAATCTGTCTGTTTTCTTAAAATTTTCAACCCTCACTGTCTTAGCTTTTCCCTCTCTTTTCACACAAATCCTCATTTGAAATCATTCCAAATCACCAAAAACATCATCATAACCATCAATAAAACTAAAGATTATAAAATCAAATACAAATTAATCCATAAACATGGTTTTAACATAAACTTGCATGAACATGATCACCCCTAAACCTTAGCATGATTCAAGCTTAACTCCACCATGATCAACACCAAAATAACTCTTATTCCTTATCAAAACATCATGATCAAAGATCACAACCATCAAAACAAGGATCAAAACTAAAGTAAAAAGCAAAACCAACAAGATAAAGTTTCAAGATTACTCACTTTGCTTGAAGATGAGTAGAGATGGAGGTGATGTTTAGTGGCTTTGATGATGGAAGATGGTGGCTAGTGGTACTAGGATGTCGGGGGGGTTGGAGGTCACCAGGGCTGGCTGGAAAACAGCCAGAGAGTGGCTGGAACTGCTGCCTTGGGGGAGAGAGAGAAAGAGAGGAGAGAGAAAATGGAGTTTTTGGGTTGATTTGTGTTTGTTTTGACTAATCTAACTGTTGACTGTTTTTAACTAGTAAGATAACCTTCTTGGTCTAACCATAGTTAAGCTTAATAATGGTAATTAGTTAGGTTAATAACCAAACATGTTTGGCTTCAAATTGGGCCAAAAAAAAGTTGGATTCGGAAATAAAATGCTTCGTAACAATAACGTTTTTGCGTAACTCAAAATTAAAATTTTGCAAGGTTATAACAACAACAACAATAATAATAATAATAATAATAATAATAATAATAATGATAATAATAACAATAATAACAATAATAATAATAATAATAATAATAATAATAACAACAACAACAACAACAATAATGATAATAATAATAATAATTTCATAAACCATAATTATCGAGGCTTACTATCGATTCACTCGATATTTAATTAATCAACAAAACTTGAATTAACAATTAATAAAACTTGAATTGCAAAATGGGACGCAAATGAAATATCCCCCAACCAGGATGATTAAATACGATAAAATGAAAGCGAAAATTTAAATGACATAACATAATTCGGTATATATATAAATTGAGTGTAATTGAATTAATAAACATGATTTGTTTAAACAAATAACCATGAGTGATTAAATCCATAAATATGATAAATTAAATGAATAAACATGATTAATTAAAAAAATAAATATGACTTAAATAAATAAATATGGGTTAGGGTCGGGTTATTACATTAAAACCCAAAGTACTCCAGTGAAAAGTAGTACACAAAGGTACCTAATCGATGAAGAGTTGCACGATGCACACCTTCACATTTTTTTGAATTATAACGAAGTTCAACCTTATATCGATTAAGTTCAACCTTCACCCTTTGTTGTATTGTAATGAAGTTCAATGTAAACGTAGTGCTGATGAATATCATTCATATAGTTTATTCAAACAACAAAAATTACATGAAAATCCCACTTCAATGGACGTAGAAGTAGATGTCATGATTGAGGCCGAATTTATTTGGTGGCTCAAAAAGCAGTAAGAGCTTAAATTTGCCTCTTGTATTATATATTCAACTACTTCAGAACATCTTATACAATATGCTTTTCATGTTGATTAAATTTTTTAAAATTAATGTAGGTTAAAACTATACAAATCTTCAATGACGAACGTCAAATACACATATACCACTTGGCTCAATTGCCTTTAAAGAAAATAACATCTTGGTCTGCATTCAAAGTCAATGGATTTCTATTTCACACACAGAAAAGGTGTGAAGGAAAAAAGACTTTCAATTGTAGCATTTACGATAAAGGGAGCGATGAAGCTAGATTTGAGGATGATTATTATGGAATCCTCAAAGAGGTTATTCGTATAGAATATCTTGGAGAGCAGCTGAAACAATGTATGTTGTTCATATGTGATTAGTTTGATAACACCCATTGAGGAACACGCTGTCCCAAACTATGTCCCTTTGTAGAGGTGAATGGCACACGAAGATATAGAAAATATGATCCATTCATATTTATGAGTTCTGCAACCCAAGTGGTGTACATGAAATACCCGAATGCAATAAGAGATAAATTTAACTAGTGGGTTGTCATACCAAACAAACCTAGACATAAACTGAATAATGAATTCACTTTACCAGTTGCATTTCAAGAGGAACATGTATCTCACGTGACACCGGTGAATGATACAATTCCTGCAACTTTGTTGAATGAAGAGGAAGACATTGAAGTGGTTAATGAAGAAGGTGCAAATGAGAGAAGTGTGGAGGTGGGGTGGGATGATGATTTTGAAGATACTGAAGACGAAGTTGATGTCCACCTTGAAGACTTTGATGAGGACAATGAAATCGGGGATGATGACTAAACTAAGTTCTATCAAATTGTAGATCAAATCAATTTCACTATTTGCATATTGTATGCATGTGGACTTTATTGTCGTACGCATGTAGACTTTGTCATTGTATGCTTGTAGACTTTGTTCAATGAAGATACACTTGTCATTGTTTGATTTGGTGAGGTTGTTTACTTGTTGTAACTTATGTTATTTGATCACTATGCTTTGTATGTTTGTCCTAAAGATGTCAGCTATGCAACGTGAACGCAGTAGTGGATGTGGTAGAATTTGGGATGAGGTCGCAATAACCAAAGTGGCCAAGTAAAGGAAGATTTTCAGAGATGACAAAACTACCAAGACGTCCCTTACAATGCTTTTCTCGATCCCAACAGCATCCAAAACATGCAATTCACCCAAAATATACCTCAAACTTCTATGCCCCCCATGTTGACCTTTCCTTATGTAACACCCCGAAATTTTTAGTTACTAATTTTGATTCTAGTGTGAATTCCTAATTAATGTGTATGTATTTTATGTGTTTTATTTTAGATATATATATGTGTTTTAAGTTAATATGATTGTGTTTTGAGAATAATTTGTTGAGTGAGTATATTACTAAGGCTTTGTTTCAAAAAAAAGAATAAAAAAAGGAGGCAAAAAAAAAGAAAAAAAAGGGAAAAGAAAAAGAAAAGGGGGTGGGGATATTTGTTTTATCACGTGAAGGGGCTGCTTTCTCAAACCCCACATACACACACAATTCACACACCCACGCAGAGAAGAAGAAGAGAAGAAGAAGAAGAAAAGGAGAAGAAGAAGGGGAAGAAGAAGAAGAAGAAGAAGAAGGAGAAGGGGATTACAGTTTTGATTTTGATTTCAATTCAAGGTGAGTAATTCTTGTCTTTCTCAACCTAAAATTGATTAGGGGAAGATTAAATTTGAGATTCCTACTCGCAATTGCAAAATTGAATTCGAATTGAAGCTTTGAATATGAGGTTTTAGGGCTTAGTAGATTAGAACCCTAATTTCAATTGGTAGAAACCCACAACTAAAATTTTTATGGTGGTTTGTGATTTTAAGGTTATGGGAGTGTTTTGAATTGGTATTTATGTGGTGGGTTTGTTCATATACATTCTATACTTTGGATTTTTCGATTGATTGCTTGTTTTTGGTTGAATATTATGGTAGAAATGGGGTGGAATTTTCGGATATTATAGATAGCAGGATACTATTGGATTTTCTGTGAATTATTGCCTGCAGAAAAAATCCTAAAATTTTTATTGTAGGTTACCCAGGATATTAGGCAACTTCTGGTAAATTTTCATGAATTTTAGATGTGTAGTTTATAAGTTATGGGATTATTTGTTATGAATGGTTTGCTTTTATCAAATTATTACTGTAGATTCCTCATGATATGGGGTAATTTCTGGTAAATGTTTGTGAATTTTGGTGGCGTATGCTAAAAGTTATGAATTTTTGAGTTTAATTCGCAGACTTTTGATTCTTTTGGCGGACTGTTTGAATTTCTGGGAATGATGGGCCTGGAGAAAAATCATGAAATTTAAATGTTAGAATCTATATGTTATTTTTTAATTTCCTGCAAAGTTTGGTGAAGATTGGATGTGTATGTTGTGAGTTATGAATTTGTGAGTCAAAGTACCTTGTTTAGTGTAATTATGGATTATTTGTGTGTTTAATCCGTACATTAGATATGAAAAGGGTCATTGTTGAGCTTCCTGAGAATTCTGATTGTGTGATGAAGTATTGGACACTTGTGAAAAGTAATTTGAATAAAATCATGCTTTGTTTCGATTATGTTTTTGTTCAAATTGTGGAATTGAATTTCTTTGAAAATAAAAATGTGATTATATGATTTCATTAAGTTATGTTTTTGGGGAAAGAAATTTGTGTCTTGACTGAGGCTATTACAGAACATTCTAGAGCTATGACCATAGTAGTGACTGTCGTTATGTTCAAGTCGCCTAGTGGGAGAGACTATAACCAATCCCCTAGGATATGAATGTCGACCTTGTGTATGTGTGTGAGCCATGTGGGTCCTTAGTGATGAGGTTTTCAGCCTAAACTTACTTGGATATGAATGCGATTTTATGGTTTGTGTTGTGGGCAGTTCACGTCCTTCAGAGCGTTGGGCGCTTGGTTGGGACCATATGAATGAGTTGCTGCTGGTCCACCATTGGTTGGTACCATATGTTTGAGCCGTAGCTGGACCACCAGGATGTGTTTGTCACCCCTGCATTGTGATGGTTCTTTGCGTGAGTTATGAGTTGAATTCCCCTAAACTAAAAGTTTTGTATTCAGTTAAGAATGTGTGATGTGTTGTGAAATTGGTTTTGGCTTGGATTTTTAAACTTTGGATATGATATGGAATTGGGTTTCGTTTGGATTTGGTTTTGGTCTTAGTTTTGGATTTTGTATTTGGTTTTGGATTTGAAGGTTCATTTAAAACATCTATGAGCTTGTAATTGATTTTGAAACACATATATGATTCATAAGTATGTTGTAAGACACATGTTATGTGTTTATGGCTAGTATGTGAACTTTTGTGATAAAGTTGCTTTGATGCGTGTGCCAATTGTGATTATGGGCGGGCCGTTAGGTTGTTCAGCAGGTTTTACTTTCTTTTGGACTCTAGTGAGGACTAGGAGCCCAAAAGACATGATTGGTATAGGACAATCATGGTTAGTTTAGTGAATAAACTAACTGCAAAGTTTGTTCGGGGACTCAAGTGGAAATGTAGGTCCTTGAAACGTACCTGGTATGGGACAGGTACGGCTAAATTAATCTAATTGCCTACCTCATAACAGAAATGTGTGTGTGTTTGTGATATTCATGAACATATTAGATATAAACGATATAAGTGCCTTTTTTATTCTTGAAACATACGCGTGTCCTCTTATCGTCCCCTATATGATATATGAGATGTTATGTTTAGATGTCATAAGATACGTGTACTGTGTGTTTATGTGTTAATCGGTTAATGTGCAAAGTGTAACAGCGGGGAAAGTAAGGGTTATTCACTGGGCTCGGGGAGCTCATGACCTCACCATTTTTCAGGTTTTGAAAGCGAGGAGGGACCAAAGGAGCATTAAAAGAACTTATTTGGACTTGGAGGGCCCATTGTATGTATATGTTATGGATTATGTTTAGTAAATACTGTTCTGTATTTTGATTCAGATATATGTAAGAACATTGTAGAGGCGGTTTAAGTATGTATGTAATGTATGTTTTAGATTGACCTTCCCGAACTTCAGTTAGATTTCTATAAGAGCTTCCGCTGCTATCGACTATCAGCAGGTTAATTATGATTAATAAGTTAATGTAGGCCTTGTGGGCGCCCCTGACCGAGCGTCCACGGCGGTAACGCACCTGCCCCTTTGGGTGGGGCGTTACACCTTATTCCAGTCACAAAGACCCCTGACACTCAGACTCAATGAGCATTTTTGCCCAACCAATTTCGCTCCTACATCCCTGTACCACCTGTCATTCCACAACACAATAACCAAAGGAGCTGGGACCATACTGAAGATGTTTCAGGCCATGGGAGCACGTCCAACAAGGTGCTCATCAGGCCAGATGGTAAAGACTAAGTGATTATACATTTTCATTGTTGTATATTCAGAACCCAAACATATATATAATTGTTTGTTATGAACATAAATTTCCAACTGTGTTTCTTATTTGCAAGCTTTTTTTCCTATGATGTAGTGTTCGAAATTACAAAGATATTTGTGAGCAAATTTCCTGACCCATGGCTATCATGGGGTAAAGTCCCTAAATCGCAACGAGATCTATGGTTTGGTGAGTTCAAGGTAAGATAAATTACTAAGTTCTCTATACTTGTAAATATATTCTTGATGAAAACATTATTTATGTTATGCTGACTTTTATTTTACGAAAGCGTTTGTATTGGACTCTCGAGCATGACTCCCATATTAGAAGGAATTTTGAGAAAAATGGGCCTAGTAGATTGAAAGACACATTTAGAGAGCTAAGAAAGAAGAACAAGCAGCTGTTGTGGTTGTCTGACAGCACTTAGAAGTCACTTCAAGAGTATTGGATTTTCAAAAATTTAAAAAGATGAGTGCACAAGCGAAGAAGAACCGGACCAGTGACCAAGATGACTTCGGTCCTTCTTTGCATATATGTGGTTTGATCCTATTTAGTGAGCATAAAAGACGTTTGGTAAGTGGTTCGTGAATGTTTTGCATCCTGTACTTTCTATATGTCTTGCAATGTAGGAAGAACTCTCACATATTTCAACTTATTTGCATATTGTATAGGCTAAGAAGGTTCAAAGGGAGCTGGCCGCAATAGAACTATTTGAAGACACTCATCAACATGAGTAGGATAACACATAGGTTGATAACAAATCTGAAAAAACATATGTAAGTAACCTCCACTTTTTACGTCTTTAAAATTTTCTTACTCGCGTAATTTTGATGCTAAATCTACAACACATAATATTTTTAATCTTATTTTGTAGACGGTGCATCAATAGAAATGGGAACAAATCAAGCACTTTCAATCTTCTACAGATCCTACCTCCGACCCATCTGAAATTCCATATGAGACATAGCTGTAGGTGCAAAGCAACTTAAACAAAAATAGGCGCGTGTATGGGCTACGTTCAGAAGCGGTGAAACTGAAGCACATGTTCAAGTCCACAGCAACATCCAGGGCCAGTCAGGAGCCAGATATGCAAGAGACAGTCACCCAATTGAACAATAAGTTGAGTACAATGGCGGAGATAAGCCGCAGAACAGAAGAGGGGAACCGTCATTTAGAAGAGAAAGTCATGATGTTGAGTGAACAACTTAGTGGGGTGCAAAACACACTAAGTGAGTTCATTAGATCTCAACAAGCGTCTGGCTCTGGATCACGCCCACCCCCTTCTTCGCGCCCTTGACAGCACCGTCGCTCTACTTATGCTACTCCTCATCCTCCTCCTCAACCCGAATGCGAAGATGATGATGGTGGTGATAGTGATGGGAATGGGGATGGTGATCGTGATGACCATGGGTATGATCCCTACTCTGGCAACAACTATTGACTTTTGATGCTGTGTTATGCGTATTTGCTACAATGGCTTGGGATTTTGCTACAACGATTTGGGATTGTGAAAACTTTGTACTTGTGATGGTTGAACGAAAGTAACAATGTGTGGCAGTTACTTTCTGAATTAGTTAGAATTTGATGTCGGTGCTGTTGTGTACAACTCAACACTTGTGCTGGTTGAATGAGCGTAACCACGTATGGTAGTTACGTTGTTGTGATAGATGTACCACACGTGGTGGTTGTAAATATTGTACTTGCAGGTTTTGTTGAACTTGTAATTGGGTTGTTCAAGTTGCGCAATGTTTTTCGAAAAACTGGGCGTAAATTCTGCCGGAATTTACGACCGAAAAGCGTATTCCGACGGAATTACCGACGGACTCCGACAGGATTCCGATGGATTACCGACGGACTCCGGCGGAATTCTGATCGAATTCCTGGCTGCTATTTTTTTTTTTTGGAAAACAAATTTTTTTAAAAAAAATTCATTGCGTCTGACAAAAATTTTCCATCGTAGATCCGTCAGAAGTCGCTTCCGACAGACACCTCATTCCGTCGAAAATATTCTGACGGAGTACGATGTTCCGTTAGAGCCCCCTGTCTCTGTCGTGACCTACTTCCTCTACTGCCATGTCTCGTGACTCCATTTTATCACCAATCACGCCTCCTCCTTTCTTAGCCCCACCAAGCAATGTCGACACCTCTAGCATGGTAGAGAATGTCCTTGTTTCTGCTATCTTGGCTCATTTCCTCCAACCACCTCTACAACCACACATCACATGTGATCCTCTTATCTCCTATTTTCCCTATTTGTCATGGATGCCCACGCCTTCCACCGTGCCTTTTGTAGGTGGTTGGTGAGTTTCGGGTGGTCAACTGTTTCTTTCAGCTCCGTTTTTCACTGTTGGGTTCAATGATTTTTCCTCTACTATGCTTCATTAGCCTTTACCTGTGGTCGTTTGTGGTTCTAATCTTCCACCTATTACACCAGGTATTTTTACTATTAACTTCAAGAATTTTGTTACCATCACTCTTACGAAAGTTGAAGACTTTTTATCTTAGCGAAACAATTGATTATCTTTCTTGTTACACAGCATTTGAATGAATTTTTTGATGGTACCATTATACAACCTTCTACATTTGTTGTTGATAGTAATGGGGTCCAACATCCTAACCCTGCTTATTCTATTTGGCTGCATTTAGACCAACTTTTACGATCATGGCTATTTGCTACTGTCTCCGCTGATTTGTTAACTAAGGTTCATGATTTGCTTCATTCGGTTCAACTTTGGCAACATCTAGCTAATGGATTCAATTTAGCTGGTCTCGCTAGGGCCAAGGATCTAAAATGCACGCTTTCTACTATATCTAAAGATCCTAATCAATCTATGGATGATTATTTGTGACGCGTTAAACAAATCGCTGATTCTCTAGCATCTATTCGATCACCTGTTTTTGATTTGGATCTAGTTACTTCGACTTTGACTATTCTTGACGAGGATTATCATACTTTTGCTACAAATCTCTCATACGGTTCCAATCTACTGACTTTTGATGACCTTCATACCAAATTAATTCACTATGAGCAATGCTCAAAATTCCTCAAGACGAAGGATCAGTAAGTTTTGCAACATCCTACTTTTGCTGCCACTACACCATCAGTTGTTGTGAGTCAATCTATTGGCAAACAGTCTTAAAATTCCTCTTCAAAACACACCAACTAAAATGATAACAAACGGAGAGGGGGCCAGTATAATAATCATAAAGGTGGCAAGAGTCAAGGGGGTGGAAACTGTAATAATAACCAAAATCAACAATCTGCTAGCAGCGTGCCTATACGTTCAAAAAAATAATAATAAAGTCTTGTCATGTTCAAGTATTCTTTGAACTTCTACTTCTTGTACTAGTTTTTCTGTTGTAGGTAACAATCTATCTAAAGGTGTGTTAGGTTCGCACTCAAATTTTGTTTGCTAAATTCGTTTTGCTGCTGATCATACTGCTGCTAATTGTGCCCAAAGACATCAACCTCAACAATCTCCTTCCATCCCGGCCTATGCTACTGGCAATGTTGTTGAAGCTAATGAATTTGTTTGGCATCCTAATTTGGTTGCAGCTTTTCATATGACTTCGAACGAAGGTAACTTGCTAGTTAAAACCACTTATCATGGTACTGGTCGAGTCTGGATTGGCAATGGTAATTTATTGACTATTCAACAGAAAGGGTCTTCTAGTTTTCGCACTGCCTCATGCCCTCTTCATCTTAAAGAAGTCATTCATGTCCCTTCTTTACAGCATAACCTCATATCTATTCGAAAGTTGTGTCAAGATAATAATTGTTCTATCTTACTCTTCTTCTCTTTGTATCAAAGACCTACAAACGGGAGAAGTTTTACTTCAGGCTCCTTAAGTGGGAAATGTCTAGCCATTAACCCTATCTTCCGCATCCACACATCCTGCTATGGTTGTTTTTACTGATTCTACTGATACTTGGCATCAACAACTTGGACATTATGGTGCTAGAACTCTTTCCAAACTTAAAAGTTGTAATTCAATTTCTTTGCCAAAACAATTTCATGATTTTTGCACTTCATGTCGATTAGCAAAATCTCAACGTTTGCTTTTTCAATTAGTTTAACAGTCTACTACTGCACCTTTATATTTAATTCACTCTTATGTTTGGCAATCTCTTGTTATTTCTACTTTTGGATATAGGTATTACATTTGCTTTGAGGATGATTAGTCTAGATATACCTGGATTTATCCTATGAAGCAAAAATCAGAGGTCTTCACTATTTTTTGCTCTTTTCAAAAATTAGTTACAAACCTTTTCAATACCAAAATAAAAATTTTCCAAAGTGATGGTGGACGTGAATTTGACAACTATGCTCTTGGTGCCCATTTATTAAATCATGGACTTTATTTTCAAAATGGTGTAGCAGAACGTAAACATCGGTATCTAAACGCAATGGTTCGTGCCTTTCTTTTAGAGGCTAGTATACCCGCTCAATTCTGGGTCGATGTTGTGTCTACTGCTGTTTTTATAGTCAATCGCTTGTCTATGCCTGTGTTGGAGGGAAAGTTGCCTTATCAAAAACTGTTTCACAAAAGTTCCTGATTATAATTTTTATGCACTTTTGGTTGTAGTTGTTTTCCAAATTTTTCAGCTACCTCTTCAAACAAATTGGCACGTTGCTTAGTTTTATGTGTTTTTCTTAGGTACGCCTCCATTACAAAGGATACAGATGTTCTGATCCTATTTCAGGAGCAGTTTTTATAAGTCGACATCTGCGATTTCATGAACATATTTTTCCTTTTAAGGACATAATTTCAAAATCTGTGTAATGTCTCAATAGCTTGCCATATCTCCCGATGTTTTGACTAGCTTAAGCCATCCTATTTATGTGTTGCCCAATGAGTCTACTTCTTCCTGTACTCTGCGCAGTTTGCGCAGTTTTTCCACCATTGCTCCCTACCCCTCTTCTTGGTTTCCACAAATGGATCTGCCTACCCAAGCTCAATCCATATCTTCACCTGTCCTATCCAATCCATTGCTTGTGTATGCTTTGCTCAGCCTTCCCTGAAACTCATTCTCGACACACCAAACACATGCGGCCCAGTCTAAGACTGCCCGTATGCCTTTGACTTTCTCTAGTCGAGACTCGTTGCCCCACAGTCATAGTACCAACCCCCATCTGAGCCCAATTCTCCTTCGTCTATCAAAACAGCCCAATCCCATATAGCTTGCTCCTCGATTTTCTTGCCCAAGCCTGCTTGGCAGCCTATTCAATCCATTATCCCTAATTGTCATTCGATGCAAACTCGCTTAAAGAGTGGAATCTTCAAGCCCAAATCTATTCTCACTCTTAAAACTGTTGTTGTCACTCTTGAACCTACTTCCCACACCCAAGCTTCTAAAGATCCTCAGTGGCGTGAGACTGTGGCAGAAGAATGCAATTCCTTGATTACTAATGAAACCTAGGATTTAGTACTATCCCAACCAGGACAAAATCTAGTCGGTTGTAAGTGGATTTATCAAGTCAAGTTTAATTTTGATGGGTCTGCGAAAAGACATAAGGCACAGTTGGTTGCCTTTTGTAACCGCCAACAAGCAAGCATTGATTACCATGAGACTTTCAGTACCACCCACTATTCGTCTAGTTCTATCTTTAGCTCTTTCTTTTGGGTGGTCCATTCGACAATTGGATGTTAAAAATGTATTTTTGCATGGTATTCTCACCAAAGAAGTTTACATGAAACAATCTCCTAGGTATGTTCATATGAAAAATCCTCATCACGTTTGCAAACCCAAAAAGGCCATTTATGGTTTGAAATAGGCTCCTCGAGCATGGTTTTGTAGATTCAGTAGTTTCCTACTGTCTCATGGTTTTACCTGCAGCCAGGCCGACACTTCTCTATTTGCTTACAACCATGGTTCTGCCGTTCTTATCCTTCTTCTATATGTGGATGATAGTATCCTTACTTGTAGTTCTTCAATTGTCATTCATAATTTCATTTCTCTCTTATCTCATCGGTTTGCTGTGAAGGACTTGGGTAATCTTCATTACTTCTTAGGTATTCAGGCGGTACAAAATCCTGTTGGCTTATTTCTGACTCAGCAGAAATATGTTCATGATCTTAGTGGCAAATTTCATATGCACCCTGCTAAACCTGTTCGTGCCTCATGCCTTTCTTGAACCTCTTTAACTCTGACAGATAGTGAGTTACTTATAGATCCCTTTGAATACAAAACTATGGTAGGTGCATTGTAATACCTAACTATCATTTGACCTGATTTTGCCTATGTTGTTCATGTTGTTTCCCAATTTATGCATTGCCCCTGTACTACTCATTTGCATGTTGTTAAGTGTATTTTCAAGTATCTACACGGTACTTCAGATTACGGCCTTCAGCTTCGATTTGTTGTCACTCCTTCTCTCATTGTTGCACATTTTTATGCTGCTTGGGCCGACTATAAGGACTCCTGTTATTCTACTACAAGATATGCAGTGTTTTTCAGACTTAATCTAATTTCTTGGCATTCCAAAAAGCAACCCACTGTTTCTAAGTTTTCTACTGAAGCTGAATATCGGGTTGTCGCTTATATTGTTGCGGAGACCATCTGGATTCGCAAGTTACTTGATGATCTTGGTATTCGCCTTCATCTCCTACCAAGGTCTATTGTGACGTTGTTGGTGCTTCCTACATAGCTGTAAATTTAGTTCAACATGATTGTAGCAAGCATATTACTGTTGATTATCACTTTGTCCGTGAATGTGTTGCCCATGGTGTTAGTTGTTCGTTATATTCATACCAAGCTTAAGTTAGGTGATATCTTTGCTAAAGGATTGTCTACCAAGCAATTTGAGTTGTTTAAGAACAATCTATCTGTGCATTCAGCCATACAAATTGAGGGAGGGTAATAGAGTTATGTTAGGAACCTAATTGTATAGATTTTAATTTTGTATTTCTTATATGACTCTCCTAATATCTTATAACTGCTATTTAATACAATGTTAGGGGCTCTCAATTGGATCAGAGCCTTACCTTTACTTTCATAATACCTTATATCCTTAATGTAAACCTTTAGCTTAAAATGTTTAATAATAAAAATTTGAAATCTTAAATGGTTCAAACACTAAGTAATTAAATTATCCTTTCTCTGCCTTTATCTATTCTTCCTTAAATTGCACACTTTTTTTATTTCAATATTTAATCATTTTACTTCAAAGAATTGGTAGAAAGAGTAAAAAGACAATATTCCAGTATTTACCTATTTTCCTACAAAGGTGAATATATATAATTATGAAACCTCTTTTTCACTTTATAATCCTCTTTCCTTAGTAAAAAGGATAAATTTGCTGGTTTTCTCTCTAGCTTCTCTCTCTAGCCCGCTACTCTCTTTCTGGCTACCACCATAGCTGCACAGAATGGTCACTTGGACCTCGGAACCAGCCCGTCAGCCTCCGGCGGTAAGTGACGGTCCCCGGCGGTGGGTCTCTTCCCGTGGACCTGAGTTCCCTGAGCACCAGCGAAGACGGCCCCTCGCCGCACCGGTAACCCAATTCCGGTGGGTCAAAGTTCTTATCTAGCTCGCTGCTCCCTCGAGCTGCACAGAAAGGTAACGTGGACCTCGGACCTAGCCCGGCAGTCTCCGACGGTGAGTCTCTTCCCGTGGCCCTGAGGTCCCTGACCACCAGCGCAAACGGATCCTCGCCGCACCGGTAACCCAATTCCGGTGGGTCAGGTTGGTATAACTCTCTCCATCTGTTGTGTGGGTACTCAGCGTCTTGGAACCTCAAGCTGGGTGTGTGGGTGTACAATTCAGGTGACGCCATTTTTGGAGCCTCAAACTGTGTTAATTTGGTTTTCTGTAGTTCGTGCCCAGTGACCATCTGTGTGCCATTGTTTTGGTCTAAGTCTGTTTCTGTTTGCCAGTATTTTGCCTTTGTTATTTCTGCTCTGTTTTAGGGTTAATTTTTGCTCTGTTTTGGCCTGTGGCATTTTCGGCAGCATTTTAGAGTTTTGGTGGGCTGATTTTGCTCGGTCGTTTGTTGCCGGTTGCTTGCGATTGTTGTATTTTCGCCCCTCTAGGTTCCTCCCCTTTGGTGTTGCTCTGTTGTTCTGTTGCTTGCGTGCTGCTCGGTTTCCTGCTCGCGACCCTGTAATAGCCCCAAATTCCTCTTGGCTAGTGTGCTTAGCTCTTAACTCATTGCTACCCGTGCCCAGTTCCGATTCCCCTGTTGGCCCATTTTTGATTCTCCGAGTAGTATTAGTAGTTTTTGTTAGTGGTTTTTTTGTTGATATTGCTTCTGCTTCTGCCTGTTTTCTGTTGGTAGTATCGGCAGTAGTGTGTTGGTTGTTTCCCTGTTTTCCCTGTTTCACTCTGTTCTCTGTTTTCCTTGTCTCCTAGGTTGTTAGTTCTGGTAAGGTGCCTGGGGGTTGTAGTTGTATTAGTTATAGCTTTGTTTTCTAGGCTAGGGTTAGTTATCTTTTTTGTTAGGTTAGTAGCTTTTTTGATCGGTTTATTAGCAGTTTTAGTTTTTTTATTTTATACTTTCTGTTTTCACTTTTGGTTTTGGTATTAGTAGTGCTGTTGGGTTTTTAGTTTGTTTTGGCTATTCAGTTGGTGGGGGTAGTAGCGTGGTTTTTTTTTTTTTTTTTTAGTATCCGTGTGGGTGGTCTTTAAGTGTTTTAGTTTTGGGTGTTTTTAAATTTGTGTGGTGGTTAGTAAGTAGTTAGTGTTTGCGGTTGGGGTGGCTTTGTTAGTAGTTCTTTAGGGTGTTTGTGGGCCCCGTAGACGTCTGCGTCTGTGGCGGGGCATGTAGCGGTTTCAACCTGTCCTCCTGGGAGTTTTGGGGGTAGGAGGGGGTTAGGGCTAAGGAAGGTTCGCCTAGCGTCCTGGAATATTGGGACCCTCACGGGTAAGTCGATAGAATTAGTTAAGGCTCTGCGTAGGCGTAAGATTAGTATAGCGTGTGTCCACGAAGTGGGTTGGGGAGAAAGCTATAGAGATCGATGGGTACAAGCTGTGGTACTCGGGGTCAACCAAGGTGAAAAATGGAGTTGGCATCCTGGTCGTGAAGGATTTGGCGGACCAGGTGGTCGAAGTGAGGCGTAAGAGCGACCGGATTATGGCCATTAAAGTTTTGGTAGGTTCAGTTTTCGTAAATGTGGTGAGCGTGTATGCGCCCCAGGTAGGTCTGCCGGAGGAAACTAAGAAGCTCTTCTGGGAGGACCTAGACGAGGTCGCACAGGAGGTACCCCAGAGCGAGAAACTGTTCATAGGAGGTGACTTTAACGGCCATATCGGCGCGGAGGCAGCGGGTTATGTTGGGGTCCACGGGGGTTTCGGTTTCGGTGAGAGGAATGAAGGAGGGGTCTCCTTGTTGGACTTTGCGGTGGCCTTTGATTTTTGGGTTGCCAACTCCTTCAAGAAGAAGGAGGACCACATAGTGACCTTCAAGAGCATTTCCTGCAAGACCCAGATTGACTACTTCTTAACGAGAAAGGAGACTCGGAGATCGTGTAAGGACTGTAAAGTGATCCCCAGCGAGTTGCTGGGAAGTCAGGACAGGCTGCTGGTTTTAGATGCAGAGTTCAAGTTACCTAAGAGGTCGAAGAGGAAAGCTGAAGAACCCAGAATTAAGTGGTGGACCCTTACAAAGGAGAAGGCGGGGTTTATAGCAGAAAGAATAGTTGAGGAGAGAGCTTGGAGGAGGGCTGAAGACGCCGACTCGATGTGGGATGCTATGGCGGACTGCATTCGTAGGGCGGCTAAGGAAACCTTAGGTCTATTAAGGGGAGGCGGTAAAAGGATGGAGGGGACCTGGTGGTGGAACGAAGAGGTAAAGGAGAAAGTTAAGGCAAAAAAAGAGGCTTACGCGGAGCTCATGAACAGCAGCTCGGAGGACGAGAGGGCGCAGAAGAAGATTGGATACAAGGCGGCCAAGAAGGTGGCCAGAAGGGCAGTGGCAGTAGCTAAGAGTCATGCGTTCGATAGACTGTACCACAGATTGGGGACGAAGGAAGGGGAGAAGGAGGTTTTTAAACTGGCGAGGGATAGGGAGAGGAAGTCTAGGGATTTGGGGGTGGAAAGGTGTATCAAGGACGAAGAGGGTAAGGTGTTGACGGAGGATGCTGAAATTAAGGAGAGATGGCAAAGGTTCTTTGCTAAACTCCTCAATGGGGAGGGGGGGAGACGTCAGTAGTCGGGGTAGAGAGTGTAGCGATCAGCGTGCGGGCGATATGATCTCAAAGGAGGAGATTAGGGAGGCCTTGAAAAAGATGGCGAACGGAAAGACCGTGGGCCCGGACCAGATTCCAGTGGAAGTGTGGAAGTTTCTGGGGGAAGTGGGTCTAGAATGGCTCACGGAGCTTTTCAATGTCACTTTTCGGACCGCCAAGATGCCCAGAGAGTGGAGGGTCAGTACAATCATCCCACTGTACAAAAACAAAGGGGATATCCAAGATTGTAATAACTTTAGGGGTATCAAGCTGCTCAGTCACACTATGAAACTGTGGGAGAGGGTGATTGAGAGAAGGTTCCGAGGGGAAGTAGAGATTTCAGAAAACCAATTTGGTTTCATGCCAGGCAGAGCGACCATCGAAGCGATTTACCTCCTCAGAGGGCTCATGGGCGCGTTCAGGGACAGAAAGGTGGATCTCCATATGGTGTTCATTGACATGGAGAAAGCCTATGATAGAGTGCCAAGGGAGGTATTGTGGAGGTGTTTGGAAGAGAAAAGGGTGTCGCACGAGTATATTCGTGTTATCAAGGACATGTACGAGGGAGGGCGGACGAGGGTTAGGACCCCGGGCGGGGTCTCCGATGACTTTGCTGTTACTCTGGGCTTGCACCAGGGATCCGCTTTAAGCCCGTTTCTTTTCACAATAGTTTTGGACGAACTCACTAGAGGTATTCAGGACGAGGTGCCTTGGTGCATGTTATTTGCAGATGACATCGTTCTTATCGATGTCACCAGGCAGGGGGTGAATGACAGGTTGGAGAGTTGGAGGCGCACGCTGGAGGCAAGGGGCTTTCGGTTGAGTAGGTCGAAAACGGAATACCTTCACTGTGGTTTCAGTGGGAGGATAGTAGAGGGGGGAGATGTCGTTCTGGATGGGAGGGTAATACCAAAGGTTGACAAATTCAAGTATCTGGGCTCGATCATCCAGTAGGATGGGGACATTGATGAGGACATTAGCCAGCGGATTAGAGTGGGATGGCAAAAGTGGAAGGCAGCGGCAGGGGTGCTGTGCGACAAGAGAGTGCCCATGGGTTTGAAAGGCAAAGTTTATAGGACGGTAGTCAGACCGGCTATTCTCTATGGATCGGAGTGTTGGCCTGTAAAAAAGACGCAGGTCCAAAGGTTGATGGTAGCTGAGATGAGAATGGTCAGGTGGATGTGTGGATATACGAGGCTGGACAGGATTAGGAATGAAGTGTTTAGGGGCTTAGCTGAAGTGGCCCCGATAGAGGAGAAGATGAGGGAATCAAGGCTCAGATGGTTCGGTCACGTCAAAAGGAGAAGTGCGACCGCTCCAGCGAGAAGGGGTGAGAAAATCGCCCCCCCCAGGTGGTAAGAGAGGGAGGGGTAGACCGAAGAAGAGTCTGGAACAAGTGGTTAGAGAGGACCTGAGAGTCGTCGGTCTCACGGAGGACATGGCGCAGGATAGGAGGCTGTGGCGGGACAGGATTAGGGTTTCTGATTGTAGGGGTCGGGCGGTAGCTTAGGCGGTGTAGGGGGTAGGGTTTCGGTTTGCATGTCTGCAGGTCGGGCTTTTCGGGGTCGTGACGGCACCAACCGCGCCTGGTTCTGCTGAGGTATGTCTCTGCTCCGCTTCTTATTTATTTGCTTTGTTTCCACTCCCTCTCCTTTTTGGGTCTCTCGTAACCTTTTTCCATCCTCTCTCTCTCTCTCTTACTCAGTAAATGGTTTCATCAATCGTTTTTCCCTTTAAACCTTTTTCTCAAAACTTTTTTGTGGGTCTTTTGGAATCAACCTCTCTATGGGTAGGAATACCGGTAGAGGTAAGGTTGCCTACAGCTGGATCTCCCCAGACCCCGCGAAAGCGGGACCCACATTGGGAGTTTGTTGTTGTTGTTTGTTGTTGTTTCCTTAGTAATGAGTATGTCAAGACACTTATACAAGTAAGATAGTTGATCAATTTGATTTTCACATTTGCTTTATTTAGATTTCTAAATAGTATTTGGTTGTAATTTCTTCATGAGGAATTAATTCCTATTATAAGCTTATTCTCTTTGCATTTGCTTTCTATCCTCGGCCTTTCAACGATTCTTGATTGTCATAAGGCTACTTGGGTATAAAGAATTCAATAATCCTGACTAGACTTGTTTTATTCAAATAACGTTACTTCTTCCTCTTCCAATGCAGGAAATAGTAATTGAAAATTGTTAGTTTTCTTAAAGCTTACATTGGGCATTTTAATATGTTTTGATGAAAGACAACAAGAGATTAATCAATTCACATATTCATCATATTATATTTGTGTTATCTTGAGATTACAATGTTGATTATAATTGATAAATATTATGATTGATATCCTTTTTGGTTATGGTTGTTTCCTTATTATTAGGGATCCTTATGTTGTAAATATTTGACTTTCAAGATTTAAATCCTTGATATTTGCCTCGACTATAGAAAGGATTGCAAATCATCTCAAAGAGATTCTGAATCGGCTAAAATGGAAGTAGCCGTTGAAAAATCTTGATCATCTCAAAATATGGAAGCGGCAGTTGAAAGAATCTCAAATCAAGTGAGAATTAGCCTTCTAGCCGCTGGTTGCTGAGATTGCCAACATTTTAAGGACACTAAACTGTAGTCCAATGCACTAAGTTGAAGTTGGAATCCAGGGTATGTCTAACGGCTAGTTTCCAAGAATTCCTCCAAGTTTCTACTATAAATACAGAGCTGAATCAGAGCTGAGAGACACAAGAAAGAGAGTACAAGCAATTGTCATACTCAACACACACTTGCATACATTGCGCTTTAACTTGTTTTATATTTATTCAAGTTGTATTGTTCAAGTTGTAAGTAGGGTAAGATTATAGAGTTGAAAGGTTAACTCTACCAATGACTTGTTGAAGGGTCAACTTGTAGTTTGGAACTTAGAGTATGTGTACTCTAGAGTTGTATAATCCCTCCTAATAAAATTGGGTTAATCCTAGAGTTAAGGAACTTTAGGTGGGGACTAAGCTTGATTGAGACTAACCTCGTTAAAAATTACTCGTGTCTTGTCCACATTTACTTTTCGCAATTCTATTTTGATTATTTTGAGACTTTGATCATCACCCTATTCACACCCCCAACTAAGGTGGTTTAACTAGCCAAAATCGGCCCAACAGCAACAATAGTATTGTAAATACGCATAGAAAATTGCACATACTTAAGTTCGCATATGGAAACTGAAAAACAAGAAGGGAAGAAGGAGAAATAATGTAGTAGAGATCTTTGTGTCAAGGGCAAACACATAAATTTTTTAGATCCACCAATATTTAACATTGAATGACGAAAACTAGTATGACATTTATAATTAGCATAACACTCAAACAAATCGATAACTACAATAGCAAAATATTATATATGTAATATATAATATACATATATATAATTAGCATAACACTCAAATAAATCAATAACTGCAATAGCAAAAATAAGAATAAATTGCACGATAGTATTGTTTAGATACATATATATAAAATATACATATTCCTTTTTTTAAGCAAAGGAGGGATTCATTAATTGAAGGTCCTACAATATTTATAATTAGCATAACACTCAAACAAATTGATAATTACAATGGCAAAATATTCTATAGAAAAAAAAATAATTGAAACTCTTGTAAATAAATGATAGGACATATGTATTCTTAAAATTATAATATAGATATCAAAATTTAGAAAGTAAATCTTACATCGATGCGTACTTTAATGCCACTCATGAAGGAAGAAGTTTTTTAATTAATGAATTATCAGTATAACTGCAAAGTTCAGAGTTGAGATCTAGCTCACAAACGTAATATGAAACGCTTGAGTATTAGCAAAAAAGAAATCACCCATTTGTTGTCAGAACATAGAAAGAAGAAAAGAATTATTTGTTTGAATTATTTACATGAAGGGGGCGGGGAATCCTATGATCGCTTGCTATTGGGATCACCACTTTCATGCAAATAATTCAAACAAATAATTCTTTTCTTCTTTCTATGTTCTGACAA
>JACYFF010031954.1:18674321-18685686 GCA_017589665.1 Selenicereus undatus | reverse complement strand
CCACACACACACACACACACACACACACACACACACACACACACATATATATATATATATATATATATATATATTATAGACACATATATATACATATATATATAGACATACATACATATATATATATATATATGCATGCTTAGTGTTTCGTACGTCATGTTTGTATGCAGGTATTACTTTCATCTAGGAAGAGACATCGTTTGCCTACCTCTGGTTGTTAAAGTATATTACCGTCCTCTGATTTATTATTCTTATGGTACATAGCTACGGCAACCTAATTTATTAATGTATCTTAGTCATTCCTGGCGGTGTGTCCTTATTTTTTCTATTAAATGTTTTCACAAAATCATTCTTCTATAAAATGTTTTCATAAAATCTCGTTTTTCGTGGGTCTCTTGGAATCAGTCTCTCTATGGGTAGGAATACCGGTAAAGGTAAGATTGCCTACATCTAAATCTCTCCAGACCTCACAAAGCAGGATCCACACTGGGAGATGGTGTTGTTGTTGTTGTTGTTGTTGTTGTTGTATATATGCTTAGTTTTGAATACTTTTATACTTGAGTTTTAAATATGAGTGTTAAATGTATTGTTATAATGTCTTTTTGCCATTAAAACTTTTATTCTAAACCTTTTAAAACTTGATTTCTTTTTTGTTGAATAATGTTCACATAAATGTAAAATTACAATAAGAAGACGGATAAGGTATATATAATGTTCACATAAATTCTTCAATTACCATTAAAAGGAGCCAATTCAATATATTAACCTATAAATTGTACCAATAAAATGTAAATATAGCAAATCAAAAGTCATTAATTAAAGCTAAAATATGGGAGAATTTAGCATAAAAATAGATTACACAGTTGAGTAGATCGACATCTTAATTCCTTTCTTTTCTTCTTCTTTCCCTTAACTTCCTTCCTTCATTAATTTGGAATGTTTTCAATGATCATAGAACATAAATAGTAGTAGAATTAGAAAAAAAAAATTTTGGAGTATTGCATGCACCTTTGTTTGCATTTGCTCTTCATTATCTTAATTTTTTCAAATACTGCATAGTTGGCTATAGGTTTGCACTTTAATTTTACATTTGTTTGGATTTATATTGAAGTTGGTATTTGGTTCTTATTACAGATTTTCATCCAAATTTTGCATTTTATATATTTTCTTTTCAATTGTTTGTTTCTGTAGGAAGAAATATGACTAACCTGGATGCGAAAATATACTGTCGGTAATAGTCCATGATACTAAAGAAAGCCAATCCACGCCAATAAGAATATGAAACGGCTACTAGAGTCACTTTTAGGGTTTCATGTCCTAAACCCGAGAATCTAATTGATGGTGATTCAGCTGTGAGAGAGAATATAGGAGAGTATGAGAGATTTCTATTGTCTATGTCTTGGCTATCCCCTAAACTCCCCTTATATAGGTTTGGGGAATAGCCAGGGTTGTTACCCTAGGCAACATACATGGCCGTTGAGCCTAATTCTATTAGGCCTGGCCTACAACTCCCACTCGGCCACGTAGGCCGCAAAAATAAATGCTCTCCACATATCGTTATTCTTTCACGCTTCATACCAGGAATAGGACGTGCGACCATAAATGACCAGTAGTGTTATATTAAGTTACCATCCAACTAACATAATACTTTCACGAAATACGATACCCCAAAACCATCCCAAAACATCACTAGTGACATCTCTAATCCCTTATACCTGATATATCATATGATTATGTTCTCAACATAACCGCCCAGGCTGATATGGTGATGGTGGATTGGTTTTTCCTTAAACACTCATGAAATTTCATCTGGGCTTAACTGCTTTCCTGACGTGTTTTCGCTGAACTGTATACATCGTGGTTCTTGAGAATCACATTAAAGTAGCAACATCAAGCTTCGACTTAATATCATAATTTTAAGTCAAAGGGTCATCGTTCATAGGGTCACACGGTGACAAGTGATGGGGAAATCAATTGTCACTCCATGCATGGGTCGTCTTATAAGCACACACAGTATGAGATATGTGTCATGACATAGCTCCCACTCAGCTGGGTACGTCACTCTTTATGCCATGCGAATCGCCAGTCTAGATTTTTACCCAAAAAATCTAACCTAAGTCACTAGATATACATACTGAATGTTAATCTTAACACTCAAGATTCGACTTTTAAGACTTCAATATGAAAACTTATTTCATACTCGACTTCTTTGAGTCTCATCTTAGTCTTACTAAGGCGACTATATTCATTCCACTCATACACTTCTAGTGTGAGTAATCAATATTGCACACCTAGTGCCAATATGATTCAGTCTCATCCTACTCCATACTCAAGCGTCAGGGTGATTGTCTGTGTGACTAGGCCAATCAGAAGCCTGTGACATTTCAATATGCCTAACGTACAACAATAAGCATCTGGGCCATAAAAGAAACATGTCCATCACGTAACAGAACATGTCTAGATACCAAACCTTATGAACTTCAAGACTCAACCAATGAGTTTTGAACACATCACTAGGAATGGGTTTAGTTAAGGGAACATATCACCTTGTTAGTATATATATATACCTAATGGCAATGCTTTTTGTCTCTATGGTACAAGACACACGATCTACCTCCATAGCTGACATTGTTGTACAGTTGTGCTTCTTAGCTGCACCATGACATGGCTCCCACTCAGGGTGAAGGCATGTCCTGAGGTTAACTTAGACTCATCCAAGTTACCACCCCAATCAATATTTGAGTATCCTCTCAACTTGAAGCCTCCTCCTTGATAACAAAAGACAGAGTTATCAATACCACGAAGGTAGCGCTTGATTCTCTAGGCGACTTGCTAATCAGCAAGGCTTGGGTTATGTTGATAATGACTTATCAAACTAACTGCAAAGCAATGTCAGGGTCATGTACATAACATTGCTTACAATAAGCCCTATGACACTAGGGTTAGGGACATTTGTTCATTATCTCTATTTTGTTATCTGTTTTAGAACATTGAGCAAGACTCAAGGTTGGACCCTTCTCAACTGGAGTATCTAAAGGTTAGGAATTACAAACCCAAAAATCGTTCCAAGACATTTTGACGCATGCTTCTTGGGACGACTTTGGATTATTTCCACTCATAGGACATACCTAGTTTTACCCATGTCCTTTGTGTGAAAGACATGAAATAACTACCTTTTAGTAGCTTTGATCATCTCCAAGTTGTTCCCTAGTCAATAGTTTGTTATCAACATAAGGAACGTAATCCCCATATTAATCTTTCAACATACACAATGGTCACATGTGGACCTTTTAACATGACACACATTGTCCTCTTATCCCTTTGATACAAAATCAATGGGTTAGTCCATATAAATCTCTTTCTCAAGATCACCATTGAGAACAGCAATCTTTACATCTATTTCGAACAACTCAAAGTCCGAAAGGGCAACCAAGGCTAGGAATATTTGGGCCTGAACTTATCAATTGAGCTATCCACCCGATGTTTTATCTTGAAGACTTACATCGGGGTGGAATTCCAAGGAGTTCTTAAACCTTGTCAATGAGTCCATCTCATCCCTTGTGGCATCCAGTCACTTTTTGTGATTTGGTAAACCAACCGCCTCTTGATAAGAGGTAGATCCCTCAACTCCCAAGGGAGTGCATGGGAATATTTCCTCTTCGATGTAGAAAAATCATTGAAGAATTCTTCCATGCCAACTCCTTCGGATTCTGGGACCTTCATTATTTGTCTGCTGATGTGAGAAATCCCTCCCCCTTTCTCTCAGAGGTATGGGACCAGGAGTTCCTCCCACTTTCTCTAAGAGGTATAGAACACTGAGTATGGAGAGAAAGTTACTCCCACTATCCATTTGAGGTGGGATCCTAAACGTGTGGACTAACTGCATGTTCAGGAATGACTCTCCTCAACATTTGGAGATTGATGACGAATCTCATTCTCCTTAACAGACAAATATTCACCATTCCTATCAAATAAGAAAGGTGTACCACCCTTGGTGACTTAGTGAGAATTCAAATCCTGCCCCTCACCGAGAGGTGGTTGAAGGTCTTGTTGTAACGCATACAAATTGAAGGCCTTTTAAATTTCACCAAATGCTAAGAAACTCATCATTAAGAAAACCGATATTGCGGGAATTTGATTCACGAAAGAAAATATTCATGATCTCGATTGGTTTGAAGAATTCTAATATTTCGTTCCAATTGAGTCATATTACCGTTATAGGGTATATGAACACATCAAGTACCTAATAGCGGTGAGATAGGAGGTACACATACCTATATCATGAATGTATAGCTCCATGATATGCTTTCACATTCATGGACCGCAGATGTCTAGAGTGAATGAACGCTAAGAAATTTTATGTCCTCGAAACCTTACAAAAAAGATTTCCTAGTGCTTTACTAGGTAGACATAACTCACATTGTGCAACTTAAGCCCAGTGAGTTGGTCTTAAAAGACCGTCTTTAACTAGTTTGTTAAATCTATATTAACCCTTATGGTCAAAACGAGCATGTTTAAAACAGATTCAAAAATAGGGCAAGGATGGAAAATGTTGTATTTCGTCCATTGAAAACACCTTTCAATGTGACATGGCCAAACAAATCACCATGCCATATGATGCCTACGACATCTAGACGAAAATTAAGGAAAACTAACCTTAGCGACAGAAGACACAAGGAAATATCGCACCCCAAGTGCATAGAGAGCATTGGGAAGAGATAACGTAGTCCCTTCAAGGAGCCTCAAATGATTTTTCCTTAATTCAAGAACATCTTTTTCATCGTCGTTACCTAAAACGGCAATTTGTGAACCCATCATGTAGTGGTGAAAGTTCACAAAAATCAACTCGTTCCCAAACTATGTGTGTGGTTCCTTCCGTATCTGCAACCCACTAAGGATCACAGTTAGCAACAAATGCTTGAGAGCGCACATATTATCTAGGCTGTGAAAAAAGGTAACTTAATCGACTCAAGACGATCCCAAGCATAAGGTCCCTAATTTCCACAATCATAGCACTCACACGTGCTATATGCCCCTCTTTATTTCCCTTAGTCTTTTTCCCTTTTGCAATACCAATCTTAGGTCTAGAACCTTATGAGGGAATAGATCGAACGAACCTGATGCTAAGCTAATCCCACGCATACTTAACAGTGGGGCAACTTTCAATCCCTCACTAGACTGTCATTCATGCGGTACTACAAAGTATAGCATGTTGATCAATCCATTCTCGAACCACTTTTGGTATGCTTTTAAGTTTTCTGGATACTGTTCACTAGCAGTACCATCTTTGTCATCCTATGAGGCCTAGAACCTAATGAGTGTCCTAACATTTCACATTCATTCAGAAGAAACTGAATCTTCTGACATTATGTATCACAGTCAGCGCTATCAAGTTCTTTTATTGGTAAACAAATTACCAACCTTATTTTGATTGCCATATCTAAAAGGTATATATTCTGTAAAGTGGACATTAGGCATATTTTCAAATAAATAAATTATCAAAAACTCCATTATCCATGTCGTATAATCGAAAATTTCGTTAAGCTCATAATCATCTCATACAAGCATGAATTAGAAGTTTTTATAACTTATTTATCACAAATTTTCATAAAACAAAATTTATGGAGAACATTATGGCTAAACAAATTAACATTTTAGATATATCACAAAGATATCAAACTTAATATAAACCAAATTTACATGAAGTTATCTCATTATTTATAACTACTAATATGTCATTTAGAACTCTATCAATGACATACCAAACATAAAATTCAAATTATTATATAAAACACATTTATATAATAAAATGAATCTATATTGCGAAACATATTTGAGTAATAGCATTTTACAAAAGAATTTCATAAAATGCCCAAATAGCATTATATAAAACACATTTATAATATTATGAATTTAAATTTCATAAAATCAATTCATAAAATACCGCTATATTACACAATTAGCGGGTAACATGAAACGAATTCACATTCATTAATTTGGGCAAGGAAAAAGTGCTAAAACAATGAGCAAATTTACTACAACTCATGTAGTTCATATATATAAAACACATTTATATAATGCTAGTAATTGGTGATTGACACGAAACATATCCATGTAATCGAACGCAACATACTTTGTAGCATGAAATATATCCAAATATTAGTCGCAATTAATCATACATAGAACAGATTATTAAAATTTGGATGAAACAAGTTCATAACAAAGCTCGCAAATTATATAAAACGTATTCATACAATATTGCAAACTTAAATTTCATGAAACAAATTCATAAAATAATCAAATATACTATATATTCAAATAATAGCAAGAAACTTGCTCATGTATACCTTAATGAATCATTTTTGTTAACTACAACAATGACAGAACAATTAGCTGATTTATAATTGCTCATGTTTTTGCATAGAAATTATTAAATCCTGAAACATATTCATGTGACGGGATATTTTATAAAATATATTTATATAATATAACTTATGAAACATATTCATTTACCGACCAGGGGGATCTTTATATCACATAGATATTTATTGAGTTCGAGTAAAACAAATTTACGTCATATGCACTAATTTTATATATGAAACAAATTCATATAACTTCAACTCAGTGGATCAATAACAACTTACTCGGTCAATAAAATGTCAAGTTGATGCATATACAAAACGAATTTCTATGTGACATTAAACATATTAATGTTTTATAATGAATTCACTCATTCAGGATTAAAACTAATTCGCAACCTTAATTCAACGAACAAATTAACTGCATGAAACTTTATCAACTTTAATATCATCATAATTCAAATAAAGTCATGCTATGACTAATGATAAGAATTAAACAGTAATGGCTGAAAAATAATTCAGCCTAAAATAGTTGAAAATAGTCTGACCCATATCATTAAAATGTGGCAAGAAGCAAACCGGCCCAAAAAGAAAAACGATTCAAAACCAAAACTTGGGCCAGAAAACCGACCCACTAAACCGTGCCTACCATTTCCCTTTTATTTGATGATTTAGCCCAAATAAGGAGGGAGTTTTAATGGCCTAAGACTCTCTCTCCTCCCGGTCTTTCTCTGCCACCCGAGCCCTCTCTCTCTCCTGCTAACTCTCGACCTCTCTCTCCTCTCTTTGCTTCTCGACTCCTCGCCATGCTTATGGAGCAATGAACTCCATCGTTCCTTGGCCATGGAAGGCTCTCTGCTTTTCGAATTTCTCTCTCTTCCTCACGCCCCATGTCGCCACCCTCAACCCCGTGGTGGACAACGAGTGCTTGCCTGAGAAACCCATAAAAGGAAAACCCCCCACCCGTCATCGAAAGCCAAGGATAACCCCACCAACGTGTAGATCGACCGCAACTGAGCCGGAAAACACTAGCCGAGCATCGAAAGCGGCTCTCACGCGGTGGCGCGTGACCCACACGCGTCGCCAATTCTGGTGGATTTCGCGAATCCTTTGCCGGATTAGAGTAGATCGACGGGCAAGGGTGCGGTTGGAGGAAGAATAATGGCCATTTAAGCATTCGTTGGCGGCGCGTGCGCTAAATGCGCCACCCTTCCCCGGTGGTTTCTGATGGGTGAGGTTCGGACCTCTTTCCATTTTCTACACTTTCTTCCCCCTCCCCTTTCTTTTTTTTTGTTTATTTGGGTGATGTGATGGTTTTGACCGAAGGCCACACCCGCCACAATAGCTACCACATAGGTGCGAGTGGTTAGGAGCTAGGGTTTCGTAGAATTTCGGACAGAGGGAGATTAGGGTTAGGGTCTTGGATCTCAGACAAGAACGAATTCACCTTTTGTTAACTAATGACACATAGTAATAAAAGGCTCATGTTGTTTTAATTGTATATTGACAATGATTAACCAGCTAAGCATGTTTTTCGCATATTAATCTAGACATGGATAGATCTAGGCATGAACTTGATTAATTTGAGCATGACTTCGATTAGCATATAATCGTACAAAAGAATCATGCTTTAAATAATCAGTCTGTAATTGTTTATAGCATATTTGCAAGAATCAATCTCGGTAGGACGGATTAACACATAGTTAGTGAGCACGACTAAAAAACTAATTTTTAGCCAATACACGATATTAAGGACACAGAAGCATGCTTTTGGTTGCATAATTACAAAAATTAAAACAACTGATTATGTAGTCATGTTCTGGAATCTAAGCATGCTTGTCGATTAACATGATTGCAAAATTGAACTACTCAAAACAAAAACAAAAAACCAGTCTTTGATTATTGAAGCATGCTTGGCAGAATCACTACCATGCGTATTTAATCTGGGCATTTAACAAAGTATTAATCTTGGCATATTCTGATACACGCATTTTGTTTTATCAATGATCGTACAAATTGACAAAACAGAAATATTCAACTGCTGATTTAACTAAAGTTGCAACTTTTAAACTCAGTTATGGACATCTTAAGCGTGAAAACATGCTGCCATAGAATTAGTATTGCATAATTGCACAAATCAAGCAATTTAAACAAGTAAAGGAGCATGTTGTCAATGTATCAGTTTTAGCAGATTTATTAATCTTTCAATCGGGACTAATCCGAACAGTTTAGGCTCTGATACCACTATAGGAAGAAATATGACTAACCTGGATGCGGAAATATACTGTCGGTAATAGTCCACGATAATAAAGAAAACCAATCCACGCCAATAAGAATATTAAGCGGCTACTAGAGTCGTTTTTAGGGTTTCACGTCCTAAACCCGAGAATCCAATTGATGGTGATTCAGCTGTGAGAGAGAATATAGGAGAGTATGAGAGATTTCTATTGTCTATGTCTTGGTTATCCTCTAAACTCCCCTTATATAGACTTGGAGAATAGCCAGAGTTGTTGTTTTAGGCAACATATGTGGCAGTCGGGCCTAATTTTATTAGGCATGGCCAACAGTTTCAATTCACAAATAAAACAATCAAATTAAGTTGATTTTCAATTTATATTTTTCCAATACAAAATAATAAACTAAGCATATTATAAATATTAAATCTATAAATATAAAAGCATAAAATTTTAAAAAAGTCCTTACGAAGCATAGGTGCTTGAATATTAGCATGCTCTATTAATAGCAATGTATGTCATGAACTTTGCGGACGATGCAACATACATTGCATAAGTACGTCTGCTTTTGCGCTTCTGAGAGAAGGGGCGGTAAAAAAAAAAAAAGAAAAGAAAGAAAAGGCTGCGCAACATCCTGGCGTCCTTCCATAAGCATTTTGATCATGGTATTTTAGTTCTCGTAATATACCACAAGAGGCAAGCAGAGAATAAAAATACGACAAGGACAGAACAGGAAGCAGTCAACACGTAGAGAATTTTGTGGTTTCCCCCATAATTTATTTATTTTTATAAATATCAAGACAGGATTCTATTGACGACTTATCAATAAAAATATGTACGTCTCGGACTCTCGTTTTATCAAGTTATGGACAATACTTGACTCCTTCAACTAAACTCTCTGCTACAAATCGAAGGGATGAAGGTGAGGAATTACATGAGCAAATGAATTACGTCCCTTTTGGCGTGAATCCAAGCAATAAAATTAAAATATTTGCTAAGCTCAACAATGTCAAAATACAAAAACAAACCCTAAAGAATTATTTGGTATATTTCTTCTTCCTTTCTCTGAAGATGATATATAGGCCGTAGCAGGGGTGGATCCATGTGGTGGTGTGGGGTGTCCATGGACACCCCTAACCCCCAAAAAAAAAATTCTATAGTAAAAAATAAAATTTTTGATTTTTGGACACCCCTAAAAAAAAATTAGTTTATATTAATAACAATATTAATTTATGGACACCCCTAATCCAAATGCCTAGATTCGCCACTGGGCCGTAGTCACCTTCCTCGACAAGTGGCTTGTACCAAAGCAAGAGCTATCCTCATGGTGAATAACCACTCCTGGCCTTTTGCACCATAATTTAGTATACAAAGCGAATAAGAAAATTACAATTATGTACCTGTCATATACCACTGTATCAACTTATTGTACACCTTTCTTTTTCAAATTAATTACTTTTTATTTATATTTTTTTTATAGAAATTACTCTTTGCTTATAACGAGACAAACGGATTTGTCCAAAATCTAATTTTAAAAAAATCCACCTTAATTTTGTCCTATCGAAAAAATATGAAATCTTGTACGACGAGCTACTACAGTATATTTAAGAAGATAAATTTCCTAAATCCTTATCTTTTAAGTCTCCTTTTCCCAATATAATTTTATCATACTGTCTTTGTGGGTAAACTTCAACGATATTTAATGTCATTATACCATCATTGAATTAGGTAGACTTTAATTAATCAATTTGATGATGTGCTTGTTTACTTATCGTATGTGGATTGTATATTTTCCTTTATTTTCTCATATCCATTTACTTGTAATAAATAAGTCAATACATTACCATATCCCAAGCTTTGGAGATGTTTGACTATGTCTATACTATCATTGAGTCAGAGACACTTTTAATGAACAATTTGACACTAGGTAGCATATCACTGGTAGATAATATGTATATTTTCATTGACTTTTCAAACTCTACCATTCATGTCAGATGAATAAGCTCGATCCCTATCAAAAATTTGCAAGTCAAATTTTGTTCAACTAGATGCTGTTATAATAATATTAAATACTTCTAAAGTTTAACATGTTGAGAGCCAACTATAAAGTTGCATTATTATATCCAATACCAAGTTGGGATAACCGACGATCGAAAATCCTAAATTATACAAGAATCATTCTAACAGAATTTATGCAATAGTAAAAACAAACTAGAAGAGGGGAGATCTTTTCTTTCTTTTGGTCTTTGATACTCCATTAAACACAGTCATGTTGTTATATATTGTCCATAAAAAGAGAAAGTTCTTGGTAGAGTATAGACCTATTCTAGAGCTTTCAACCATTAATTTAAACTTTTGATTGAGTTAATTCTTGAACATGGTATTAGAACTTTTCTAACTAAGAGATTTCGAGCTCAAATCTTAGTATCCTCCATATTGAATTACTACACAATGTTAGGAGGGGTGCTTACTACATCCATGCTTCGAGCTCAGAAGATATTTGCGTGAAGAGAAATGTTAAAGCACAAACATATTCTTAATCCTTTAACTATGAGGTTAAACGTTTAGTTAAATCGGCTCTTAAACGGCTCTTGTGGTGCAACATTTCTCCATTTATAAGATGTTAAACTTAAGATTGTTACCTAAAAAATCTATACCCAACTTTATCTACAAATTAATTTTTAGTTTGGTAAAAAAAGAATTACCCACACAATCATATATATATATATATATATATATATATATACACACACACAGATATATATATATATA
>JACYFF010031954.1:18659499-18673921 GCA_017589665.1 Selenicereus undatus | reverse complement strand
TGGGAGGGAACAACTAGGGTCTAGGGTAGCCGTTTTGTGGCTGTCGGGCCTCAACTAATAGGCTCGGCCAACAGTTTCCTTAGTCATTAAGAAAATTAAATTTGGCTTGATTAAATTCCGACATTATTTGGGCCCATACACATATTTGTACACAAATATATATATATTCATAATTATTTTAAATTGTCAATTTGAGCATTTCCATATTGTGGCTTAAATTTTGGGTGGCTCACTGATTTGATAAATTTTTATAATCATACGACTAATGCATGATTAAAAATAATTAAGAATGATTGAATGACGGGGTGTTATAGGTGCCCATGAAGATAATTGACAACATCGTTGGAGAACATCAATCCATGAGGAAAAGCTCGTTCGGGGTTCCTCTTCCTTATAACGAAGCGAATTGTTCAGAATCCTCGTAGTCGGCACTATTACCCTAAAATACAAAATGTACCGTATTCCACCCACTAGTTATTGCCATCTATCTACTCCTAGCCCAAGCCAGATGACAACCATCAAAATAAATGACGACACAACCCTGATCACCATAATCTCCCTCATCATGTACTCATGTAGCTCCCTCTTGAGCACACTATTCTTCTCCTTCATCGACTTCATCTGTTCTCTATCAACCTCTTTCTCTCTTGTTTCAGCTATTCAAGTTTCAATTTCTTCACCCAGTACTTCATTTTTCACAATCAAATCTCCCACCATTGATTTGACTCTACATAAACAATCACCAACCAATTCAAAATAGTTGCAAAACCCTAAGGCATTTAAAGTCGGTTACACCTTGCAAATTGCCTAACTAGGTTCTTCTTTGTCATCCTTATGAGAATCGTGCATTCCTTACCACAAAAGCGAACAGAATGATGCAGTCCTTCCTACATGAGCTGTTGACCGAGTGTAACGGTGACATTGTTATACTATTAATTGGGCAGTTATAAATGGTTAATTGCATATTAACCATGCCCATTAAACCCCTTTTAACAATTTCAGTTGTGTGCTGCTATTTAAGAGGTTTAGAGCTTGACTCTGGGTTTGTGACAAGAATCCTAAAACATGATCCCTACTTCTCTCTCCCTTCCTCTCACAATAACTTCATCATCAATCGGGTTCGGGTTTGGGGTGTGACAACTATGGTGACTTTAGTAGCCACCATCAGTCCTAGTTCAACAAATTGTGGGCAATCGCCGAGCAACAAGAACCTATGCTTCTGCCTTACTAAGGTACGTCCTAAACTTCCAACATGAGGGAACCCTACACAGTCAGAAAAAAAACAAGGACACTAACTACATGAATGGTTTGGGTTGTGATCTTTCGTGGCATTGATTTATACTGGTAAGCAATTATCTCAACTCAATTTCACACAATGAACACTACAAAAAAGCGGCCAGTCTACGATGAAATTTCAGCGATGAAAAATATTTTCGTCTCAGAATAAACATTGCGACGAAATATTCCAATCCAGCTACGAAAGCTGTCAGCGTCTGTAACTGAGATGTAGTTCGAGATGAATTTAATAGTTCGTCTCTATCAAAGACGAAAATGCGATACAAAAACTAATTTTCATTTCTAATAGAGACGATTTTATTTATTTATAGCAAATTCATCGCAAGCTTATGACAAAATCACTCCCACGGTGGGTTTCATTTTACGCTCGACCTGTATTTCTTCCCTCATCTCTCTCTCTGACGAAAACTTAGCTCCATTGTTGGTCGAGGTTTGTAGGGCTTGGATGGAAAATTGAGGAGGTAAGCATATGAAATTATGGTGTTTCTCTGTCTGGTTGGTTATGTGTTTATTTATCTCTCTCTTTCTCTTTGTTTGTGTGTCTAATAGAGACCCTTCTATATGTTATGGTTGATTTATAGCAGTTGTGGAGATCTTGGTCATCAACAAAACCGTCAGGCCCCTTTCTTCCTTTCCTCGTCTCTCTTTAGCGAAATCAGCAAAGTAAGCGTCTGAAAATTGAGTGGGCAATTGAATTTTTCTGCTGTTCTGTCATTTTTTCATTTTTTTTTAGCTGAATCAAGCCCTCAATTATGTGTGGGAAATTCAGGGAATTTTATATAATGGGTGTGCATGTTGGCTTTCTGGGTTGTTCAATTTATGGGTTTTGAGTCATTTTAGGGTTTTGTTTTCTAATGAGATTTGTGTTATTGGGTGTTGCCATTTATGCTTTGTTTTTGTATCTAAAGTACTTCCAAACAAGAGGTTTCTTTTCAGTTGGGTGGTGGAGATTTTGCTTGCATTGACGTTTTTATCTTGTGGGTGTTTTGTGTGTTGTACCTTTGATTCAGTAAATTGGTGTGTTTTTAGTGTTCAATTCAACAGTGTCTGGTGATCTATATAGTGTCATTCAGGAAATTTTATAGGAAAATGAGTTTAACTATTATTCATTTGTGTTTTATTATGTATGATTTATCTGCACATTCTTCTTTTTCTTGAGGTAGTGAACCACTTGAATATGCATGAATTCCAGGTAGGAAAGTCTTTGTTCTGGAACTGGGTTTGCAACTTCTTGCTACAAAAAGCCTTGAAACTTCATCTCACTAATTTTTAGCTTAGTTTTTCTTATCTCACCTCCTCAACAATTTCAACTAGCTCAACATGTTAAAGAGTCGAGCCTATAAGAAATCGAAAACATTCTGATCTAGGGTGGACGTGGAGGATTTTCTTTGGAATATAGAAAATTAGGCATCCAAAAATGGCGATTTTGGAGCATCTCTGTCACTTTTCTGTTTGTCTAGAAGAAACGATCACAAGTACAAGCATATATATACATACACACACACACACACACACACACACACACACACATATATATATATATATCTGTGTGTGTGTGTGTGTGTGCGCGCGTGTGTATATATATATATATAGAGAGAGAGAGAGAGAGAGAGAGAGAGAGAGAGATAGATGACCATGTGAAAGCAAGGGAGGGTGTCCGATCCTAACAGGGAAAAAGGTGAATTAGAGAGACAAAAGGGTTACTTGCGAACATGGAGGGTAGGCTTTGAAGGTGGACATGTGAGTATTAACCTAAATCATGTGTGATCCATGTGGATTAACCGTATAATTTATCTGGCAAATTGCCTAAGCAAATTAAAACCCTAACACTACACCACCACCATCAGTCTCCACTTTCTCTCTCTTCTTTATCTCTGTTGACTGTAACTAAGGATTGATTGCCTTTTACTTCCACTTGAAGCCCTCCCCATCATCAAAGTTACAAATTATGAATGCATGACAGCCGCCAAATAACTACAAAATTGATTGTTATTATGGAACCCCACACATTGTATTGGAGAGTAGGGAAAATTATAATATTTGACTCAGCCTTCCCCAACCCCACCAATTTGACACTACCCCACATGAATTAATGCGTGAATTATTGATTGTGACATACCAGCTTAATTATTACCATTGCCTATGCTCTAGGTTTCTTTTTCATAAATGAGGATATTACCATTAACCTTTTGTCCAATGCAAAGTAGGATGCGATTATTTGAGTATTGAAATATGAAAATTTATATTCTGTAAATAGACGAATAGTAGAATTATTGAAAGAGAGAATTTCATCAGTAAAAATGTGACCGGTTAATCAATATTAGGGTCCTCTAATTCAACTTTGTTGGAATACATATAATGAAATCAGGAATGAAATTACAAGGCTAGCTGTAAGAATGGTTCTTAATTCCAAGTAGTCTAATTGGTCCCTTTTATAATAAAAAAAAAGTGTAAGTTTAAGTAAACTCGTGTAGAGTACGAAAAATTAGATAAATTCGCTCACACCTTAAAAGTTTAATGCAACATCTAGACACATATGATTCCAAGTGAATAAAATAGAAGCCAAACATTAAGTTCGGAAACTTACACTTCTGGATTGAATGATGGAATTGGTATAACGGATTAAAGGACAATTGATTCTTCATACTGGAGTTTTTATATATAATTAGCATGCATAAATATTGTTGCATTTAAAAGATGTACTTTTCCTAATTCTTTCTAGGTGCATACGTATATGAGAGGTTACTATATAAAAGGGGCGAAACATCATTGACTCTTGATCATTTCACAAATCATAAATTAGAAAAGCATATTCAAAAACCGTGTTTCAAGAATGAAGACTAAAGTCTAAAGGGTATTTGCATAATTGTAGGCATGCTAGAGGCGAGAGTAGAAATTATAAACTTATTCTTTCCAAAGTAACTTAAATCTTTAGTTAGACTAGCTATGCAACATCACATTCGAGCCTATCGGGTGAAAGTTATTTGATTTGAATCTCAATATTTATGATAAAGAATTACTGTGTATGATAAAATATTTTGGTACTAAGTTCTGTGTTGAACTATTTGCTTAATAAAGTAGGGAAGTTTAACTTCTATTCATCAATTTATTTATTGATTAAACTAAATAGAATAATAGTAGTAAAATTAAAGAAATCTTGTCAGAAAATTCATGAACCCCAATCTTGGAATATATTCGCTAACAAGGAAAGTAACATTTGTAATGTACTTGCGCACGTAATTGCTTCCACTCTTTTGCATAAACCATGTGCATTAAGGATCTTCTACATTTATATGGAATTATATCTTTTGCATTACATATAACATGTGCAAGTGAATGTATATACAGCCTAAGGGACACGGAGCTCGTTGTTTATGACTTTTAGTATGCGTGGAACAAAAGTTATGTAGACGCCATGATTACAGTACTATTATGGTTTTAACAACTGTATTTTTTTATGAGGAAAGGAAGGCAAGAACACAGAATAAAGTGATTCTCATATACAAAACTTTTACTTGTGCATGTATCTTGATTTTACATACTAAAGCAAAATGCTTCTTTAAATTTTCTCTGTTATATTTCTTTGGTGGAGTAGGTAGTCTGCGATTTTTAAATCTAAGGTTAATCAGAACTAGTCTCTTTATAATTTTACAATTTAGGCATAAATCTGTTACATCAAACCCCCCAACACCCCAGTTATGGTGGGATTTTTGAAATATTGAACTTGGATTTAGATGTACTTGATTTTAATGAAATTGATTAGTTTGATTAACCATTTTTATAAAAAAAAAAAATAGTTACACTGAGATGTAAAATCCCCACCTCTTGTACGACCACTTTCAAGACTAAGCTTCTAAAAGAATTTATGTCTCATTATTCCTAATGCAATTTGGATTTTTTTTTAATCTCCTTTTTAACTAACGTATAAGAGGTGTATCACTCCCTAGTCTTAGCATATGTATTTTTCTATTTCTAAGACTTGAACCCAAAACTAACTGTATAATTAGAGAGATAAAATAAATATCGGACTATTTTGAGCCAACTAATTATGTTGACAGATTTTGTATTTTTTAGTATTTGTCGCTTTTAATTAGCAAACACCGAGCCATGTTTTTATTTTTTTAAAATAATTTAGTAAGCACTCGTATCTTGTCCATATGATTGCTCTGAAGATTTAGACATACGTAATTTGACAACAGTAACTATTATAAGAAAAGGGGGGGAAAACAATTCATATAGGTAACCATCCAAGATAAGTTAAATTAAAATTTTCGTTTATTCGACTTAAAATTTTCATTTAAACTTTGTAAACTAATCATGATTAAATTCATATTTAAATCTAATACAAGTTTGTCACAAATGATAAAAAGTTGATAATGCACCGTCACATATAAATTATGATAAATTAACCTAACTAGCATACATATATATAATGGTAGAGGAAATTGTGTAGATTAGCTGCATGTTACGTCGACCCCTACATGAAGGCACGTTCACATGCATCACTGCGCCGCATGCCAGATAAGATCCCAACTAACGAATAATATTCGATCACAACTTGGTTGCGCTTGCAAATTACCCCTCCTTTTTTTCTTTTCCTTTTTTGCCCCCCTCTCATTTAATTCCTTACTCGTTGCTTTCCACAACAGCTGTTTTTTGTCCCTGCTTTTTTTTTCCTATCTTTCTTTTCCATTTTAAAGAAATCTCATCTTAACAAATTTTTTTTTTTAGAAAAGATGTTATGATTTATGAAGGGTATCGAATTTTTGGTTAACTTGTCTGGCTTTCAATCCAGTTATGTAATTTGGTCGATCATTGCCTAAATATCAGTCTTTTTCAAGACAATTTTCAAAGCTTGTGATAGAAAGAGATTTTTTTTTAATAAAAAAAAATGTCGACAGTGTATAAGAAGGCCAAAGTCGGAGATTCTAAATATTGACTATTTTTCATTTTGGTTACTTCAATCTTATTCTTTTAGCCCTTGGTTTAATTTTAAAAGAAGATAACAAGGTTGTTCATACAATTGCTCATCTCCGACACTCTGATTTACTAAGGAGATTATATCAACCATGATCTCACTCTTCTTTCTAATTGTTGGAAAGGTGGTCTGTTTCAAGATAATTAGCCATGATCCAATTACATGATTTTCTATCAACTTAAAATTTCCATCAAGATGCGATGTGAACATTTTGTAGTTAGGACTTAATTCTCACACTTCCTTCATTGTCATTTCTTAAAACCTAATGAGAAAATCATTTTAGAACTGGGTTTCATGATGCCGTGGAAGGAGGCAAGTTAGACATGGTTAGGCATGATGCATATGTATATGTTACACCAGTGGCTATTGGACGTATACCTATCATGCCTCTACAATGGATTTAGGTTTTTTTTTTTCCCAATAAGTCGTGTGTGATCAGACAATCTGACATAAAATAATAATAAGATGAGATAATTGTACAACTAATTAGTTTTTTTAAAAAAATTTAAATTCGTATCATATAAATCGTCTTATGATAGACGATTATAAAATGGTATTTATCTAAGAATTAGTGTTTTCTTATATTTTGTTCAGATCAATACTTTTGATGCGATCTTTTTATATTGCAAATTGTACTAATAATTCGACTGTCAGTTTTAAGGGATAATTTCCTTTAGGAAAGCTACATAGATGTGTATGTCATTGGTATTGGTCCGATTGGGAAGCTGTGTCATTTCGACGTAGAATAAAATTAACTAAAAAATCAAACCAAAAAAAAAAAAGAAAAAAAGAGTTGCGGTATGTATACAATTATACAAGAACTGGAAGGATGTGTTAAAAACTGTCTTGTTAGGTACTCTTAACATATGTGGAGTATGGAAGCTCGATCCGATTCAGTGGAGGGCCCAACGGAAACAAAGGCTCACGTTGTGGGCCCAAAAGCCCAAGTTGAATAGTCCATGTATGGATGAGGGCCCACTTGTTAAGGACCCAACAAAACAGCGACGGTGGTGTCTACTGTCATTACCTAAGTGCGAGGAGAGAGATGGACATGGTTTGAATCCCAGAGGGGTCTGCCCACCACTAGTATTATATATTTCAATTTAAAAATTCAGTGACATTACGTAATTTAGATGAAGGAAATTTTATGTCTTTCAAAACAAGAATTATGGCAATAAGTGGTGCGTTTTAAAAAATAAAAATAAAAAACCACTACATATGATAATCTGAGTCTCTAGAATTTGTCGTGTCGTATGTTCACTGCCCACATTGGGAGGGTGCCTTTCTGGTTAATTAAGACGTCCGGATGGGATGATGTCCATTTCTCTTTGATGTGAAGTGAGGCACATAACATAACTGGATAAGCCTCTGCCTGTCCCCTCCAACAGTCCTTTTTCCACACCCTCTGTTCTTGTGCGTTTCTCCGCTTTCTTTTTGCTTGGCTTTACAATTCAAAGAGTGACAACGAACAAAAGAGAAATTATCAACCAAAAGCAAGTGGTATGATATTTATGGGAATCTAGTTGGCTTGTTCTAATTTTGAGGCTTTATTTATGTGGGTTGTGGGGTGTGAAAGGGGTAACGGAAATTAGAACACTAAGAGGAAGAAATTATATCCATATAGTGAAAATGAATACAAATAGATTGAAATTAGGAAGTATAGATGAGAACATTATTGTTCTAGCTCGATGAAAGTTTATTATTGAATTTGAATGTTATTTTTTGTTTGTATTGAATCCCTTATCTTCAAGGACAATATGCGTGTGCCTCATATTCATTTTGATAAGTAGAAATAAGCAGATTTATAAATGGTTGGACAACCTGTCACCCACTCGGCAAGTTGCATATTGGATTCACGTATCCCTTTTACAAGTAATTCCTCAAAACATGGTTAGGTTAAAAGCCTAGACAGCTAAGTACTCGTCATAGTCCTTATTAGGTCATGTCTTATTACATAATCTCCTTCCATGTTATGAACAACCTTTTTAACTGTATATATCATTCTTTTGATCGTTATGATAAGATGCTTGCAAGTTGCATCTATACTTGTAAACAAAACGAGTATGATATTTATTAACCTTGCGTAGTATGTGTTTGTCTTTTGCTGCAAAGTCACAACATTGTCAGATCAAATCAATAGAGTCAACAACATTTATACAACAATCATAAGCTAAATCATAAGTAGTTAGCTTATACCTCAATTTAGAGCTGAAGCCTAGCTCTCAACCAAATTGAAGCTCAGCTCTCAGCCAATGGACCTCAAGATAATACAACTATTTTTGGCTTGCAAGTTCGACAGCTGAAGCTGGTTGATTCTGAATGCTTAAGGGTTAGAATTTTTAATTCAAATACTACCAAAAGTCAATCTCAACCACCATCCAGCTTAAACACGCTGAGGTTCATCTGATGGCTAACATGAGAAACAACAATGATGAAGAAAAGAAATAAAAAATAGAAGAACTTGAAGACCAGAAAACAGATAAAAGGGTACTCAGCTCTGCTAAATAGGTCAAAGTTGAGCATGTGGCAAAAAGTGAAGAGAAGAGTGAACATAGTTTCTATGTCTAAATAATAATGTCTGACTAAATAATAATACCTTATAAAAGTAGAATCTGAGGTGGATGTTTATTCCCCTATGTCCTCAGGCTATGACCCTCATGTTTGGATGCTCTTATCAAAGCATTTCCCCAAGGATTTGAAACAAAAAAACACTCATCACCTTGTGTTTAATGGAGGTGGGACATACCCCTCTTGGTGAAAGGGGGGTTAACCAAGCCTAGAAGGAAGATACTTCATATTAAGTCAGAATGCGTGAATCCAACATTTATCCTAGATTGGGTTAACATGTCTAATAGGCTTGTCATGAAAATGCAATCTTTATTGCGCAAGCAAATTAGCACATAGCACAATCATCTTAAAACTAGGCTGTGTCATTTCAGGTTTTGCAATTCTAGCTTACCTAGCCCAAGCACCAAATATCAGTCAGTTTTGCTGAGTTAATGAGTCCTAAGGATGGGCTTCTACTTGGGCTTGAATCAGAGTTCTAATGTTGTGGGATATATTATTCCAACTCTTGTGGAACAGAAAGAAAGCAGCATTACAGCATTAGAGCTCTGGAAGAAGTCCAAACATAGACAAATGAGCTCCATATTAGAATTTTCATCAGCAAAATAAGGCAAAAGAAATATGCACATTCTGAAGGATTCATATCACAAAGGAATTTTTAAAGAAATTCACTTTACAACATTGTATTCATAATGAGCATGCGGAAAAAATGTGGCAAAGTCAAAATAAGATTCATTTCAAATGCCCACCTCCGCCTTCTTACCTTGATACTTTTGTACCTTCTCAACTGCAATCTATAGGAATTTGTATTGCTTCTTTGCTTTTTCACTCAATTGGAGCCTCATAGAGCAAGTGTAGTCACATCTTTAGGAAGAATTGTTTCAACCCAAAAAAAGGAAACAAAAAAAAAGAAAACATAACTTCCTTCTTTATCTATTTCAACAATCCTCCTATTCAACCCTATGTGACGTCATTGTTTCTAACTAGTGCTATTTTGCCCCACAACTTATCACACTTGATCAATGAATTCCGTACAACTGAACTCGGAAATTTATTCTCACTATTCCAGAAAATTTGATGTACATCTTGTGAAGTGAGCCGGAATTCAACTTGGAATTGGTTCCCCAAATAGCATAGTCCAACAAATCAATATGACCATTATTATTTAATCACCTTAGACAACATCAAGGGCTGAATCACCCTACCTTAGCAAAACTATCCAAATGATTGAGTATAAACCATATCTAAAGTAAGCTCCCAATTTGGAACCCATTTGTATATAGCTGACTCTTAACACCAACACTAGACTGAAAACCCTACTCAAAAAAGCAACAATAAGGTATTAGCAACATGATCTCAACCCCTCAAAGTCCATGCCCTAAAAATACACGAAAAACAAGAAAAATAAAAATATATTAACATTTTGACACGTACAAATAGGAGATGTATCAAAGTCACAGAAAGTTGCAATCTAGAGAATCTATTACCTGAGACAGGAGGCAGCAAATTCATAATGATCACATATCATGAGTATTTCATAATTAACTCTACTCCTGATTAAGTAAACTGGCTTGAAGCACTTCTCCCCTCAATCCCCATAAAAGCTTACGGCTTAAGGATGCATGGTTTAGATCATTCATCTTTAAGCACTCTCCATTCATTTTGATATTCTCCATTCATCGATTTTGTCTACATCCTCTATCTCTTCCCCAAAAAGGGAGAAGGATTATGTCTAATTGGACATAATTCCCCTCTTTTTCTGACAAAGGGTTCTTATGAGTAATAGGAAGCTAACAAGACATACAATCCTAAAATATTTCATCATAATCAAGTAATCATCCAGTGCAAACTCTAAACATATGCTAAAAAAAGTGACTCAACAAAAATATCCTAGATCTATAGACGACACCAAATGACCATTGTACATACCTCCTTTCCAAGGTAGGCAGTATGGTCATACACCACCTTTTTACTCATGTTTCTATACTCTTCAAATTCTATCCAAAAGAGTGTGGCTCGTAGACAGCACGAGTCACCAAAATTCCTCCAAAGAAAAAGCAGAGCTTATAAGCCCTGATGTCCTTAAACGACATTTTAAAAAGTAAGATAGAAAAAAATAGCTTACATAATGGATAGAAGGTAAATTCATTGAGTTCCTAACAGCAGATTCAATGAGACAAATGAGTTAGAAAATATTGTAAATGATCTCTTAAAACCATTGCATCAAAGTGGAATGCAAAAAGGGTGGACGTGGACGCAAAGAAAATGTGAACAAAATCAAAAGCACCCCCTCCCCCCAAAAAGAAAAAAAAAGAAAAAAGTACAAAAGCTCCATCAAAGAGAACCAAAACCTCTACCTTAGCACTATCAATGTATATGTGAACTTTGGAGTCCATGTGAATTGATTCAGCAAGGATGGAAAGCTTAAACTCAAACACACTACTCTCTTAGTAAACCTAACAGACCTATTAGACACTATATTCACATCGACATCCATAATGTTCAAGTTATTAGCACACATTAATTCCCAAATGACAGGTTACAGATTACAACTATAATAAAGGCTTGAAGACAATACAAGTTATCTCAAGAATGATACTTCAATTAACAATTGCTTGGAAAAAAACAAGTATGTGAACAATTCTAACATACAAACATCAATTCCTTAATACAGAGCAACCTACTACATGGATAATAAGCAGTAAGATCCTCAAATTTACACCATCCTTCACCAGACATGTAGGGGTAAAACCTGCCAAGGAGATCTGCCAAGATCTTGTTTTGGGAAAAAGAACACTAATGTTAGCACAATACACATTAGCATGAACAACATGGGGGAAAAAATGCAATCGGAGAGCTACCATTCAGAACCCAAAGTCGTCAAAAAGCTAGCATTCATTCATCTCTAGTTAGTTGTGACTTTGGTGCAATAGATTCTGCCAACCACATATGCAGCAACATGAAACCTTGAGTTGCATCGTATTTCCACTTCATGGGAAACTCTTGAAGAAGTAATATCATTGGCTGTAGTTCAAGGTCATTTCGATCCGCTTCAACTCCAATTCCATACGCTCATTTCCAAGTTTCATCCTATCATTTTCCATCTTAAGCTTTTCTAGCTCTCGATCCTTTTTCTTGCTGAATTGGTGCCACTTCAGCCGTTGTTTCTCTAACTCTACCATTTCCGATTTAATCTTTAGCTTCTGCTCCTCTAATTGAAGTGCACGAGACCTTAACCATTGTTTCTGCAACCAAGGTGCTTTCTGACAATCAAGAAAAGCTAGATGCATATCAGGATGTGAGTTTTGCGATTGCATCTGAAAACCCTTGTTGAAATCTTGAGTAGATTGAGGATTCCCAAAACTAAAATCCTCGAAACTCGACCCTTGTTTCATTCTTTTAGTTGAATCCCCAGAAACCCCGTACTTACTCCAGCTATGGTTCTCTTCATATTCCTCATGATCATCAGTCTCCGCGTCATGATCATCATCATCACCATTATCATGTAGATGCCTCCTCGACTTAGTGTCATGTTTATCTCTACTTTTCAAGGCCAATTGCAATGAGCACCGTAATGCAGGGTCATGAGGCAAATGCAACCTATTCCCATTGTGATATGAACACATTTCTTCATAGAATAAATGCTTTGAGCTCAAAATTTTTTTGACCTCATCCTTCATTTTCTCCGATAAGTGATCCATCATATCAAGAAGTGTTGGTTTCTCAACAACCTGACAAGATGTGCCCCTCCCTAGAATGTCATTGAGTTTCTTATATCTCTTATTGAGGTCATTAAACTTATCTTCGCATTGTTGGGGCGAAACCAAAAAACCCCTCTCAGCCATCACTTTCGAGACTGATTTCCACTTACCCTTCTTTCGTAAATTCAAATATCTTCTTCTCCCCCTAGGACCACCCCCAAAGGTAGCATCCCCACCTATGTAAGAAACAGCTGTAATCAAAAGCCTAACCATTGAATCGGTCCATTTCACCCGTTGCCAAATAGATGCATTTATCCCCTTATTTAGGTCATCTTGACCATCAACTTTCTCTTCATTGAGACTCTTCTCATCTTCCTCACTTGGGGAATTTTCCCCTCGATCTAATTTGTTATAATTAGCCATTAAATTAGGTTGGACACACTTATAATTATGTCCCATAGACAATAGAAAATTATCATGCATAGATGAATGGGCCATCACGCCTAGTGGAGCTTGAGAATGGTGTTGTTGCTGAAGGCTATTATGGGGATGTTGATGTTGGTTTTCCCTGATTGACCCTTGCAAATCAAGGCCTCCATATGTAGGACCACCAGGCTTCATAGTTCCCAATAAAAGGTTGCCCTCTATCAAACCTCGCAAACCCAAAAATCATCAACAAAACTCTGTAAATTTGTCTCTGAAAACTCTAGAATCTGAGCTAAACACGTCTTCCAACTGAATCCCATTTCCCTTCATTTGCAAAAATACCCAGAACTCAAAATCCTATTACGAATCCTAAAACCTTTTCAGCAGTTTCTGAACTAATATCAATAATGAAATCACCCAACAGAGATTGAATACACAGAACATTTCAAAACCCCATTTAGCTAAATCCAATATCCAGTTAATTACTGAGAAAAACTCAAGTACCCATAAAGAAATACAATCACAAAACAGCAAAAAGTATGCATAAAACAAAGAAAAGATATAGAGTAGCAAATTATATAACTTATAAGGGTACCGAAAAAAATGTTAATACTTTCTGTTACCAGGGCACACAAAAGTCATGCTCCCAAATGCACACCCTGTCTCTCTCCTCCTCACTCGCTGTTGGTCCTGAATTTGGTAGAAAGGCGGAGGTCTAAATGTTGCAAACTTGCAATTATGTGGGAATATTTATAATTTAATATTTGAGAATAAATTGAGAAAGCCAATGGCAGGATCTGCAGATACAATGTATGGGAAGATATGGCAGGTCCCAAATGACATATTCTAATTGCCACAATTATCAGAAAGGTATTAAAAGAAAGAAAGAATGAAAGGTACTACGAGTAAAAGAAATTAAAAAGGTTTAAGGAACCTAAATTTAGACTAGTAGCAGTGTTAATCAATAATTAATTAATCTGGTGTAAGCTGTGATGTCACCCACTTGCTTTGAAATTTGGGAAATGAAGGACAAAATTTGACATATACAATTTGTGGCCAATAAAATTTATGCCGATTGGGAACGTGGGAATACACAAAGGAAAAATTACTAATAGGTGTTGTTTTTATTTTTTAATTACCTAGAGTTGATATATTTAAATATTGATGCTGAGTTATGAATGACAAGTGGTCAAATCACGTCTGGCATGGTAGACATACAGCAGAGTGAGTGCACAAAGGATGAAGATGCCCATCTAAAAATTTACTAAGCCATATTTACAATAATAATAATATTTTACTAATATTATTCTTATTAGTAGTAATATTCTTATTTTTAATATTATTACTAATAATAATGACTGAGAGTTTATTATTATTATTATTATTATTATTATTATTATTATTATTATTATTATTATTATTATTATTATTATTATTATTATTATTATTATTATTA
>JACYFF010031954.1:18635870-18659099 GCA_017589665.1 Selenicereus undatus | reverse complement strand
TAATAATAATACCTACTTGATTACTAATATCATTAATATTAATGTCATTACTAGTATTATAATATTATCATTAATTTTCTTTTTTTGTTGCTAATATTAACATCAACAACAGTAACAAAATAATAATAATAATAATAATAACAATAATAATAATAATAATAACAATAATAATAATAATAATAATAATAATAATCATAATCATCATCATCATCATCATCATCATCATCATCATTGTCGTCATCACCGTTGTCATTATGTGTTGTTATTATTGTTGTTATTGTTATTGTTATTTTAAAGAATTGATCACCTCTCTCACACAAACTGACAAAAAATTTAATATAAAAACTTATATAAACACATATATTTTGGGGTCTTTTGTTGTTGAGTTTTAACCATCTATCTAGTTGGGGTTATTATGTTTACCTAGACCTGGCAAATGGGTCATTCGGTTCCGGTACGGGTCGGGTTAAGTTCGGGTTAGGTGATGTTCGAGTTAAGTGACATTTCGGGTCGTTTCGGTTTGGGTCGGATATGGTTCGGGTCGGGTCGATTTCGGGTCAGCCGATTTTTGGTCAAATATGCTCGTCATGCTAAAACAACCAACTTTGTAGAAAATTTGGGATCGGGAATGGTTCGATTAGGGTCAATTCAGAATTTCGGGCCCACTTTCGGATGAGCATGTTTTGGGTGTCAAGTCGGGTATGGGTCCGGGTCATTTGGTTCGGGTTTCGAGTATCGGATCAATTTTGTCAGGTCTATATTTACCTCAACATTAATTTTTCACTTATAGATAAGAATTAAGTAAGCGTTTCTTGAAAGTTAGGTGTTGGATAGCTCGAAAACTACTATTGATGTAACACAAACTGACAACATCTTAAATCATCATTGGAATTATATGCAGTTAACCCAGGTTAAGGACTTGTATTAAGCAGGGTTAACCATTCGGACTATCCTAAGTTAACAATTTGAAATTCATTTCAAGCAAGTATTGAAAATCACCTACATTGTTTGCGGGGTTATTTTCATTGAACAACTAAGCTAATAGTACAATACTGAGCACAATATAGTTTACCTTGTCCATGTACCTAGTAACACACAACATTAATATCTACTACGTTTTACGCAAAAATTTATTTCAAGATAACGACACTTACATTTGAGAATTACTCTTATTAAAAAAGTTAAAGAAACCAGAAATGACTAGAAAAAGTCTAGAAGAATATGAAAAACAATGTTTTTACAAAATATAATTTAAATTTAAATTGTGATAAAAACAAATTAAAAAGAAACAAACCTAATAAATTTAGAAAATTAAAGAAATAACTGATTCAGTTGAAACACAAAAACTAACAATAATAGAAATGATATTTTTAAATAACGAAATGAAAAGAAATTTTTTTATTGAATTCTTTTTAGAAAAAATGAAAATTGGACAAAACAATTCTGAAATTGATTTATTTATATCAAGAACAAAGTATTTTAAAGGTAATATTTCACATGTTTTATTTATAATGAAAATTTTAAATTTAAATTTGCTATTTGATAGAGAAAAAATAATTTCTTCATTAAAAATGTTTTAAAAAGACATGAATTATAAATAAGAGGGATTCTTATAGACCATATATTTAAGGGTCTAAGTTTGTTTATCTCATGCAATAATTGACTTATTATATAATATTAATATTTTCTTTTTGTTAAATGTAATTGACTCAAATTATCAGATTTGGCATCAATACTTTAGTTAATATGAAAACTAGGCCTACAAAAAGCAAAAAATGAGGAAGATGAAAGGGTTAATTTTAATTATCTGTTAAATGTTATAGGAATAAAATTGTCCTTTTTCTATTATGGGTTGATTTTAGGAGGAAAGGTTAAGAAAGACAGCAGGGAGGAGAGAGTCTACCGCTAGGTGGAGGGAGTAGCAACAAATTGGGGTCAACTACGTAAATTGCCACGGAGATGAGATTGTCAGCTCAAAGTTGTTCCTACATTTTGTCTCCTACAAAAGTACAACTGAAAACCAGAACCTATGAGTGATATTAAGACTAAAGCAATACTTATTCGTAGTTTACCCATACACAAATGGGGTGATGATGACTTTCCCCTACTTTTTAAAGTTTCTTCAAGCCCAGGAATCCTCAAGGTTTGAATGCAGCATATTGTTTCAATATTGATATTATTTTTTTGGGAGCACATACATTCAATAGTCACATCAGTAAATATATATAAAAAACTGATATATAACAAATACACGCATGAAAAATATGTACTCATGGAGAGTATGTACTCCTGGGAGGACATAAGAAATTACAATATTGATTACTGTCAATTATTTTTGGGGCCTTTTGTTTGGCTTATAATTTGGATGCTTATGTTAACAATGTTATTACGATAGATTATATTATATATGTCTTTTGGTTTTGTTTTGGTTTTTCTAATACCACTAGTAATCAAACCAAAAAAATAAAATAAAACTAGAAGTTGACAGTGATAAAGAAATACAAGAATACACATTTTCCAACTTGGTTTTCCAATTTCGTTAAATTAAATAATCTCTATCAATAATTCTTGCTCACTCACAACAACGGAAAGAAAGGAAAAATAGTTATGTTAAGGATCATATTTTATTTATATTTTTATCTTATCACTTGTAAAGTGGGAAATAAAAGACAAAAGGTGTAATCTAGTAATAGTAATCTTTTCAAAATTGTCAAATGATGGCCTAAGAGTGAATGTAGGAGATTTGTGCATTGTGAGACGTTGACCAAATATGAATCCTATAATTTCCACAATTGTTTGAAGAAATTTTTTTAAAAGAAATCTCTAGGTAAAAAAAAATTCACATTTCTCTTATCTATGGACTCTATCATCCTAGGTCAGTGAGTCAAATCTCTTTCCTCTCTCTTTCCTAAGCCATGTTTCCTCTCTTTTTTATCCTCTTTAACCGACTCGTCTCTCTCCTCTATCAAGTAACTCAAGCATCTAATTATTGAATAAACCATCCATATTGAATATACTCATCCTAAAAATCACAATGCTTCTCATTACATGGCTTCCTTCCTCCCTCAATTTTATTCATGGATGCAACTCCTTAATAAGGTTGCATTGACTGAAATTAGCGTTCTTGGAAGAGGTGCTGATTGAGGAGATGATTCTTAACGGTAATGATTATTTATTTGATTTCTTTGGGTGTTGCAAGTTGATTTAGTGGTCGGTTTTAAACATCTGCTGCTTGGATTGATGTTGGGGAAGAGGGCTCACTGCTTCGCTGATGAAAATTTTATTTTGTGATGATAATTGTGGTGTTCGTGTAGGTCATTCTTGCGATAAAGCCCCCAACATTGACATGGAGATAAAAATAGACATTGTGTATTACAAATTTGAGTATTGCAAAAATTTTATTGTTATACATTATTTGATGTTTGTTTTCACTTGCTAATTGAGAAATTTGATTTGGTTTTGATGATATCTTTTGTGTGTGTGTGTGTGTGTGTGTGTGTGTGTGTGTGTGTTCAAGAATTGAAAATGTCCTCCGAGAGCCACGTCCTGAAACGTAAAATTCATAAAAGGTTCCTGAGTCTACTCAAGCTTTCTCTTTAAGTCTCTCTCAGCTCTTACCTTTTTTCCATTTTTTGAGTGTTAAAAAAAAAGAAGTATGATCACTATTTTTCTACTAATCCATTATGACCAAATTGTTTTTTAAAAATTTTGTATTTATCTATTTTTGGGCACTAATTGGTAAGGCTTCTATATGAAGAGTGAATAAGATAGTGATTGAGTGCTTATTGAAATAATAACTAGGTGTTGCTTATTGTATAGCATGGGATGAGAATGATCCTTACCACAAAATTCTTCAATATTTGTGTTGATCAAGAGCTAGAAAAGAGGTGTTTCCCAAGTTTTTGATCCAATCCCACGCCATATGGCAACATCTACTCTAGATTATTATTAATCTTGAAGATGGCTGAGGTTCATATCCATCAATTAAAAGTAAACTACTCTAGATTATTTGAAATTGAACTTTTTTGTGCCAATCATCTATATGCCTACTTATCGCAATCTTAATTCTTTCACATCCTCCACGCATCCTTAGTCTACATTTCTTTCACAGCCTCCATGTGTCCTTCTTCAGTCAACATGCCCACTGCTTGCTTATGTCAAGTGATTGTTGTAGCTAACTAATGATATTAAATTTTAAAGATTTTATAATATATTTCATAAACTAATAATATTTTTGTAAGTGCACACTACAACATCACACTACAAAAAGTAAGATTATATAATTTGAGGAGGTAGGATAAATAGATGGGACAGTATTAGCTTTGATCAAGATATTTTCAAACTATTTGCTATTGTTGCCTATATATAATGTATACTCTTAAAATTAATTAAACTGAACATAACAACAATGACAATAACAACTTTCAGTGTGGTCTTACTTTTGCAATTTAGGGTTAAATTTTGATGTGCCAAACCACTTAAAACAATCTATTTTGGTTTCAAGGAGTTATTTTTATATATTATTATTTTAGCTCCAACAAAAAATTACAATTTTTTAAAAAGATTTTTCAAGAGTAAGTTACTCTGTGCATAGCACGGGTCCATACTAGTCAAAGTTTTAAAATAAATCTTAGACACGCCATTTGCTTATATTCACCTCACTTCCAAGTCCCACCTCCGTTTTTGGTGCATGCATTAAAAATATGTCTTAACTCAATAAAATATTTTAGTGAGCTATATAGTATTATTAGTGAGCAAAACTGGATGCATAATAGTATATTTTGGGGAGTTATATAGTATTTTAAGTAAACCAAAATTTAGTTGTACAACTGCTTATATACAATTGGTTCTATGATATAACAATTGTAATACATGTGCGTCATTTACTTATTTATGTCTTATTTTCATATTAATTGTATTGCCCCATTATGAACCTTTTTCTCACTCCTTTAGTGCCTATTCTTGCTAAAGAACATTAGTATATTAGCATTAACTCATGGCCCCCTTTAAGATCCTTGACCTATTTAAAAGTCTCTAAATTTCATCTAAGCAAAATCCAATTCTATAGAGTGTGTTTAGCAAAGAGCCTAATTTTGTTCGAAGGTGGCTTTCTAATCTAGTGTTTGGTCTAAATATTATGTAATTTAATATCCTAGTTTATCTAGTTTTCAGCTCATAAAATAGTATATTCTTACCATTTTTTATTTGTTGTATTTAGTTTTATAGGTAATAAGTTGAATCGAGCAAGAAGCAAAAAATTGGGCTTGAAGGGAAATAAAAGCTAAGAAGGTAGTGATCAAGTGTAGAAGCGATGGCAAATAGTCTTCAAAATATCAAAGAAGTATGTAAAGGAGCCCAAAATCAGTTATAACCATGGTTAACTCGAGTTCACCATATGATTAACCTAGGTCAACATGCATGATCAACTTGGGTGATTCCTCCAAATTTTGCCAGTCGCCAGTGACATGGGTGGTCATGTCAAATGACACAACCGTATCACCGTAACATAAGTAATCAGGTCATCTTGCATGGTCATGCCATGTGCCTTGCGTTATTCCTCACTGTGTTTTCGTTGTTTCGGCTAAGGCGTGACACAGGTGCACATGTCCTCTTGCACGGCCTCGTCACCCTTAATTCTTTGGGTTTATAATAACATTTTGCTCAATTTTAAACACAAGCTAATGTTACATCTTAGGGCTCAATTCTAGCTAGGCTCGCCACTAAAAACCCTATTAGGCAGGAGTAGATTAGGTTAGATTAGGGTTACTTAGGTTGATTGAAATAAACGAATGTTGATTTCAAGCTTCAATGACTAAGTTTTCTTTCCCCTTTCTCTCCCCTCTCTCTCTCTCTCTCTCTCTCTCTCTCTCTCTCTTGTGTTTATTTGCTTGCTTATTAGATACATAGTTGTTAATTGTTTAATTGCATCTCTATGTTAATTATAGTCTTTGATGGCTAATTGATCTTTTTTTTGCCCCAACCCACCTGTTTATGCTTGAATTTGAGGTTTTCTCTCTCGCTTACCAGTTATTTTATAAAATGCCTAAGAGGGCTTTGAATCTTAGGGACGAACAAAAAAAACCGAAACTGAAAAACCAGTTAACCGGTTTGATTTTTCCAAAAAAATTCGGTTTGGTTAACCGAACCAAAAAAAAATTGAGGTTTCGGTTCTTCCATTTGAGATTCGGTTAACCAAAACTAAAACTTACACTTGTATTGAAAAAAACAAAATTTTATATTGGTCAATTGTAGATTTCATAATTATTAAAAATAAGACTAAACATACAATAATGTGTAAATTAATATTTGGTATCTTAAATAGTTAAATTAATTAAAAAATGAATGAAAATTGAAAATTAACAATTTAAATTAACAGTTAACCGGTAACCAAACCGAAAATTCTGTTCACCGATTTTTGGTTAGCCAAAAGTTTTGGTTCGGTTTTCGGTTCACAATTTTTACAAACCAACTTTCCGGTCAACCGGTTTTCGGTCAACCGAAATTTCGGTTAACCGGTTTTGATCACCCCTAGCCTTGATCCATCTTTTTGCGCATTTGGCTTGCATTGAAAGATGAGTTCATTGATAATTTGCCATGAAAATAGTTATGATCCCAGTTAGGTCTTTCGGTTGCTATTCTTGTGGCCTAAATATGTTAACCTCGTGAAAAATAGGTGGTTAAGAAACTTATATTAGCTTTTGACACTAGAAAGAGAGGTTAGTTAGACTTAGCTTGGGCAACTTATCATTCCTAAATACTGGCTTACTAGAAGGTGACTTGATTAATTGGTCCATTAGGTGGCTAAATCACAACTTGAGCCCCCTTTTTGTGTTTTCTTAGCTTAGTTTTGCCACATAGCACCGTTTTGATTTGCCCAATTCCTTGTGAGAATGGCGTGTACTTGTTCATTGCTAGGTATACATATACCGTGCACTTGCCATTTTATGTAACGCCCCTGCTACATTTCTATTGTATAAAATACTGCAAGTGCACGGTGTCAATGTAGTTAGCAACGACAATTACATGTCGTATTCGTATGGAACTTGCTTTTAACTACCAAAACTAATTAATCTACTCAATCTAGCGAATCAAGTTTGGAGATTCAACTATCAACTAAGAAAATGGATAACAACTAAGAATGTGATTAAGAAATCAAAGGATTCAGGCACTTAGGTTGAAATTAACAGTACAACTACACTAGCGAATCAATTACTAACGCCATCAAACTCGCCCAAGCTTGCAACATGAATGGATAGGTTGTCAATTTAGCCCATATCTTCCCTCTTTCAAGGTCGAAGACTAATAATAAAACTATAGTTACCTATTTTTATGGGACTACAAATTGAAGGATTACAAGATCTACAATCTTGAATCCTAATTAGAACTTCAATTATTCTCATATCAAAATCTCAACCGTCTACTAAGTCACACTAAGTAAAGGTTTCATCTTTCAACTTTACCGTAAACCTTAATAAAAATAGAAGAATGCTTTTTCAAGCAATTCATTGAACACATGGTGAGTGAAGTAGAATTCAATAATGCAAACATAAGAAAAGTAAGGTTTGGAGCTAAATCATGATTCAACTAGACATATTTGGCATTAATCCCAACCTAAGTTGGGAAATTTTGCCACTAATCATTTTAACAACAACCATAACAAATCCTAGAATGATAAACATGATTCACACAAACCGTAGAATAGCAATAATAAAAGAAGAGATAATTGAGGAACAAACTTGGATTAAACATAATAATGATCGTCAAACAATCTTCAATGATGAAAAACTTGATGCAGAAGAGTCTTAGGAATCTCCTAAATAAACCCTAAAATCACCTCCCAAAAAGTGTTCTGAGATAAACTAAAGATAACCACAAACAAAGTTCAAAAAACCAATTAATAACGTGTAGTCTAACAGAGTGCACGACCGTGCTTCAACGCACAGGTGCTCGTGCACCCCACGCATGGTCGTGCACTTCAACACTGGCAATCGTGCACATCTTCGGGAAGTTGGGGCTTCACTGCAGGGTTTTTTGCACTGTTGTCCCATTGTGCATGGTCAACCGTGCACTCTCTCTGGCCTTTTAGACTTGCTTTTCTAGCCCTCAAATTCATAGGACCTCTTTTCTTAATTCGAAACACATCACCATGACCTTTTCCATAAAAATGAGTGATTTTCTCATTTTCTTGGCAAGAACTCCTAAAAATAAGAAAACCACCTTTATAAGCAATATACATACCAAAAGAGGCAAGTTTGATATGTCTCATCAAGACTCAACATAAAACTAATGGGAAAAAGGAATCAAATATGGGTAAAATAAGATCAAAATTAAGGTTTAGCAACTCCCCCATGCTTATCTCTTGCTTATCTTCAAGCAAGGCTAACTCTTGAATGCTCAATAAGGGAGATGAACCTCTAATCACACGCTCTTTAGGCAAGGGAATAATAACTAACAAACTGGACACAATTATACTTCAAAGGTGGCCAAGTCAAGATGTCAAAAATATTTTCAATAAAACACATACACCTCTACCTATAAATCATTATACCCAAATGCAACATATCAAACACCCCATATTAACATTATGAAGTAAGACAAAAGATGCCTTAATCAGTGGTTAGTAAGCGTGACTAGTAGAACCTACTTTGGAATAAAGTGGAACACTCCTCCCAATGTGCTTAAATATTAAATTTTGGTACAGTCTATACTCAAACAAATCATGCAAACTATCATAAGCTTGGTACTCTATTCTTGACTGTTTATGTAAAATGGAAGAATGTTAATCAGGAGGACTTGCAAAAAGGGTGTAATGGTGCTAAGGTTATGGGTGAAAATGGAATCAATATAGGAAAAGTGGAGCTACTAGCTAAAATATTAAGGAGCAAGAACACTTTCACAACAATAAACACCAATGTACCTACTTCACACCTTAATTGAAAAATGAGCACAAATCCCTTAAAAAACCAAAAGTAAGGAGTTGAACATACTTAATCCCGTGGCAAACACTTTATTCACTTTCCTTTTTTTTTTCTTTTCTTCTTCTTTTTTCTTCTTTTTTTTTTGAATGTATAAGAAACAAAACCATGATACAAGTGAATGGCATAGAGAATACAAAGTCTCAATTCACAATCCTTCAAGTCTCAAGCCACCATTGAAAATACCTTAAAGATGAATCAATCCTAAAAATATGCCCAAATTAATGTAAAAGTGTAGCTCCACTAGACTTTGGCAAAGATACAAAAATTACGCATAGGCCAAGGGTGTAGTGAATAAGGTGCAACAACAAAAATAGGGAAATGCACAAAGGGCTAGCAAGAGGGATAACACACATTAATGAATGGCTTTTAGACTCATGTGGCTATGTAGAACAAAAGGATGTAGCAATCATATCAACATATGCACATGCCAACTAAGATCTCAAAAAGAACCAAACCAAGTTCTAGAGATGCAATCATTGAAGAGTCACACAAGAAAGGAACTATGAACTGCATATAAAAAATAGTCATTAGGCTTAAAATCTCACATGTTAGTTTACCACTGTCAATGCAACTTACTCCAAGATATGCCATTTATTAAAGTTAATCAGATCAAACCACATGAATCTCAGGGGCAATTGGCATGTAACACAAGGTAGAAGAATCCTAAATGGTAATGTCAACACAATTTTGCAAAATTTACACCAAGACTGGTCACACCTTAATACACAATCATATCGCTCAATCAACTATCACCCTTGCATCATCACCATAAGAGGGGTTTCCGAAAACTCTTTTTTTTTAATTTTTAATTCTTCAAAAACAATAGATCTAACTAAGAAAGCAATAAAACATATAGAGGATAATGAAGATAAGGGTGAGAGAGAGTACATCTGAAACTTATGAATTCCCAACTCGATCACTCCTCCTCTTGTGATGCAAAATCTAACCTATATGTCGTAAGCTACATGCTCTACTAAATGAAAAATGCAAATATAATCTAATAAAACTATGTGAAGTCCTAGCTACATGATGCAAATACAAGAGATGTCATTCAAATCATCCCACAAAATCCACAATTCCACCGAAAGAGCTTTGCTTAAGATTTTCATTGTCTTCAATTAAAGGACATGTAATGAAACAAAGGAAGGGAAGAACTTATAGGGCAAAGGGGAAATGGGGGAAGGGTGTGGGAAAGCATGACACTCTTCTTCTCTTTTTTTTTTTTGAAATCAAGTAAACGCTTGGATTGCCTTCCAAGGAGTGCTTGTTTTAGGTCCGTAGCTTGACCCTTACCTTAGACAGTAGATAGTGGTGGGGAGAAAGGGGTTGGTATAACTAAAATAGTGAATGGTGGTGAATCCACCACTTCCCCAAGATGAATAATAGTGCCTCTAAAGCAAGTCAAATCGGCTTAAGCAAATCAAAAGGGGCATAATACCTCATGTCGGGTGCCACATCTCCTTCAAGCACCTCAATCTCAGAACCTGTTGCAGAAACAATAGGAACCATAAGAATTGAAGGTGCTGTGAGCGAAAGAGTGGTGGGTGTAGGAAAGCAAAGTCTACCTTCTCCTCACACAACTGGAAAGATATCTTGCCTACAGGCACATCAATTACGGCTCATGTGGTTGCAGACCTCCCCAAAATAATAGGTAGCTGGGAACTCTCATCCATATCTGTAACCATAAAGTCACACGAGATGACGAACTTACCCACCTGAACTTGAGCATCCTCTAGAATACCTACAGGGCACCCGATGATCTACTAATTGTATGGTCATGTGTGTAGGTATCAGGTCCTGAAGTTAAAGCTTCCTGCAGAGAGAGATAGTGAGGCATCAAACTTGCACTAAAGCCCAAATTATAAAGAGCTCTCTTAATTTGTAGGTCCCCTATGGCGCAAGGAACAGAGAAACTGCCAGGATCCTGTAGCTTGGATGGCGACTTGCTCTGAAGTACCACACTGCTTACATCCCCCATGGGAATTTCGTCGCGACCTCCTCAAGCTTGTCTTTCTTAGAAAGGAGCTCTCTAAAGAATTTTAGTATGATGGAGCTTCCTTGAGAACCTCTAAGAAAGGGATATTGACATAAATCTTCCTCAGTACATCCAGAAATCTCATGAACATGGGGTCAAGTATGGATGATATCATCCTCTGAGGGAATGGTGGAGGTGGCTGGTAAGGCTAACTGGAGGTGATTGAGTGCCCTTCTCCTCTAAACGTCGACTATCTCCCTTCTTCATACCATTTGTTCCTATAGAAACAAAAACTGAAACTGTCTCCTAAAACACCATCATAGAACTCTCTAATAAGTCTTCACTTGTCACAGAGACTACATTAATGTGACCCCTGAGATTTGTTTTAGGTTGGCTAGGTGGAGACCCCTGAGGCTGGGATGGACTGCTAACCTACTAGACTATTTGAGCAATTTGGGTGTCCATCAGCTTTTGCTGGGAAGCCATAGTCTCAAACTTGAAAGTTAGCTGATTGATTGACTTACCAAGAGCTTCATTAGTATTGGTTAAGGTCTGAATAAAGTGTTTCATGAGATTCTCCAAGTGAGATTTTAGTTGTGAGGGTTGAGGAGACGGTTGGTAATGGGCTCTATATATTGGAATCCAAGTGGCTACATAGAACTTTGAGGTGGATGGTTAGGGTTCGTGTACGGAGGGTTAGTGTGATTCTTCTAGCCATGATTGTAAGTGTTTGAGTATGAATTGTTATGTGGTGGTGGATTGAAACTATGCAAGATATTAGCATGCTCAATGGTAGAAAGACCATTGCAGTACTCAATAGACACACCACAGATATTGCAAATAGCATACACTCCAACTGAAGAACTAGATGAGCCACCAGGAATAGAAAAACTACCTATATTATCAAGTCTCTAAGCCAATACATTCACTGTCCTGGCTAGTAGTGTCACAACATTAACCTCATACTTATCACTACTTCTCTTGGGGTAGCCCTCTCACTAAACCAGTGACAATTATTGGAAGTCATCTCTTCCAACAAAGCCTTTGTCGCTTCTATGGACTTTCCCATAAGAGCCCCTCCTGCTATATCATCTACTAAAATCTGCACTGACTATTCTAGTCCATTATAGAATGTTTGGACTAAGAGCTAATTAGGAACTCCATGATGAGGACATTGTTACTGAAGGTCTTTAAATATCTCTTATGCTTCATATAAAGACTCCCCATCTCATTAAGGAAAAAAAGTAATGTCTACCCTTAGCTACCTCATTCTGCAACCAATTTGTAACCAATCGCTAGCTCTATCCTTCAATGAGAATGGGAAGAGCCTTAATTGAATAACATCATTGGACACCCCATTAAGCTTGATCGTGTTGCATTTCACAAGAAAGTTATGGAACAAACATATTAGGGTTCTTCGAGGGGTGCCTGCCAAACTGATCCCTCTTTACAAATGTAACAAGAGCTACCTTGAGCTCAAAGTTGTGTCCCTTAACTGCGTGCCTCACAATGGAGAAGTCAGCCCCAGTGGCTTTGGGCGTTGCATAGTTGCGGAGCACTATTTCTCCTCTTCGCCCACCATATTTGCCTCTTTCTTCTTCCTTCTCACTTCTCCGCTTCGCTTTCATGCAGTTGCTCCGATTTAAAGATCTAGAGGAGCAAGGTTCTAATTTCCCTCACTTCTCCTGTGCATACAAAGCAAACATTATACCAAGCGTAAGCAGTGTCAAGTAAGAACAAAGAAGAACTACAAACAAAAAAGAAAAATAAAAGCCTAGTCTAGAGTAAGCTAATGAATGTTTTTTTATGTTGAAAGAAACAGACTCCCTCGGCAATGATGCCAAAAACTTGTTGTGTAAGATACCGCAAGTGCATGATGCCAATGTAGTTAGCAGCAGCAAGTACGAGTTGTATCCATAGGGAACTTGCTTTCAACTACCAAAACTAATAAACAATTAAGAATGCAGTCAAGAAATTAGAGGATTAAAGCACTTAGGTTGCAATTAATAGCACAATTACGCTAGCGAATCAATTACTATCCCATGAAACTCACCCAAGCTTGCAGCATGAATGCATAAGACAATTTAGCCCATCTCGTCCCTCTTTCAAGGGTCGAAGATTAATCCTAAAACTACAACTGCTTATTTTCATGGGACTAAAAATCGAAGGATTGCAAGATCTACAATCTTAAATTCTTATTAGAACTTCAATTATTCTCATATCAAAATCCCAACCGTCTACTAAGTCACACTAGGTAGAGGTTTAATCTGTCAACATTTGAGTAGCTAACCATCTAAATAGGCTAGAAAATGGGGAGAGTGGTAATGTATTTAGTGATTGTTTTCCTGATAAGACTTTATATGTCTAATAAGTTGCCTTAGTAGGTTGATATAGTTAATTAAATAATTGCCAAAACTTTTCTTGGAGACTTGTATAGATCCCAAAAGGGGAAGATAAGAACCTTCTAAATATTATGTTTTGGATGAGCCATATTTATGTAAATTTGGTGAAAATTAGATCATAAGGCTTTGTGTAGATGACAGTAAAGTTCATTCTATTAATTTTTGTCAGTCTTCTAAAAGTGAGGGACAAGAACAACACATAAAGTTCTTAAATGTGAGTTTTATTGGCCTTACAATTTAATTTTTAGGGATGCATATGAATTTTGTAAAAATGCGAAGCATACCAAAAGATAAGTAATTTATCTAGAATGAATCAGATGCATCTGCATAACATGTATGTTTGTAAGATTTTTGATGTACGGGGTATTAATTTCATGGGACATGTTTCCCTCTTGTTTTGGCTTTAATTACACTCTTATGCTTGTCGATTATGTATCTGTGTGGATTGAAACTGTGGTTACTAGAGTTGATGATGCTGAAAAAGTAGTGAAACATGTAAAATCTCTTATTCTACTTAGATATAGAATGTCTAGAGCAATCATTAGTGATAGGAGAACACATTTTTGTAATAAAACCTTAGGTGCCTTGTTACCCAAATATTATGTAACTCATAAGGTGTCTATTAGTCATCATCCTCAAACAAATGACCAAGCTGAAATCTCCAACAAAGAGATCGAGGGCATGCTAGAAAAAGTTGCTAGGCCGAACAGAAAAGATTAGAGTCTTAGTTTGATGAAACTCTTTGGGCTTATAAGACTACATACAAGATCCCTGTAGATGTGTCACCTCATAGGTTTGTCTTTGGCAAACCATGTCCTTTTCCTGTGGAGCTAGAGCATAAAATCATATTGCATTATCAAGTAGTGCAATTTAGATTATAACCTAGCAGATAAGCAGTGTAAGTTACAATTGCAAGAATTGGAAGAGATTTTTTTGGAAGTCCATGACAATTCAGTGATCTACAAAGATCAAATTTTCTTGGTGCATGAGATCTAGTTGGACGATCCATGAGCTTCAATTGCGTCGAGCTAGTAACAGTAAACAAAGGCTCTGTTTGGAAGGCAATCCAACGTTTTCAGGGAAGTTTACGTTTAATTCTACTTTATCTTCATTATTTTCATTATTTTTCATACATTAGGGACAGTGCGTGAATTAAGTGTGCGCAGGGGGTAGGGGGACAGCCACATCCTACATTTAATTCGGTTGTATTGCTTCCTTATTTCACACAAAAAGAAAAAAATGGAGTCCTTTTAGTTCTTTCTTGTAAAATAATGCATAAATATGAGTTTATGCTAGGCTTTTTTTACTTAAATTTTTTCTGTTTTACTATTTTGGGTTCATTCCTTTGTGACTGGAAACTTTTGAGCATGTTAATTGTCATTCAGAGTAGTTTGCATTGATCCTCATTTATCTCTATAGTGAATGACAGTCACTACTATCCATCTTGTTTGATCATATTATATGACCTCAACAGAGATAATAAAAGGACCTAGTCTATTTTTCTAGGCTATTGAATTAGTAGAATACCCACTAAAGTTTTGACTTTTCCTATCTTGTTACAAAAAATAAAGAAGAGAAATGTTGGTTTATCAACACAGGTTGGTTCAAGTAGTATGATACTTCTTCCACTTAAGTAGTTTATGTACGGAAAAGATCTACGCTAGAAGAGTTAACGCCATTTAGGGTCATCTACAACTCAAAACTTGCTAACGATAGTTTATGAAAAAAGAAATGTTAGATTACCAGCATAGGTAGAAGTAGGTGGCCCGACACCTTTTCCTTTTAAGTGTAGGTCTCAAGTTGAGCGTTATGTATAGAGTAACTCATATTGGGAGAGTCATGCTCCTTTGGGGTCGATCGATGACTCGAACCATACTAACAGACAAAAAAAACGCAAAAATTGCAAACTCCAACATCTCTATCAACGTAAGTGTGAGATAGGAGCGTTTAATTTCTAAGGCCCTATATGGGACTCGAATATGTGCGTGAATGGAGTTTTAAAAAGAAAGTAAATAAAATAATGCAAGGCAAGTTTGGATTCAATTTTCAATGAGTTATCTATTCTAGTTCAATTGTTTCTATAGCCATAACACACCTTTATATTTCCTATCTTTACGTGTGTAAGACCTCTTGATTGGTGTAGGCATGCTTAAATGAGATGAGTGATTATTGTTCTTGTTACTTTGGTAAAAAGATGTTGCGAGGCTGATGAAGAAACTCTTTGATGGCAGTTAGATGTTTAGTAATTGTTCACTTATTAGAGGGGAAACTAACAAATTTTAAATTAAACTGTTTTCAAAGCAAGCTTAGTAATTTCATATTTTATGTGTGACTATAAAAGAACGAGGGGTAGTTTTTAGGTCGAGTATTAGATTTTTTTGCATGACGATATCCAAAGTCTAATTGTGGGGGAACCTCTTAAGTGATAACTCATGCATATATTTAGTAATTAATTTGCTTGTATCATATATATTTTTTGTCTAATTTAGTTTATTTTATCTATTTTTTAGGTTAAAGATTAATAAAGTGAAGAGGAGAGGAAAAGACGCCGGAATGCGGGACTTTTCAAGTCGATTTATCAAGTCGGTCCGAAAATAATGACTTATGAAAAAATAATTATTTTCATATGAGTTGTTTGAAAGATAGGATTACAAGGATCACCAGTCTTAATTTGAAGAGGAGTTGGAGAGCTTCGAGGAGAAGAAATCTTACCGGAACCCTATTTGACTTATTGAAATTATAAAAAACCCACCTCACGTCCTTCACGAAAATCATCCTAGACGCCTAATTTCGTTGCCTTCATCCATCTTCTCCCACACCTAGCTTCCTCCATGCCATCATAGATATTTCTTCATGCCCCGTTATTCACACATCATCATCGACCACACCATTAGTATCGGGATTTTCATCACAATCATCATCATCTCCTAATCCCCACCATCGTCAGCATCTACCAACACCACTAACGCTAACATCATCTACCTCATATTATCATAGTATTATTTTTTTAGTTTGGGAGTTTGTTATTAAATATGACTTATCTGGATTTTTGTTTTATGTGTCTAATATTTATTATGAGAGAGTGCTTTTTTTTTTAATACTTAGCACAATTTATTTGAAATCATGCTAATTAAATATTTTTGAACACATTTTGTACTTTATTGTCTAATTGATTCTTGTTACATGATTCTACAATGGTTTGTGTTTGTTGTTCATGATGCTTATGTTGGATTAATTAGACTGCATGCTAATTAATTTAATATAAATTCATACGGTAGTTTGAAGGGCTTAAATACCTGTAAGCTTTAGTCTTTTAGGAATAAGTATCACCGTAATTGATCATAAATGACTTAAACTCACCTATGTCAATTAGGAAATTATTACAAATTTTTGTTAAGTCAATTTGCTGATGAATCGGTGACAAGGTGTTAGATGATTTTTTTTAATATTTAATGTTCTAGTTTGATTAAATTCTTGTACTAGCACTAGGGTTATCCAAACTAGTAGGTTTTATATTAGAGCTAGACATAAGTAAACTACAATCCATACAAAAACAGGAAAGATCCTCTACTGGGTGTCTTTTATAGTCCAATTCATGGAAAAGTCAATTCGTGTGTTGATTTGTTTGCTTTGTAGTTGATTTCTTTAATTTTTTCAATTTTATTCTTAACTTAGTAGACTTTAATATTAAATTATGCTTACCCTTTTCCCCAAAAGAGTATTCCTTTAGGTGTGTCCTAGTAATTAAAATTTTAATTTTAATTTTAATATGATTTAATTTTTAGATTAATTTTCTGTTCTATTTTTGCTATTATTTATCGGTTTCTCAGAAATTAGGTTTAAAATAGTTCCTATAGTATTTTTTGTGTTTTATGCTACTTCAGAGTTTCGATAGAGTTTTAATCTACTGCTATTTGATTTCAAAAGTTTTAGAAGTTATTTGATAATTTTTCAAAATTATTTTATGAATTTGATACATGCAGGGATTTTACTTTTAATACATCCAAAAATTAATTTTTAATTTCTTGGTTTCATGTTTTTAGGATTTGATTAAGTCTAGAAAACTAAGTTTTATAATCTGCTTAGTTTTACTCTTTAATTTCACATTAGTTTAAGTACAGTTTAGCGAGTTAATTTAGAGTTTATTTTATGTAGTATTTTCTATAATTATTTTCTTCTTTATTTTTCTACATAATTAGATATATTTCTAGAAGTATAAATTTAGTTTTAGGTGATTTTTAGTGATTTTTGGTAGTAATTTTTTGCTTGTTATTTTCTATTTAAATTTTTAGTTTAATATTGTGTGATTATTTGTATTTTTATTTTTCAATAATATTTAGGTTAGGCATTTACTATTTTGTTTTTAGAATTAGGCTTACAATATTTTGGAGAATTAGTAAGTAATTTTTCATATTTTTCCTTACTTAGTTTGAATTTATTAAAAGGGAAATAAAATATTGAAAGTGGTAAATTTCATTAGATTTAAACTAGCTTACTATTATATTTTTACTTGTGGATTCAATCCCTTTATCCCTATATTCTTATTTATAAGCGTAAGTAGTGGTTTAATTTGGGGTTACACGATAAGTTTTACACTTATCAAAGGAGAAGTGAACCTGAAAAGAGAAGGAAAAGAAAACTTTATGCGAAAAACTTTAACAAGTAAAGAAGAGAAAAATACAAGAGAAAGTGTTACAAGCCAAGCCCTAAAATCCAAGGATTTTTTAGAAATGTTGCTTATTGTCTTGCAGGAAATATAGTTCGAAATGTTGGGTGTGTGGAGAAGTAGGGTATTATGAAAATGAATGCAAAAATAGAAAAACGACAAGCCTATTAAAACTTTAGGAGGCTTATACTATGTTGACCTAAGCAAGAAAGAACCACTAGATCTAACATTTTAAAAAAATGAAGGCATTGTTGAGACAATAATAGAAGACGAACATGAAGAAATTGATTACTAGAAACCAGTCACATGCTATAAAGTAGATCAATTTGTCTTAGGGATTTTCAAGAAGAAGGATTTACAGTAGATGATGAAAATAAAGAAGTAAAAATAGATTGCGTCATTCATATAATACAAAAAGATGTGATCTATAAAAATCCATCTTTCAAGGAAAAAGTATGTACCCAAAATGATGAAAGGAGATTCAGAGATAAAAAGACTGTAAATTTGATGTTTTAGAAGTAAATCTCATTGATTGAGAAAATATCCTTAAGTATAACAAAGACAGAAGATACCGGTATACCCATATTAGAAGTATCCAAATTTAAATAATACATTACAATACTATGGAAAAGATATCAATCTTTATGTTTTGTTCTGTAATGTAAGAAATACTAAATTTAATAATCAAATTATCACAGGGATCAAGACCAATTTCTATAATGGCTCAGTAGGATTCAATTGTAGTCTTGGTTGTTATGTGAGCCTAAAGATGAATTTGATAAAAAAAAAATTTATCTGTTAAGATAAAAAAAAAAACTGGGGATGGATATGAAGAGAGGGAGGTTATCCACTCACGATATTTTAAAAAATGATTTGCAAATTAAACAGTACTATAGATACAAAGATTAGGGTAACTATAATAGAGGCAGAAAAGTTTGAAAGCCCCACTCCAATACAGAAGATGCAATGAATAAAATCCAATCCATAGGAGAAAGTTTATAGGTCTTGGATAAGTAGCTTTATCAATCCTACAAAAACCAATAATAAAAATATAATGAAAATCAATGAAACTAGAAAAATCACCACAAAATCCCAATTATTAAGGAGCACAAATGCAAGATTAGAATGAGAGAAGGATCTTCAAAGGTAAAAGAAGAAGTTGAGAAAGATGATACAATTAGCATGATCAGTAAAGTAAATATAATGAGCTTTGAACTTGCACAACATAGTATAGACAGTGTATGTGTCTGGAACAAAAAATCATTAGGTATAGCACTAGAAGTCTAGAACTATTAGTAAGTGCATTTTGAGGATGAATTAGTAAAAGATACTACTATAGAAATATGTTATAAAGTCACTAATACTAACGCTAATGTTATTTATATTCCAATAACATATGCTTAGAAAAATATAATAAATATGAATTGTGTGCTTACACAGCTGTTCTGTGTGCTTTGGGAAAAGATTTCTATTCCCAAAATTAAAGTGAAAAAAAGTAAAAAAAAATCTTTTACAAGTAAGAATAGCTGATAATAGCATAATGAGCTATAATAAAGTCATAGAAGGATAATTCATTGAGATAGGAGGAGTCTAATGCATTATGTCAATTCTATGGCTACCGATCAATCATTTCATGATATGATTATTGGAAATAATTTTCAAAAACTATACTCTCCGTATACATAGACCATAAACCAAATCATAATCACTATGAATGATCATTATATTTCCATTGATAAGTTAAGCAAGGCATACACTTGTCAAAAGATTGAGTTTACACGCAACCTGTGGTGAAAAGGTAATCTCGTACAATGAGAAGTAGCACTAACAATCTCGCTGCTTAAGTCATCCATTAAGGAGAAGATTGTTGAACTACAAGAAAAATTATACAAGGAACTACTTTGATAATCTTCTAAAATTTTGGGACGAAGATAAAATATTTGCTAATATTACTTTATTAAATCTTAACAATGTTATTCAATTAATGGTATCTGCACTAGGATATCTAAGAGTTTGATAAATAAATCAAAGAACTTTGGATAAAGGGTTAATCAAGAATGGTAAGAGTCCTCACACCCATCCTATATTCATGGTGAGAAATCATACTGAATAAAAAATAGTAAAAGCTAGAAAGGTAAAATTTCAAAAAAAAAATGATAATACGTCTTTGATGACTATTATATTCCTAACAAGACAATTCTTTTCTACAAAATTCAAGAAGCCTCTTGGTTGTCAAAAAAAATGGATTGCAAAAGCGGATATTAACAGATAAAAAAGAATGAAGAAATTATCCCTTTAATTGCTTTTAGTGCTTCTCAAGGACATTATGAGCATGTACGGATGTCATTTGATCTTAAAATGGATCTCAAATATTCCAAAGAACGATAGATAATATCTTCAAAGATCTTAATTGTTGTTGTCTAGTTTACATTGATGATATCCGTATCTTTTCTAAAAGCATGGGACAAAACAAAGATGTTGCTCCTGCTATCACTTAAATATGCATTGGTCATGGTATCATTCTTGGTAAAAATAAGTGCGTTTATGCTGAAAAGGAAATAAAATTTTTGGGTCTAAAGATAAAAGTTAGACAAATCATCCTACAAAAGCATATCTTAGAAAAAATAGAAAATTTTCCTAAAAGGATTGAAGACATGGAGAAACTAGAAAGGTTTCAAGGATTCCTTAACTATGCTTCATATTTCATTAAAGATCTAGCCTAATTGAGAAAACCATTGCAGCAAAAACTCAAGAAAGAAATATGTTGGACCTAGACCCCTATTGATTTAAAGATTGTCCAAAACCTCGAAAAGATATGCAAAAATCCTCATGTACTTAATTTGCACAACAAAGAAGATGATTTACTCACAAAGGGAGTTAAAAATACTTAATCTTTTTAGCCTCTAAACCATTTTTTATCCGAACTGATTGCAAATGAATACTTGATTTTATGAAAAGGAATTTATTAAATATGTAAGCACAAGGACGAGTCCTTGACTGACAATTATGGTTTTTCCAGTTTTCTTTCTCTATTAAATTTATATGGGGATCAAACAATTCTCTAATAGAGAGTTTAACTGATGAGTTTGCCAATAGTGAGAATCAGAGTAATACTCGTTCCCTAAAGGGAGGAAATCCAAACTAAAATGTCATTACTATTAGAATGGGCCTTTCCTTCCAATAAAGTTCTTATGAATATTTTAAAATTTCATAAAAAGAGTATATCACAATTTGGATGGTTCTATTTTTCCTATCTAATTGTGCAAAGATTCAGCCTGTTAACATTAAAAATAAATTACTTAAGGTATCCTTATGATATTCAAGAAAAAATAAATTCCTATGTTTAGGAAAAATAGCTCAACAACTTATATGTGGCCTGTATCAGCTACAACAACCACTATTCTTGTGATATTTGAAAATCATGGAGTATTATGGCCTTCTTTTTTTATAGATCTATAGCTGGTGATATTAGATTCTCAACAAATTCAATCCCTCTAAATGATCTCATCATAAAAGCATGGGAACACAGAATGGTAGCTTACCTTATAGAAATCCTTGATCCCAACAAGTTTAACTAAATTTCAAAAGGATAAGTTTAACAAAATCCACTAGATTTGTTTATCTCTTGAAGGACCAATAAGAGCCCCTAGACACAACAATCTACATATTAAGATACATTATACAATGATTGAGTACGAAAATGGAAAGCCCCAAGCAACTCATTATCTTATTCAATTAATTGATCTAAATAACCCTAATGATCAACAACAAGAATGATTCCCAGAATGACAAAAAATAATCAATGATCCTACTTTACCAAGAACTATTGGATTTTACAACATTCATAATCTAATGTGGGCTTTAATTGAATGAGGAAAGGTACCAATGCATTATAGAAATACTACTTTCATTTCATAATGAATTTAATAAGTATAAAGATGGAAGGAGTTGTATGTTTTTTATTATCTCTTTGACATTAGGTCTAGAAAATTCTTATAAAAAAAAGTAGAAGAGATATCCACATGATTCACTTGAAAAATGGGATATGAAGCATCATGAGCTTGATGAAGATTTTGATGATTATTTAGATAATGTTGGACTTGAAGGTATAATTAGAGAGGAAGGCATGCAAAATCTCAATATGGATGATTAGTCTTGTCAATAGTTTGCAGTCTTTAAAAGTAATTGTACTGTTATGTATTATCTTGTCAGCGTATCAAGTAAGTATAATAATGTAGTCTACTGTAACCATGTGAGGCATCTTACAATAGTGTTTGTACTATATCCACTAGGGCATTCTATGTATTTCATGTCATCTATAAAAGGAGCACTAGGGTGTTGTGAAGGGACATGATATTCAAGCATACTTGACAAAAAAAGAAGTTAAGCTTCTTCATTTCTATATGAGCAAGTATCTCTGATGATCTGCATTTGTTATATCATACAATTGGTTGTACAGAAGTATTTGTACAACCGAATTTCAACTCACTAAAAATATTGTATAGCTCACCAAAATATACTACTATACACTTAATTTCGCTCACTAAGAACATTGTATAGCTCTCTAAAATATTTCAGTTAGCGAAGACGCCTCTTTACTGAGTTAATAAATACTTTTAGTGAGCAGACATACCGAAACCAATGCGTCTCATTGTGACACCACGAGTGTGGCTTAAAAGGATCGAAATGACTACTTATATCACCAAAGGTACACCTTTCTTTTCTGGAAGCCTACTCTTAAGAACTCCACAGTTAAGCATGCTTGCTGGGGAGCAATCTTAGGATGGGTGACCTCCTGGGAAGTTTCCCAGGCAGCATGTGAGCGAGGACGAAGCACGCCGGAAAGACTTGTGGTGATTTGTGGGGTTAGTCGACGATCCTTGAAGCCGTTATTGGTAAGACCTATGACCGAGAGGGGTCAGGGCATTACAGATGGTGTCAGAGCCGACCCGCGACTGTGAGTTGCGCTAGTGGATGGAGAGCCCATGGGAAGTCACCTAGCGGGGCAAAGATACTGGGTGTGGACCGCCGGTCAAGAGGACTCGTAAGTCGGTTGGTTAGTGAGGCACAACGAGAACGTTGTGCGCTTCAAGTGGGGGTGACTGTGACACCCCGAGTGTGGCTTAAAAGGATCAAAATGACTACTTATATCACCAAAGGTATACCATCTGTAACAGTCCACGACCACCCGCCATTGAGGTATTGTCC
>JACYFF010031954.1:18598511-18635470 GCA_017589665.1 Selenicereus undatus | reverse complement strand
GGAGAACGAACCGCGCCTTATAAGGGGTGGGGATACCTCAACCCATTGAAGTGCTTTTTGAGGACAAAACCGTGAGGGCAAGGATAGTGGTAGCGTCCCGCCTGCCCAAAACGGACAATACCTCAATGGTGGGTGGTCGTGGGCTGTTACACTCATATGCCTAGATTTCACTAAGCAAAATCACTATATAGCTTACTGAAATTGTACAAAAAATGCTATTCTATATACAAAACTCGCTAGATTATATTCTAGTTATCTACGCTATTTTTTTAGTGAGTTATGATATTTATTTAGGCAGTGTTTTCTGGTGAGTATGGAATATATTTTATGATCAATATGATTTGGTAAGTAGAACTACTTGTCATAATAATTAAAAAAAAAAGAATAAGTAAACATATAATACATAATTTTACTGTGCATATACACATTCTTGTTCATATTTTGAGGTATAATTTCTAAGTGAGCTGCATTGTGACTTTTGGTGAGTTATGATATATGTTTAGTCAGCAATACTTTATATTTATCTTATAATGTGTTGTGATATATCTCTTCATTAACTAAAATATAAGATTATTTTTTGTAGCAAAATACAAGAATCTTTAAATATACAAGAATTTGAAAAGTTTCGGTCAGTTGTACTATTTCTTTTTGTGAGTTATGATATTTATTTATTGAGCTATGATAGATATTTAGTGAGTTATAAAATATATTCAGTGATTCGTATGTTTCAATGAGTAATACTGACTATTCCTCAAAATGAGTGAGCAAACAATACAATATGCAATTACACATTCTTATTCATAGTTTTAGGTATGATATTTTTTTTAGTAAGCTAGACTATAACTTATGGTGAGCTAAGGTATATGTTTAATGAGCAATGCTTTATACTCATCTTCTAATGTGCTATGATATATCTTTTTTTTTTGCTAGAAAAGCTATGATATATCTTTTTTTTTTTGCTAGAAAAGCTATGATATATCTTTTGAGTACTTCAAATATAAAAAGAATGATATATTTGAAAAGTTTCAATCACTTGTACTTCGATATTTTAGTATGTTGTTTTTATTATATTTTGGTGAGATATAATATACACTTATTGAGCTAATACTTGAAAAATTTATACTTCATTGATCTACGCTATGTCTTTGAGTGAGATATCACATATACTTAGTGATTTAGTTAGAGTGTGTGTGTGTGTGTGTGTGTGTGTGTGTGTGTGTGTGTGTGTGTGTGTATCTATATGTGTGTGTGTGTGTGTGTGTGTGTGTGTGTGTGTGTGTGTGCGCACACACACACACACATAGAGTGAAAGATGACCAAATTAGTTGATTAGAGTAAATAAATTCAAAAAAAATCAGGTAGTGAAGCGTAAATAAATAAATTAATAGCCTAAATAATTTTTTTCAAAAAAAAAGACAAAGGAATGTGAGAAGACATATATAAAAAAGACCAACTTAGGGCATGTTCTTTTTATTAGGAAATATGGGTTAATAAATGGGTAAAGTTGGTTGAGATTGGTAGAAGTGGGTTAAAATTGATATTTTTTTGTTGAACTGGGTTGAGGTGGGTTAAAGTTGGTTGAAATGGATTGAATTTCTTTTATATGATGAGTAGAAGTTGGTTAAAATGGTGAGAAATTGGTTGAAGTGGATTGAAGTTGGTTGAAGTAGGTTGAAGTAAGTTGGAGTGAGTATTTTTTTTTATTGAAATTGGTGAAGTGGGTTGAAATTGGTTGAAGTTGGCAAATTGAGATTTACCAATGAAAAGAATGGTGTCTTAATTGAATAGAGTAAATAAATTAAAAAAATATAAGCAAATAAAGCATAAATTAATTAATTAATAACCTAAATGATTTTTTTTAAAAAAAAAAAAACAAAGCAAGATGACAAGACATACAAAATAGAAGCCAAACTTAAGTTCAACTACATTCAAACTTATGACTTCCCAAAAACCTAGGAATGCCCTACCCACTGGAGCAACTTTCTCTCATGCAATCTTCTTGCACATTAAAGTAAATAAAGGATCAAGGTCAGGCAAACGAGACGTATTATCCACCTAGCTGTACATATAATTTGCAGATGATCTTAACTGTTTAAATCACTCAATCTTTCCACTATAATATTTTCACTGTTAAGCTTTCAATAAAATAAGTTTCCCAATAAAGAATGTTATTCAATTGAAATTTATGCCTTGAATATTATGATTGCTTGATTAAATCTCCACTATCCTTAAACATATAAAAACTTGATTGGTGATTACAATCTGATATAGAAAACAAAGCGGATCTCTGCTATGCTTGACCTAAGAAAGATATGGTTGAGATTAATAATCTCTATAAATTGAAAGTTAAAGGAATGCGCAAGTCCAATGTCGACTAAGTTCATATAACGGTCCAAACTCTACAATAAGGCTTTATTATTTTGATAAGCATGGTGGGCATATGATAATAGAAAATATAATATTTATGATATAAATACTAAATCATAATAATTAATAACTAATACAAGCAAAGTCGACATAAAGAGTTTAGACATTTAACGAAAGTATATTTTTCTCAAAACCCCAAAAATTAGAGTATTTGCACTTTCAACCCCATTGTGGGCCAAAAATATAAATTCTACAAAGTTCTTGTCTGAATTTGAAAGAAAAAGCCCCCAAAAATCATTTTCCCTTTCAATATCAACTCCTGTAAATAAGTCTCACTAAAATAGTAGGCAGCTGGAAATACATTCTCAAATGTGCTCCCCTAAAAATTATTTTCGTAAAATATTGGTACCCTAAAGTTGCAAATTAGTTTTCTAATCGTTCACTCTATCCTCCACTTCATCATTGTTGCCATAATCTTTCCTATAATCTTTCCTTTGCATTTCAAATGCTAGCATTAGTTGATTTTAAATTCTCGTTATGCTAGAGAAATAAATATGACACAACCATATTTAAAAGTATCAAACTTTCAATATTAGGATGAACTCAGATATTGAAAATATTGAAAATTATATCTTAGTCCATGGAGTGCTAAACTTGGTGCATCACAAACTAAATCATATGCATCTAAAGAGTTGAATTCTATAAATTGATGAATTTGATAAAAGACTAATGAATTCATGCACCTCAACAAATTTTATATATATTGAATGCTAAACGTGCCTATATATACCTTTTGCCAATTGAATATTTTATCAGCATTTGATTGTTAATGTATTTTTCTATCAAGTTTATTTCCACTTCATTTAAAATAATCAACATATATTGAAAAATGGCTATATTTTATTGATGAGTATTATTATTATTATTATTATTATTATTATTATTATTATTATTATTATTATTATTATTATTATTATTGTTGTTGTTGTTGTTGTTGTTGCCGCTATTGTTGCTATTGTTATTAGTGGTTTTAGGGGTAATTATGATGATGATGATGAGGGCAATCACGACAATGATGATGATGATGATGATAATAATAATTGCATAACAATTATTTGAAAAAACAACTAATTAAAATAAATTATGGAAAATAATTTAATTAAATGGTCTTACATTAAAACAATCAATTTGTCTTGATCAAGAATTTATTCAAACAATAATTTGATGAAGTTGAAAACTTGATCAAACACTTTCAACAACATAAGAAAACTCAAAGTAAATAATGAACAAAACTTTTATATATGTTCTCCTCTACAAACTTCATTTTGACATAAAAAGTTAATAAGAAGGCTAAGGCTGCTTGTGGAAGTTTTTTGTGGAATAGAGCTGAACTTTATTTTAGAAGACATTAGCTTGGGGGGGGGGGATGGGGGAGTTTGCATGCCTAAAAAAATTGGTGGAGTTGGATTGGAAAACCAAAAACTTTTGAATCAAGCTCTTATGGCTAAGCATATTTGGGTAGCTGGCAATAAGAAAGATATTTTTGTGGTTAAGATGAATTCATGCTCACTATCTTGCAGGGGCAGATTTGGGAGGGAGGGGGAGGGGGAGGGGGAGGGCATAGGCAATCATGTGTTACGGGTTGATAATTTCACTTAAACTAAAAACCGTGCAGCGCTAATAAACTCACTCGAAACCCTTCCTAGTTTGCTAGTAAGTCTTGATGGCTACTTAACTTAGACTTGAGAAATTAAGTAAACACACATACATTCAGGAGAACTAAAAGAGAGAGAGAGTTTGGGAGGATGCTTTGTATTGCACTTGGAATGGTTGATGTACAAATGAGCTTCCACTGGGGGTATATATACATATCCACCTCCTCAATGGGTGGTGAAGATTTATTCGATTGTCCGACTAAGTTTGTACATCCAGAATATTTGTCACAAATATCTAGGATTCTATACAAGTGTAGAATTGTGTGGAACTATCTGGAACCCTCTAGAACATACTCTAGAGAAGTCTAGAGAAATCAAGGGCATTTTAGAGTATTCTAATGTGGTCCGTGACATCCTCCCCCATCTAATCCTGTGACGTTCTCATTGCTTTCTTGTTCTCAAACGCTTGTATTTGTTCTTTGAATTGCCATAAGTGTTGGATGGCCTCCCAGCTAGCCTCACTTTCTGGTAGTCCCTTCCACTTGATAAGAAGTTCATGTGTCAATGGTTGGTTGGAGTGGCACACCACTCAATTAGCAAAAACTTGTTCGACTTCCTTGTCATGCTGGACTTTCATGCCCATTGGCGCCCGTTGTGAGATGCCTCGATTCGGATCAACTTGGTCTCCATAATAAGGCTTGAGTAGACTTACATGGAAGACGAAATGATACTTGATCTTGGGAGGTAGCTCCACCTTGTAAGTTTGCGCCCCCACCTTTTTAAGGATGGGGAAAGAGCCCTTGTTCGCCGAATAGACCTTAATGGCGACCGCTTAACCTCGCATGGTTGTACATCTTGACAAGCATAAGATCTCCCATCTAGAACTCCCTTGGGCCTTCTTGTCGACCCACTTCATCATCTTCTTGGAGTCCTTCTCCAAGTAAGCATGAGCCACACCTACTTAATTATTCCAATCCTTGGTGAAATTGTAGGCGGGTGGACTTGGTCCCTTATAACCTATGACAAGAGAACTTGGAGTCAAGGGTTGTTGCCCCGTGACAATCTTGAACGAACTGCGGCCTGTGGACTTGCTCCTCTTCAAGTTGTATGAGAATTGGGCAACATCAAGCAGCTTCGACCAATCCCTTTGGTTGTCATTCACGTAGTGCCTCAAATAAAGCTCCAAGAGAGCATTGACCCTCTCAATTTGTCCATCGCTCTGAGGATGAAATCTAATGGAGAAGTTGAGCTTGAAACCCATGAGCTTAAACAACTCTGTCTAAAAGCGCCCCATGAAGTGACTGTCTAAGTCACCCACGATGGAAAGAGGCAAGCTCCAATACTTCACCATATGCTTGAAAAATTTACAGGCGGCTTGCTTAGCGGAACATTCTTGGTGCGGGGATAAAGGTGGCATACTTAAAATACCGGTCCACCACCATAGGGGCCCAATTGCACCCCTCATTTGCAGATAAGCCCACAATGAAGTCTATAGAAACACTCTCTAACGAGCTTTCGAGAATAGGGAGAGACTCTAATAACCCTGTGGGTGCTCCTTGCTCAATCTTGTCTTGTTGGCGCACAAGATAAGTCTTCACATAGGCCTCTGCGTCATCCTTCAAGTGAGGTTACTAGTAGGAATCTCCTACAAGAGCTAGTCTGCGGTGCATGCCTAGATGGCCCCGCCCAATTGCTATCATGACTCTCCTTTATGACTTCCCGCTTGAGGTTGTCGTATGAAGGAACATACATGCGCTTGCCCTTAGGGAGGATCAAGTTATCTTTTATCCAAAATTGCCTCGTCTTACCCTCCTTCACAAGGCTGATGATGGTTTGTGCAAGTGAATAATGTTGGAGCCTCCCTTTTAATGTGTTCTTGTAGATTGCTTTGAGGCTGGCTAATGTTAGCGAGTTTTCCCTTGCAACTCAAAGCATCGACCACCAGGTTGGCATGACCCGAGTTATACTCCATGATATAATCAAACTCGGCTGGAAAGTCTTGGCATCGAGCCTGCTTGGCAGTAAGCTTCTTTTGGGTTTGGAAGTAACTATTGCCGATGTTGTCGGTCTTGATGGTAAACTTGCTCCCGAGCAAGTAATGCCTCCAATTATGAAGACAATGTACCACCACGGTTATCTTAGTTTCTTGCATGGTGTACTACCTCTCGGTATCATTCAGCTTTTGATTCGCAAAAGCAATGAGAAGACCTTCTTGCATCAAGACTCCACCAATAGTGAAGCCGGAGGCATTGGTGTGTAGCTCGAATGGCTTATTGTGGTCGGGAAGTGCTAATACCGGCTCTTCAGTAATGGCCTTCTTCAAAGCTTCAAATGCGTGTTGGCACTCTTGGCCCCACCCCACATCCATCCTCTTCCTTTCTTCAACAAGTCAATGAGAGGGGTGACAATAGGGGAATAGCCCTTGATAAACCATCAGTAGTAGTTCACCAAGTTAAGAAATGATCTTAACTCAGTGACTTTAGTTTACGGCTCCCATTTAAAGATGGCCTTGCCATTTGTCGAATCCATGTGCAGCTTGCCTTTACCAATAATGTGACCCAAGAAAAGTACCTCTTTTCGTGCAAAGGAGCACTTCTCCTTCTTGACATATAGCTCATTGTCCCTTAAGGTTAGGAACACTTCAAGTAAGTGTCACACATGCTCCTGCAAGGCCTTGTTATAGATGACAGTGTCAGCAAGATAGACAACAACCAAGCGATCGAGGAAAGGAACAAGTACCTTGTTCATGAGAGTGCAAAATATGGTTGGCGCATTGGTGACGCCAAAAGGCATGACAAGGAACTTATATGATCCGTAGTGTGTCACACATGTTGTCTTTGGGTCATCTCCTTCGACTATGCGCACTTGGTAATATCCACTCCTTAAGTCAAGTTAGGTAAAGCACCTTGTGTCTCCAAGTTGGTCAAAAAGATCATCGATGCGAGGAATGGGATACATATTCTTGATGGTGATCTTGCTAAGCGTCCGGTACTCAATGCATAGTCTAAGTGACACGTCACACTTCTTTTAAAATAAGACCAGCATACCATAAGGTGATTTAGAGGGATGAATGTACCCGACATCAAGTAGCTCCTTCAATTGCCTCCTTAGCTCTTCGAGCTCCGAAGGTGCCATGTAGTAAGGGGCAAATGCAGGGGGTTTAGCTCATGGCTCCAACTCAATGGCATGATCAACTTCCCTCCTCGGGGGAACCCTCTTAGTTAACTCAGCGGGCATGGCATCTTTGAACTCTTCAAGCACCTTTTGGACGACCTTGGCTACTTACACTTCCTTGGACTCTTCCTCCATCTTGAGGCTGGCAAGAAAAGTAGGCTCCTTCTTCTTGATCCCTTTGGATAATTGAAGAGCGAATAACATTTTGCCTTGATTAATCTCCCTCTTCACGGGGAATGACACAAGGTTGTCCCATCTCTATGATGCACATGGTGTTGGTGTAAGGCATCAAGAATGCATTCACCGTTTCAAGAAAATCGATGCCCAAATAAAACTTCTTATCATTTAAAGGAGCAATGGTGATATCGGCCTTACCTTTCCACTGACTTATTTGAATTTGGGCACCATGAGCGACACTATCGATTGGGAGGCTCTATGCTTTGCCTCCCTTCACAAAGCCCCCTCTCCTTGGTGTATGAGAGGCCAACCTCATTAGCAAATTCCTTGGCCATATAGATCGTATCGGCTCCGACATCTGACATTGCTTGTAGTAGCTTGCCATTAACGATGGTCTCCACGTACATTCGTCCACGAGGTTGCCCCTCCACCTTTGCTTGGATCGCTTTGAGTAGCTTCATGGAAGCTATCTTCCTTTCCTCCTCTTGCCTCTCCTCCTCTTAGATAAGAGCATCAAGCTTGCCCCGTTTTGGGCACTCGAAGACTAGATGAGGTTCGTTGCATAAGCATGAGTACTTCGTCAGTGTCTCATCCTTCTTTCACTTCCCTTTGTCTTTTGGTGTAGATAGCTTCTCTTGCCTAGGAGACTTGTCCGGTCTCCCCCACCTTTGCCACTACCATTTGTCTTCTTTTTTTGTCCCTCTGAGGACTCCTTTTTGAACTGGATTAAGGACTTGGCGGCGGCAATTGCGAAGGCGATATCTTGCACACTGCGCCTCTTAAGATCCATCTTGGCCCATCCACATAGGCCATCGAGGAAGCAAAAAAGTGCATCTTGCTTCTCCATGCTTGGAATTTCTAAGAGAAGCTCTTGGAATTCCTTGATGTATTCTCGAATGTGACCGTCCTTGTGCTGGAGGTGTCTTAGCTTGGCCCTTGCTTCATTCTTGGCATCCTCGAGGTAGAATTACCTCTTAAGTTGCCTCTTGAACTTATCCCATGTGTTGATGGGATTGTGCCTTTAAGGACGTCGTCACACCTATGACGTCGCCAAACAAGGGCAATGTCTCTAAGAGAGAATGCGACATCACTCACATTTTGAGCATCATCCTTGATGCCCATAGCCCCAATGTACGCCTGAAATCCCCATAATAAGTTGTCGATCTCTCTTGTATTCCTAGCTCCATGGAAGGCGAGAGGTCTTGTGGCATTCCCCTTTAGATGCTTGGAGGGCTCGAATCTCCTTGTTGATGTCGGCTACCACGAAACTGATAGCTGCTTGCATCTCCCCATGAAGCTCATCCATGGACTGGAGTTCCTCAATGCGTTTGCCCATGCCCTTGACCCTACCCATTATTGCGGACATGGTGGTGGCGAACTCCACAAACCTGTCCTCCACAAGGACCATCATGTCCTTGGTCTCGTCCTTGCCGTTCTTGCCACTTTGTTGGGGGCTGACATCGCTCACAGTTGAAACCATGATCTCCCAAACAAGAAGGCTCTAATACCAACTGTCACAGGTTGAAAATTTTACTCAAACTCAAACTCGTGCGGTCACTCGAAACCCTTCCTAGTTTGCTAGCAAACATGGATGGTTGCTTAACTTAGACTTGAGAAGCTAAGCACGCACACATACACACACTTAAGAGAACTTAGAGAGAGATAGTTTGGGAGAATGCTTTGTATTGCACTTGGAATGCTTGATGTACAAATGAGCTATACTTGGGGGTATATATTAGACCTAGCAAAAACTAATCATACCCGAAAATCCGACCCAAACCCACCCCAAAGTTTTTGGGTTTTGAACATATTTTTTCAACCCGGACTTGAAATAAATCGAACCCGAAAAATTCGTAAATTTTTAGGTCAAATCCGACCTGAACCCGAATATTATAACTTTATTTTTATTTTTCTTTAATTTTTCACCCGTAACAATAATTGTTTTTTTTTTTTATTATAACAAATCGTTTAGAAAGACGTTGTATAACTATTGCTTCCTTTTGCAAATTAGACAATGGTATCTCTTTAATGAACGATGGAGATTTATTCGATCCTGCAACTAAGATTGTATATCTAAAATATTCTATAGAAATATCTAAGATTCTATACAGTCGTGGAATTGTGTGGAAAACCTCTAGAACATATTCTAGAGAAATTTAGAGAAATTCAGCGCAATCTAGAATATTCTATAACGGTATGGGACACTCGGCTCACCTAGAATTTTGAAGGAAAAAAATTTAAACTTCCGACCCAATAGTAGAAAAACATAAGCTAAATTTTCAGTGCCAATTAAATTGTGGCTCACAAATTCGTTTCATTATCATTACTCAGTAGCAAAGCCACCCTCCCCCGGCTCCAGCACCACGGGAAAGAAACCAAATTTTTTTTTTAAAAACGTAAAAGTAAAACAAAATTAAAAAAAGTTAAAGAAAAGAAAATGAAAAATGGAAACCGGAAAGCGCTGCGCATTAGTCAGCGCAATCACCTTTCTAGCATCTCGGTTCCGCTGAACGGCGCCGTCTCGTCAATCGTTAAAACCCCCTTCACCCGCCGGCGATCCGCCGTCGACAACGGTCTCTCTCTTCTATCTGCTTCTAACTCTATCTCCAATTAGCAGCAAATCTCTTCGGATTCACTCCCATCAAATCCCGCGATTTCTTTCCTTTTCGAGCAATCTTTCTTGGCAAGATTAGAATTTCATTTCCTTTGCTTCGATTTTAATCATTCTTTGTTGTTCTTGTTGTTGATACTATTCGATTCGATTCAATTCGATTTGGATTGAGAAGAAACGGTTCCGAAGTTTGAATCCGATTTTGGGTGAGGAATGATGGATCAAGAAGATGAAGATTTGCAGATGGCGTTGAAGATGAGTATGCAGCCGCCGGAGCCGAAAAGGAGCAAGCCGGGGGAAGCCGGAGCTCCGGTGGAGGAGTCACCGGAGTCCAAGAGCCGCCGTGTTCAGCGGGAGCTCATGGCCGCCGCTGCCGAGAAGCGTATGATGATGGCGGCCGCCGCCAGAAGCCAACAGCAACCTCCGCCAGCTGCTGCGCCTTCTGCCAGTGCTGGGACTGTGGCTGAGCCTAAGAAGAGTGAGAATTTGGCTAAAGAGCTTTCGGTTGATGACGCTAATCAGTTGTTTTCTATGGTTTTTGGAAGTAATGTTTCCAAGGAAATACTTGCGCAATGGACTAATCAGGGAATAAGGTAAGTGCGCGTTGCTTGCTGCTATAATGTTTTAAAGTTTTTCAATGTTGGGGGGATTTTTGTTCTTGAAACTGCTATAATGTCTGTGAGCTTCGAGGCTTTTGATTACCAGTGTGCCGAGAATACGAAAGTGCGGAGTGTAAGAAAAATGAGTTCTTCTACTGACACTACTGTGATTATTGAAGACTGAAAGGCGTTCCAAGAGGGTCGTAGTCTAATCTTTAGAGAAATTAAGAATTTGTTTTCTTTGTTTAGTTTTTAATAATTTGATGGGGGTCATGATTTCAATGTTTCTCATGCAATGTATGTAAAGAGAAAAAAGAAGCAAAATATCTGTGGGATATGTCATTGATGTTCAAGAAGTGAATTTTTTTTTGGGGGGGGGGGGGTTGGGGTGGGGGGTGCGGTTAGTAACATGTTGCTTGAAGTCGGCAATGTGGAAGAACTCAGTTTAGTTGTTTGTTGAAGATTCCATCTCATTCAGCTAGTTGATGTTGGCTGCGTTAATTTCATCATATCAGAAATATTCTTGTCTGGATGTTTTGGTGAATGCTTGATTTCGTGGGGACGAAGGAAGAATGGTTTCAAAATTGTTTTCTTGGAAATTTTCTTTTCTGAAATTTTCAAAAAAGATGAAACTAGCATAGCAATTGCGTCCAACGCAGTTGACTTCTAGAACAGTGGAGCTCTGTCAATGAGGTAAGGCCTTAATTCTGGGGGAGTAGATAAATTAAGCAAAGAGTAGTTCATCCGAAGAAAGGGGGCCCCCCGGGGTGTTCTGTTTGGGGTGTTGCAGAATGGGATTACATGACAGGGGAGAGTTGGTTTTCTGTAAATTCGCATATCTCTGTATTAGAGTAATATTATCCATGTATTACTTAGTTGCTTTGCGTATCTCGTGTGGGAATTTGAGTCTTTATCTTCCATATTGTTGAAAGGATTGGCTACAGATTTATTGGGGGTGTTTACTGAGTGTATTTGACATCAAACATAGCCACCCTTGAGCTCTTTTGTCATTGATTTTATCTTAAGCTTACTAGTCCCTGTTTTCTCCTGGATCATAGAGTTACCATATGTAAGATTACAGACCCTGGTGAGTAATGGATTTCAAATGAGTAGGAGGGTCACTTACTTGGACCTGGATGATTTGGACACTTAGTCTATTGAGTTGGTGAGCACCATGTGAATTTCAAGATCAACAGCGCCTGTGTCTAGGAAACCAAGTTGGTGGGAGCAAAAGCTCTTGGCATTGTTGGTTACAAGTTGCTGCTTTGGAGAATCTTCCTATATAGGAATGGAGTTGCTATTTTTGTTGATATAGAGTTAAGACCACAAGATTAAATGCAAAAATGATTAGATGATGGCAAGTGAGCAAGTTTGCCAACTCTATCCTTCTACTTTTCAAAATGTTTTTTTGGGTCCTTTGGAATGGTCTCCTGCTTATCGAGAGTGAGGTTGCTACATCTAACTTCCTATACGTTGTTTTTGATGCGACCTACATAAGTGTTGTTGGTGTATGGGAAGTGCGATCATGGATGTGGTTGGTGCCTCAAGAGGCCTTGAGGAGGAAATCAAGCGGCACATTTAGTATGACCTAAATGGTTTATTAGAAGTGTCCCACAAAGTGAGAATTTAGTTTTGAGAGGAGATTTAATAGTCGTATAGTGGCCAAGTGTGGTGGCTAGTGGAGCTCATGGGGGTGTTGAGAGTGGGAAAGAAACAATGCTGGAACATCTGTCACGGAGTTTTTAGTTGTAATCGATTAGAGATTGGCAACAATGCTTTTGTAGACTAGGTAACTGCTAGTGAAACAACTATGTTTCGCTAGGCAAGCAAGGGCACTTTGAGGGGTATGAAGATTTTAGATTCTACGATTGTATAATGATGAAACTGATGCAGTAGAGAAGCTCATGGACGAAAAGCATTTAGTATAGATCACTTACCAGTACAGATGGATTTCACTGGACAGAGGCCTCATTTGGCTTGCTAGGTCATTCAATGTCATTTAGAGATGTCAACGGGGCAGCCAGCGCTGGGGGGTGCCTTTCCCATCCTTGGTGCCCAATACCTGCCCTATTAGTGCTCCGAGGAAGAAGTTCCTCCTGTCCCTGCTTGTGCATAAATTCCGAACCAAGTTGCAAATCAACCAGACCAGAAGACATAAACAGAATCCATAATCCTAAAAAATTCACATGCAATTCATTGCAAAGCAAACAAGAAAAGATTGGATCTACACAATTCGGTAAAATAGTAAAAGGAAAATTAATCATGATTCAGTAGGATAGACTAAGGCTCGGTTCCGTTTTTTTCATCTTATTTTTTGCAGAGTAAGTTCAGTTCACCTGAAAATAAGTTTAACAAATAAGTTCAGAATGAATTCAAAATGAGCCCTAATAAATTAGATTATAATAAGTTCAGTCAAAATAGGCTGATGAGAATAGGGTGTATGAGCTAAGTTCAAAATAATTTCAGAAATTTGGTAGTAATCAGTTTAGAATAACTTAAGTTTGGAATAAGTTCTAATAAGTTAAGTTTAGAGTATGTTTTGAAGAGAACAAGGCCTAAGTCCTTGATGGTATTACAATAGGCGGCGCGAACGATGATCCTCACCACCGTGGTGACGAGTGAGGAGCGACGAAGCACAAGCAATTTGTGAGGAGTAGTGACAGATCCAGAAATTTTTTAAATGGTGTTCATTTTTCGATTTTCTTGAACTTCATAAGAATGAACCATTTTTGTGAGTGTCCATTTTAACACTTTGATGAATTCTATCTAATGTTTTTTACATAGAATTCTAACCCCTAAAAAAATGGCAAAGGGTTGCCCGGTGTCCTTGGCAATGTACATCGGCTCATGGTGATGGGTAGAGTTCTGCTGCTGCCATAGTTTGCCATAGTTCTTAGTACTGGGCCGCCACTTGTAGTGGATTCTTATGGGAGGGCGATTTGTGAGGTTGTAAATGGTGGCTAGAAACCTGGTGCCCCTAGTATGGGCGCCAGAGTTCGATCAGACTCTAAGGTAAGGTGCACTGGAACATGGAGAATAGATTTTTAGTTTGTAAATTTCTTCCAAGAGTTTCACAAAGAGAGAGAGAGAAAGAGGGATGGTTGGGGGGAGAGGTTGGTAATGTGTTGCCATTATATTTAGGGTGTAAGGATTGATATATCCCGAAATGCCCATCATAGTTTAAATCGGAAAATGTAAACGTTATGCCAAAAAAAGGCCAAAAAAGGGGAAAGTGGGGCGGGGAATGGGGATAAAATCTCCCCCGTGTCCACCCCATTCTTTTTCTAGGGGGTGTATTTTTCCCATTATGCGACTGAGTCATGCTGCCGTGGGAAATGGCAATTGAGAAAAGCCCAGGAGGGATGCACTTATCTAAGAGAACTAGTTTCGTAATTCGAATTTATGCCAACATGATCAACAATGAGATTCGTATAATAAGAAGGTATGGATGTATTACATACGAATATAGTTATTATGTTAGTCGTACAAACAAACTTTGGTAAAGGGTTATTGCAAAGAAGTTGTTTGGGGGGGGGGGGAGGTAGTCATCGTAGAGAACTAGTTTGGATTTATGATAGGAAGATCAACAATGAAGGTGATGCATGTCATAAAAAAGGCTTGTAGAGTATTGTAGACAAATAAGAGGATTTACATAGGGTTTTATCAACTGAGGGACTACATATGACAAAGTGCTTCGGGCCTATATGGAGATGCAATTACAAGGAGGAAAGGGGACAAAGAAGGGGGTCATCATTGAGGATACTGAAGTCTTAGATTAAAAAAGCCCGAGGCGCAAAAAAGCGCAAAGGATCCTAGGGCCCCGGACACGGGCTTCGAGACGAAGGCGCGGGGTTTTTGGACGCGAGACGCACTTTTACAAAAAAAAAAGCTTGAAAATCATTCCAAAACCACATTTCTTCTAAAATTGGCTAGATAATGGCATCAAATAAATGATTTTCACCAACCACAAAAAAAAAAGAGAATGAATTAAGCACGACGAAATACAATCAAAGCATTAAACACAACTCAATTAGATTACTATAAATTGAACCTCAAAAACATAACACATGTTGTCAGCATGCCAGGAAGAAAGAGAGAGAGAGAGTCCGAGAGAGATAGAAAGGGAGAAAGATTAAGAAGCACAAAAAAAAGTAAGGGCTCGGTACCGTTGTGGCAGTGGGGAAGGCACCATTTTCGACCTCCTTAAAGCCCCCTCCAAAAAAAAAAACAAAAGGAAACAAAGAAAAACCTTTCATGGCTGTCCAATAACAGAGGAGGAGGATGAAGAAGGAAGTCTGAAAGAAGACAGGAGAACAAAGCATTTACTAGATTGTTGTCATCAGGGTTAGGGTTTCCAGCTCCAAACTCACATTCAGTAGTAGCTATATGCTTTGTTTACTTCTAGTAGCATCTTGATTCAAAGGCTTCCACAAACAAAAAGAAGGGTCGAGGCCCCTTAAAGGTTTTTTTCCCCTAAATGGTATGTTTTAATCTATAAAGCGCGGGCTTCATGGGCTTTGAGCCTTGGTCTAAAGGCCAAAAAAGCCCATAAAAGCGCAGGCTTTAAGAATGGGTTGAGCTTGACCCATTCCAAGGAGCAAGAGGGTGGGCTTCGGGCTTTTGTGAGCCTAGGCACGCCCCGGGCGTGCTTTTTTAAACACAGACTGAAGTATCAAACGTGAAAATGGGATTGATTCTGCAAGGTGGAGGGGATGCCAATGTCATTGTCTGGCGTAGCGAGATGGAAGAAATGGAAAACTGCTTTTAGATTTTTTTGAGGAGTAATAAAAACGTTCCATTATATAGACACACCAAGCGGATGCTACCCATGCACAGAAGGGGCAATTCCAAAAAGCATCATGTGTTGAGGCTCTCATGCATAATATTATTACAAAGTCTAAATAACTCAAGATTCTTCCACCATTAGGCTCATAACTCTAGCTAGACAAGATTCTCATCAAGTAGAGCTTGGAACTTTGGCAGAGCAAAACTTTGTCCTCAACATTCCGACGATTCCTTTCCTTCTAAGTGCACAATTAAATGGCCAAAAGAATCAGCTACCAAACATGGAAAAACCTAACTATTTTTCATTCTTCTTTACCAAACTGGCCATCACGTCTTTGACAGATAAAGGTTGAACGCAACTAACACCCATCATGGTAGGAGATAAATGTGAAAGAGATGACCCTCAATGACAATGGATAAGGAGATGGTCCAATGTTTCTTCCTCCTCAATGCACACAGAACATCTACTATGCCCATTGAGGGCTCTACTTTTTTTCCTTACTCCAAAAAACTAAAAACAAAAAAAAGTTTCCTTTAAGCATGCCCTACATGGGGATTTTGGTGATCGTCGAATTAAAAAAGCAAACTTTCGTGGGAGCCTTAAACTTCTAAATAGCTCTTGTAAGAAAATCAGAAAAATTCCCTCCATCATAAAGCTTTTCATAGAAACTCTTGACTATGACAACTTTCAGCATCATAAAGCAAGGAAATCTTATGAATCCCGCAGGAAACACATTCATCTTGGCAAGTAAAAGCCAAAGCATTGCAGACGCGCCTCTTTCCTATCTTTGGACTCCTTGAAAAGGTTATGCTCCAGTGGCTTTTGTCACCATTCCAAGAGACCGCATCATCTTGCATGGGAGACTTTTAGAAGAGCCATCCTAAAAAAGATCAGGAAATTAAATCTTAAGAGGCTGATCCCTGTATCAAATATCATCCCAAAAAGTACCCTAGGCCCATTCTGGATATGAAGCGCTCCAATCCTGCTATAATAAATTTCCAACAACCCACCCCTTGAGCATGGGGGCTCTATTCACTCCAACCGAGAATATCAACGCCATATTTAGATGATCACATTTTTCCAAAGATCCTTCTAGCCTTTGCTAAAACGCTCCAAGCCTGCTACCTTTTGGGACTTTGTGTGAGAAGAAGGTCTTATCAAACTAAAGGGGCGTACATGGTTGGCAGACCAACTTTTTCGTATAGAGGATAGGAGCATATTGTTGGCCCAGGCTTATGTCAAAAGATGGCTTCTATCAAAAGATGATCGGGACAGAGATGATAATAACTGATGTATGAGGACATAGGATTGAATAGAATAAGGAATGAAAAAGGGTAGGAGTTTCACCTGTGTAGGATAAGATAGGGAGCAAGATTCACATGCTTCAGGGTGTTTGATGTTAAAAGAAGGGGTACAGAGCATTTGTGAGGCAGTGCAGAAGTGTCATTATAAGAGTGTGAGAGAGGCAGGCCTAAGAAGAACTAAAATTAGCTTTTTAATAAAGATTTCGTCTCCCTCGAACTTATTGGACACTTGAGAGTTCTTGGCTAAGCTTAGGATGACAAATTTTAGATAAGCATCCCTTTATCCTAAATTGTCACGCAAATACTTTGTAGTCTCTCCTAGCATCCCTTTATCCTAAATTGTCGCTCAAATACCTTGGAGTCTCTTCCTAGTGCTTAAGATGAACTTGTTAATATGGTCATGGTGTGAATCTAGTAACTTTTGATCTTTTGTTGTTTTTATTCTTTGGTCCGGTGCTAATTACCTATAAGCGGATGTCTCTTCCTTTGAAAGTTTTGTATGTCCAAAAGTTTACTTTGGCTGCAGGAACATTACTTCTACCACTTTGCTCTGTAGCTATTCCACCCAATGCTTGTTTAATAGACTAAGCTGATGCTTGATTCACATATATGGTGATTGCATTCATGCCGCTCATTTGCATAGTCTTACAATTTTAACCACTTCAAATCTTTTCAAAAACTTTTTTCATGGGTCTCTCAGTAGCCTAACCCCTTGCAGGGGTAAGGGGTCTTTATCTGGATCTCCCAATATTATTTAAGATAGATCTACACTGGGTGGGTGGTGGTGTTCCTAGTATGAAGTTATACATGGTTAACTTTTCTATTTGTTCACTCCTTTTGGGATGACAAAGATGTATGATAAAGCCCATCAGCTATTCTATGGATATTTGCGAAGGGCGCCTTTGTATCTAATCTGCCCCACAAAAGAAGAGAACTTATATTTGCAGGAATTGAACAGTTTCACACCCTTTCACCAGCATCTATGTTCTGATGAGAAACTAATATTATGAAGTTGTCAGTTGAATATTCCTTGTTGCCTGTAAACATGAATTGGGGGGTTGGGGGGGGGGGGATGATTTGAGGCTGTTTTTGGTTGTAGGGCTTTCTTTTCCTTAGGGAGTGGGGATGGCAGAAGAATGTACATCTGTATGACTGCATCTCCCCTCCTCCCCCACCCCCACCCCCCCCTCAAAAAAGTGAGTGGAAGTTGATGTGCTAGCTGAGTGAAAAATTTTCAGCAAACATATTATGCATCTAAATCCACTATAGAATCAGCTGGTCCTGTGTACCTAAATAATTCATTATGTTCATCTTCCAAAGGTAATAAGAGTCTAGATTTTGCCAAAGCATTTAATGATTACAACCTTACTTTAGGGCAAATAATGGTTTGAAATGCTGTAATACCAGCCCTAGACATAACTACATTTGCAATGACAATCTTCTGTGACAAAATATCTATGAAAGGCAGAGGTGAGGTTGCGAGTGAAGGCTGATCCTATGGGAGGTGGGGTCTGTCTGAATGAGTAGTTTCAAATGTGTGCATGTTTTTGTTTCCTGTATTATGCACTGTCATATATTCGTTGACTTGAATCTTCTGCTTCTGTTTGTGGCTGTATCATTTCTGGAAACCGCATGTTTTGCAAGGCTGTTCATTAGCTATTCATTGTACTAGCTGACTCTATTGACACCATTACTGTAGGTTTAGCCCTGATCCAGAAACATCAATGGGCCTGGTGCAGCATGAAGGAGGCCCATGTGGCGTGTTAGCGGCCTTACAAGTATGCGCTGATTTCTTGTTTGTAATCATATAGGTTCCATATGCCTTAGACTGGCTTCAGCTCTATTTTAAGCAATTGCATTCTATTTTAGCTTCTTGTAGTGTTTCCCTTAGTTCATATCCTACAAAGAGTAGCATATATTCAGAGAGAGTTAGCATTCTGAAAATGTTGATACAAAATGTGGTCGAAAAGCATGCAGTGAATGTCACTGTCAACCAGTATGTCAAGATGAAGCTGGAAAACCTTTTAAAGGGGTGCTATTATGATAGGTTGACATGTAATCTTTTTCTTTTGGCCTTTTAGTGTATATAACAACACTTTCCAGTGTGGGTCCTGCTTTTGCGTGGTCTGGGGAGATCCAGATATAGGCAACCTTATCTCTACCAGCATCCCTACCCGTAGAGAGACTGAATACAAGAGACACACAAAACAAGATTTTGTGAAAACATTTTATAGAAGATGGATTTTGTGAACATATTTAATGGAAAAAAACTAAGGATATGGAGTAGGGAATGAATAGAAATACTAATAAATCAGGTGGTCGTAACTATGTAAAAATAAGTACAACAGAAGCATAGCATAGCAGAGGCAGGTACTATACCTTAACAAACCGAGGCAGGCAGACATTGTCTCTTTCCAAATGAACGTATTTCCTGCATACAAACACGACATACGAAAAAATCACAACCAAACCTATCATACTGCAACCGAAAAACCTCAACCAAATCAGGTGACCAACTCTCTGTGATCTAAGATCCTAATCCTACCCCGCCATAATCTTCTATCCTGAGCCATGTCCTCCCTCAATCCTACAACTTTCAAGTCCTCTCTAATCACCTCATCCAAACTCTTCTTTGATCGTTCCCTCAATCTTTTACCTTCGGGGATGTTAATCCTCTCATATCTCCTCATAAGAGCGTCCACACTCCTTCTTTTCACATGGTCAGACTATCTGACTCTTGTTTTTCTCATCTTATCTTCGATAGGGGCCACTTTAACTAAGTCTCTGATTACTTCATTCCTAATTGTATCCCTTCTCGTATAACTACACATCCACTTAATCATCTTCATCTCTGCTACTATCAACCTTTGAACCTGTGTCTTTTTTATAGGCCAACACTCCGATACATACAATATAGCAGGTCTAACTACTATACGATAAACTTTGCCTTTTAATCCTACAGACATCCTCTTGTCACACAGCACACCTGAAGCGTACTTCCATTTTTGTCAACCCACTTTTATGCGCTGGTTAATATCTTCATCAATATCCCCTTTTTGTTGAATGATTGAATCTAGATATTTAAACTTCTCGACCTTTGGTATCATCATCCCATCAATGGTGACTCCACCCCCCGCAACTTCCCTTCCACTGAAACAACAATGTAGGTATTTTGTTTTCGATTTACTTACTCTAAAACCTCTAAACTCCAGACTCCAGTGTATGTCTTCATTGCTCTAACTTGTCATTAACTCTTTCTCTGGTCTCATCAATATGAACATTGTCATTTGCGACTAACATACACCATGGTAACTCATCTTGAATTCATTTTGTAAGTTCGTCTATAACTAGAGTAAAAAGAAAAAGGGGTTAAAGTGGACCCCTGATGCAGGCCTATACCAACGTAGAAATCATTGGTAGCCCTTTTCGTCTGAACACTTGTTCTACCTCCCTCGTTCGTATCCTTAATAACTCGAATGTGCACATGTGACACTCCTTTCTTTTCCAAGCATCCCTATAATACTTCACGGGGAACTCTATTATATGCTTTTTCTAGGTCAATGAACACCATATGGAGATTTACTTTTCTATCTATGTACAATCTCATGATCCTTCTAAGGAGGTAAATCGCCTCTGTGGTCGACCTGCCAGACATAAAACCAAATTGGTTCTCTGATATCAAAATTTCGTTCCGCAACCTTCTCCCAATCACCCTTTCCCATAACTTCATAGTGTGACTGAGCAACTTTATAGCCTTATAATTGTTACAATCTTGAATATCACATTTGTTCTTGTATAACGGGATAACTGTACTAAATCTCCATTCTCTGGGCATTTTAACGGTCCTAAAAATAACATTGAAAAGCTCTATTAGCCACTCTAATCCCTCTTCTCTCAAACACTTCCACCGGTATTTGGTCTGGTCCCTCTACTTTCCCATTGGTCATCTTCTTTAGGATCTCTTTAATCTCGTCATTGCTGATAGGTTCACACAATCGAGGATCAATACGCATCTCACCATACTCTATTTCCCTACTTCAAAAATCTTCTATCACTTCACCACTGAGGAGTTTGGAAAAGTACCTTTGCCATCGCTCACTGATTTCTGCATCCGCAGACACCACTTTATTATTTTCATCTTTGATGCACTTCACGACACCCAAATCTCTTGTTCTTCTTTCCCTAGCCATCGCTAGTTCAAAGACTTCCTTCTCACCTTCCTTGGTCTCCAGTTTTTGATATAACCTATCATAAACCATGCTCTTAGCTACACCAATAGCTTTCCTGACTACTTTTTTTTCTGCTTTATATCTAACTCTACTAATATCTTTCTCTTCGTCTGTTCCATTGTTCATGAAAGCAACGTATGTTTCTTTTTTGTCCTTGACTGTCTCCTTTACATCCTTGTTCCACCACCTCCCTTCATTTGTTACTACCTCTCCTAGATGTTTATAGGATTTCCTTAGTCGACCTTCGAATACATTCTGCTATTGCCTCCCACATTGTATCTGCATCCTCTACCTGCCTTCAAGCTCCTTCTTCAATAATCATCTCTGATAATTTCCTAGCGTTCTCCTTAGTAAGATTCCACCACTTAACTCTAGGGTCCCCAACACTCCTCTTCTTCCACTTTGAATATTTGAACTCTACATGTAACAATAGCAACCTATGCTGAGTCCCTAAATACTCACTAGGTATCACCTTGCAATTGTTACATAACCTTCGATTATCCGTCCTAATCAGGAAGTAACCAATTTGAGTCTTTATGGATTCACTCTTAAAAGTCACCAAGTGGTTCTCCTTCTTAAAATTGGAGTTTACCACCAACAATTCATAGGTAATCGCAAAGTCCAGAACAAAAACTTCTTCGTTGTTTCTCTCCTCATAACCGAAACCTCTGTGAGCTGTATCATACCCGTCTGAGTCTACACCAATATAGCCATTAAGGTCTCATCCTACGAAAAGTTATTCGTTTCGGGGTACATCTTGAATGACCATATCCAAATCCTCTCAAAATTGCTTCTTAATATCGTCCGAAAAATCTATTTGAGGTGTATAAATACTAACCACATTTATGATTTCTTACCCCACCAATACCTTAATGTCCATAATTCGATCACTCCTAAGCTTCACTTCAACAACAAAGTCAACCAACTCCTTATCAACCAAAATCCCAACTCCATTCCTAGCTGTGTTAGACCTCGAATACCACAACTTATACCCATCTTCTCTAGCTTTAGTCCCTACCTATTTAGTTTCTTGAACACAGGCTATGGCTATGTTAATCCTGCGTCTACGCAAAGACTTAACTAATTCTATTGACTAACCAATAAGAGACCCTATATTCTAAGGCGCTAGGCGCATCTTCCGACACGACACCCTACACCTCTCGTAACCCCATTTCCCCCGGAGGACTGGCTGAAGCTACTACATTGCTTGCCACTAGCTTAAGATACCAACACCCACCCCAGCAACGCAACAATAGTAATAATATTACTAAAAATAAGTTTGCACTTAAGATTAACGAGGAAGTAAAAGAATAAAATCACCCCAAAATAATCACTTGGTGGGCCCAACTAATAGGAAAAGAACAAAGTACTGACACTAAAAGGCAAACAGACGCTAGTTAGAAAGAACAATAAAATTAGTTAACAAGACTAGAAATCTACTTGACAAGAATACACAACTAGTCAATAGTAAAACTAATAATTACAAATAATATAATACTACCAACAACAACAATAATAATAGACACAATAAAGATTTAAACTAATACCAATAGTAACAGTAAAAGTAATAGTAAAAACAGAAATGGAAATATATTGCAATTACGATGCTAACTGATTCTAATGCCAATAATAATAGATAAACAATAAAAAAGTGAGATAAGCAATATTTATTAATTCTTTTATTTATTCTAATAATAGAATAAATAAATAAATGCTAGAAACAATACAACTACTAGTGTAGATAATAATAATAGTATTAACAACAACAATAATTATTATAAAACTAATACTATTACAGCAACTACTATAGCTAATAATAATAATAATAAGAATAAGAATAATAAAAGAGTCACAATTCTAAACACTTTACCTAGATGAATGAAAGGTCAACGGTTGCTAGACTAAATAAAGGAAAAGCAAAAGGGAAAGGGAATAAGACAAAAGTACTGCTTGGGAGCACAGATGGGAAATTGAGTAAAAATTTCACCAAAATGGAAACAAGGCAAACCTTACCTGCACCTCCACTGCCTTACCTCACACGGGCAATCGATCAGAACACCCAACGGTCACAGGCTGCCACTCTAGCGGTTCTCCACTCTCAGCCCTGCCCTTACTGCTGCCGGCGATCCCACCCACACACCGTAGATGAGGAGTTAGCTGGTGGTGACTTTCCCGCCGTTCGACCACCCTTGCTGTAACAGATGCAGCATCAGGGGCTTGCCAGGACCCGTGCTCTGCTGGTACCGGGAAAACAGGGGCGTTTCCGGGTGAGCTGATTGCCTATCAGTCGTTATGGAACTGACAATGCTTACTGCAGGGGCTGCGGCTGGCACTCAGAGAGACAGAGGAGACTGGAGTATGCTGTAACAGAGCTTGCTACAGCAGCTTATTGGTGTCTATTCTAAGGAAATGCATGGGTTAAATTCATGAGTGTGTGCCCTTATGCGTGATTTGATGCTGTTTATGGGTGTATGCATGCAGAGATGTGCATATTGCTAGCTTTATTAATGATGAATTGTTGAGAAGAAAGATAGATTTTGCTTTCTAGTGGATATACTAGGTTTATTAATGATGGCCTTTTAGTGTATATACTTGGTAAATAGGATTAAATTTCTAGCGACAAGCCTGCAATTAGCTTTAATGGCACCTATTTCACTGTTTGCTGGTTGGGATTATGTGATACTCTATAACTTTCAACTTTGGGACAATTGGCTAAGTTTGTCTGTTTTCCGTTGTGTTCTCCTTGAGAAAATATCTTGTTTAGTGTGCATATTACTTACGCATTACACTTGATTTTAGAAATGACTCTTATATTCTTTTTATTCACAATGAATGAACATTAATTGACCTCGAAGATTTTTATGTCTACTTATTGACACTTGAGCAGTCTCATTGAGGAATCTTTTCTTGAACTGAAAATTAGCAATTGCCACCTCTATTTTGTCTAACCATCAAAGGACCCATTCTCATTGGCAGTCCTCTGATGTAAAATGTCTGGGGAAGTATCACCTGGATAGCCATGGGAAAAGTGGAAATTTCAAGCATTCAAAAATACTTGTATATTTTCATGTTATTCTTTTGGTATTATATTTGTATTCTGTTCTTTCCGCAAATTTAAAAAAGAGAGATGGTGGTCATAGTGAAGTACTTAATTTCATCCAAGATCGACATTGAAATCATAGAATTCAAATTCTTGGCATGACCTTTCTTTTCCCTCAAAGATCCGCATGTTTGTTTTCCTCAATGTGAACCTCCACATTAAAGGAGCCAGCTTTCATAGTCTCACACATGCTAGATTTGTCTCAGCTACAGGAGAAAATGAGCCCAGCTATTTAAAAAAAAAAATAAAATGAAACAGCAGCTTTGACCTGCTGGTCCATGCAAATGCTTCACTCAGCTTTGACCTTTCTATGGGCTTATTCGCATGAATGATTTGCCTAACTTTTTTTAGCTTGTTTTGGTATTTATTGTTACTCCCTCTGTCCCGTGAAATTAGTCCCACAGAGGTAATGATATTTTTTAAGAGATCTTCATTTATATGTTTTATTTCCCATTGATTTTAGATAGGAGAAGTCTAAATAATAGTAGAGGTGGAGGGACTTTATCTTGCGACTTCTTCATTAGGGACAAGGGACTAATCTATGGGACAAAGTCAGTACTCAACAACAACAACAACAACACCTCCCAGTGTGGGTCCCGCTTTCGCGGGGTCTGGGGAGATCCTGCTGTAGGCAACCTTACCTCTACTGGTATTCCTACTCATAGAGAGGTTGATTTCAGGAGACTCACGAAAAAGATTTTGAGAAAAGGTTTTATAGAGGAAAGCGTTTGCAAAACATTTAAAGAGGACAAACAGTGCCAAAGAAGTTGAAACTGAAAGAAAGCTGAAAGAACGTATCTCAACACTTCACGTTAAGCATCTGCCGTCACTCCCAGAAAAAAGCACAACCTGCATACGAGTACGACAGACCCCTACTAGCACTAAGCCATTGCAGCTACTGACAACTACAGAGACGCTTCTCTGCCATCTAAGATTCTAATCCTATCCCGCCACAGCCTCCAATCCTGAGCCAGGTCCTCCGACAGACCCACTACTTTCAAGTCCTCTCTAATCTCCTCGTCCAAATTCTTCTTCGATCTACCCCTTCCTCCCTTACCATCGGGAAGGTCGATCAACTCACACCTCCTCACTGGTGTGGCCGTACTTCTCCTTTTCACGTGGCCGAACCATCGGAGTCGTGATTCCCTCACCTTCTCTTCTATGGGGGCCACTTTAGCTAAGTCCCTGATTACCCCATTCCTAACTCTGTCCATCCTCATCTCAGCTACCATCAACCTCTGGACCTGCCTCTTTTTTAGAGGCCAACACTTCGATCCATATAGGACAGCCGGTCTGACTACCATCTGATAGACTTTGCCTTTCAAACCTAAGGGCACCCTCTTATCACACAGCACCCCTGAGGTAGACTTTCATTTTTGTCAGCCCACTCTTATGCGCTGGTTAATATCCTCATTAATGTCTCTGTTTTGCTAGATGATCGAGCCAAGGTACTTAAATTTATCTACCTTAGGTATTTGTCTCCCATCCAGGGTGACTTCTCCCCCCTCTTCTATCCTTCCACTGAAACAATAATGCAGGTATTCCGTTTTCGATCTGCTTAATCTAAAACCTCGCTTTCAGCGTAAGCAGACAGCTCTCCAACTTGTCATTCACCCCCTGCCTGGTCTCATCGATTAGACAAAGTCAGTGCTAAATATGCATTTTAAGAATTGTATGTCAATTTACGTAGAGAAAACCTGTAACTATTGAAGGTATTTATTGCATTGTGTCTTATTAGTTTCCCACTACCATATGTTGGTATTGTTCCATGTCTCTATGGCGTGCTGTATCTAAGCTCCATAATTATATCCCTCTGTTCAACTTCTTTGTCGCACAGTCAGCTTGTGTATGGCTTTTGTTTGTTAAACCCATCAAAATTTGCAATAAAGATAAAGACAGGCTCTTTGAAGAGGAAGGATCAGGGTAGCCAGCTACAGCAGAGAAAGAGGTTGTCAGCCGATTTTTCCTTCTCTTGATATTGGCGATACCTGTTTGCAGGAGCAAAATTTGATATGCCCATTCCCCATTGAAAAGAAATTTAATTTACCTGGTCCTATTCTTTTTGGTTTTTTTTTTTGGGGGGGGGGTAGGGTCTCAAATAACTAACTATTCACATGCCGAAAAAGAGACAATGACATGGGATGACAAATTTGTGTAATTATACCACAATGCATTTGTGTATGTCTTGGGTTGGTGGTTGTTTATTCTTTGGAACAACGAAGTGTGTTTACAAATTAACTTCATCAAAAGCCGGCGTTAATAATATACCTTCATTTTATGCAATTGTATGCTGAAACATGATGTTAGCTGTCAATCTTGACTGAAATTCCATGTGAGAATTGCCCATATGCTGTTTTTCTGTGTTAGGTCTATGCTTGTGACATTGCAGTTAGACATTTGTCCTCATTTGGCACCTTTCTCTGATGCAATTAATCTCTACTGGGGCATCTCAGGTTTTGTGAAACTATTTTATTTTGTAAATCTGTTTTCAGGGCCTTGTGTCTTTCGCCTTACTGTTCTTTGTCTTTGTTTTTTTAGCTGAACATTGATATGAAACTTTAAAAAGTCATGAGTGCCTTGGTTAAATTTTGTAGTTTTGGAAACACCAGCATCTGGGTTAGAGCATATCATTGATACAGACTAAACATTAACACCCTGGGACCTCCTAGCCTAGTTATGGTTTTGGGAGAGACAGTGTAATTGTGATTTTGTGGCACTTTCATTTTGATTGGTAGGTATGCAATGAAGAAAAGTAAAACAAAAAGAGGTAGCCAGAATGCATGGGAACTTGGACGGGAAACTAGAGACTAAGAGTTGGGTTGAGGAAGGGAAATGAGAGTGAAATATAGGAGTATCATGGATTTGTAGGCAATCTTGGGATGTTATAGAGAAAATAAGACATTGAGGTGTAATTGTGCAAAAAGGTAAAACTAGGGCTGAGTGAGTCCTAGGTGAATTAGGTGAATTAATTTACACACTATGAATGAATGGTTCTAATTTGGTTTTACGTTTGCTTAATTTGGTCTAATCATGTTTGAGGTAAAAGAGTGTATGGTTCAAATTTGGTTGGGCAGTGATTTTGGTAAGAAACTACATTCAATTTTAGGTGGAAAATTTCATTCCATTTGGGTTGGCAATTCAGGCCTGCCTGGTTGGTCTAAGTCAGTTCAATTGTGGCTCATCTGGACTGTGTAATAGATATGAATGAGTTCCCCCCCTCCCCCTTTGAAGGAGATATAAATGAGTTTTGGAGTCCTGATTTACATTTATTCAATAGAATATGGACTGTGACTCAGTAGGATTATTTTGGGCAAAAATAATTACAAAAATACAGAAGGCACATCACGTTTGGTTGGCAATTGACGTCATGCATTGGAAAACCCAAGCCGGTACCACCACAAAGACTCGAACCTAAAGATAAATCAACAAACTGTTGGATCTAGTTATTATGACAGCACCTGCCAATAATCGATAGTTCCGTTGAGGAGTACAATGATTAGATCTCTGCTGTGCTTGCAAGTGATTGCTCTGACAGCCTTGGGCTTTTAGATATTTTTTAATGTGCAATCAAAAGTTGTATTAAAATGCTACCAAGGCAATGTCATCCATGTACGGAAGGGGCAATTACAAAAATTATTATGCCCTCAAGCTCTCATTCATAATCTTATTTACAAAATGCGAAAAGGTCAAATATTTTTTATGATTGAGCACTTGAACTATCCTAAATTTGTAAAAAGTAGAAATTGAATTCTTGATGGGATAAAGTATTGCACTAAAAAGAAAATCCTTGGATTCCTTTCCTTTAGAGTAGTCTAGAAAATAGCGGAAGCGACAATCTTTCAAACTTCAAAAACCAAGTTCTTCTTCATCGTTCTTCTCCGGCTACCAATGCATCTTTGCTATTCAACCAACGAAACCCTTTCAAGGAGATAGATGAGTGCCAAAGAAAACAAACAGGCTAGCAACGAAGGAGGTCGTCAACCGGTGCTTCCTTCCGTAGACACGCCATGCACTTTGTTAAAAAAATATTCTTAACCATTGTCTCTTTGTTAATCTTTCCTGCAGTGGCTGGCTTACAAAAAATATAGGTGTTAGACATTTGGTAATTGAAATTTCTTTTCTCACAGGGATGAGATCGTAGTTCATGTGTCCTAGAACACGAATACGTTTCTTTTTTTCTTTTTCTTGGGGGTGGGGGGAAATATAGAACACAAGGCATTTAGCTTACAATGATTCTCTCTTTTAGATTCTATGTTCATTTCCTTTAAAACATTGGAAATTGATTCTTGAGAGATTTGAGGAGATTTTTGCTAGAATGTTGAGGAAGGGCTGAACAGAAATCTATAAGTATTCATTATTGGTACATCTAGAACTTACAGCGCTAGATATGGTTTTTGTTAAATGCTTGTGGAAACTTTGCAAAACATGAATTTCTTATCTTATTGTACAAATTGAATTGCTTGAGAGTTGCAAAATTTTATTTTGATTGTGTACTAGCTTCAATTTTTCATTTGTTTCCAATGACACTGCGTTTAATTTCACCATTCTTCTACCTGTTTTTACATTGAGTGTCTTTCACGGCTCTCCTGCATTCTCTGTCTCTTTTGTGGTGGAGGAATTTCTTTTGAACTCTCGTTGGGGAAGAAGATAGGGACATGGAATACCCCCCCCCCCCAAACAAAAAAAAACCCCTTTGTTTGATAGCTCTTATTGACAAATTGCATTCACTTTAGGTCGCATTAAATTCCAAGCATCTGCATTCAGTCCTTAGGAAATGATACTATTAAAGAAACATATGAACCAATTACGTTATGTCTGTCTACTGTCTTTATGTCCATCGAAGGCTTTTCAGCACTCAAGCATGGTAACAGGTGGGCAAACAGCCTCAGCGAACTCTGAGCTAGGGATTGGTGAGAATGACTGAACCCTATTCGAAGACATACAAAGGTTGTTCTTGAAATAGAATTATCAATTACTTGGCATTTTAAGAGATGGTGGTAAAATTCTCATTCTTGCACATGGGGAAGGCAATTATTAGCTTCTGATGGGAAGAATCAGTGCCAGTGAAGGAGAGTACGATACGATTCATTTGATTGCTGGCTGGCTATAAGTATGAAATTTACAAGTTGACAGGCAGTGGTATGCTGAAGGGAACAGATGAAATGTTCATGCCTTTTGCACAGTGAACTGTCATAAGATAAAATGAAGAGTCATGTACACATCTATGATGTGATTGACTTTCCATCAGTGAAGTAATTGATTTGATGAAGCATCTAAAAGATTACATAGCTGGAAAGTTGAATTGCTCTAAGTGCTTTGATTGCCTGTGAATTGGTTGGTCATGGGTGATTCAGATGAAATAGAGGGAAAAAGAAAAAAAAAAGTTGTTTAGCATGTCAAGTGTGTGTAGTCACAATGGGTTCATGTTTGGAATCGTCTAGGGGACTCTAGGGCTTTTTATTTCCATGAATGTTCAGCACTTATGATGCTTCAATTCCCCAAATTGGAATTTCAGAACGTCATATTTCGCATGTATAGTTCTGTTATGATGTCACGTCTTCATATTTATCCATTGCATTCGGCCATCCACAGCAGGGGAACACATATCTTTAATAGATTCTTGTGCATTGGATCACCTATAGCAGTCTCTTGTACCTCTACACATATAGTTACTGTGGCAGTTTCTAGAGCCTTGTCTATTTAGCTGACTTGCCTTCAGGAAACTAATAATCTGTGCAGTAATGATCATATCGATTTTCATAAAATTCTGACAATTGGTATATATGATCAGAGTTGATGTTTCGTGATAATTAGAATCTTAGAATCTGCTTCTTTCAGCTAAGCAGCATATGTCCTGTATTTGTTGATCAGAATACAGAAGGGGTTATGTTTTGCATCTTAACTCAAATATTGAATTCTGGTAGAACAATCTGCATTTTCTTTAGAAAGTTTCACCAGTGTTCATGTTTTTTGTATTTTTCTGTTTTTTTTTTACCATCTTAGCTGTTGTCAGATGTGAAATGCTTCTTGCAGGGTTCTACCCTGCAAATTATGTGGTTCGATATGTCCTTCAATTCCATATTCTCTTTCATCAACTACTTAGTATGAGTTCAATATCTAATTTTTCCCTTCAAGGAATCCACACAGCTTGAGGTATTTATTGTTGGCAATATATTTCCAAGCATATATTAGAATTCCTAGCCCATGGATTCTTGAATGCACCGTCAAAAGATTCTCAAATGGCGTGTCAATTGGAAATTAAATTTCACTGTTTTAATCCTGGATCTTGTCAAATGCACATCTTTGCCTAATTGATATTTCACTTTTGAAATCCTGTTGAAATCCTCATGTTATGTTGTTTTAAAGTCCTTTATTTTAGATTTCATGGCTAATGTAAAAGGTGACATTAATTTTCAGGTGGCAGAGGTGTATTATTTTTATAATGTGGCATATGTTTTCTGCTTACTTCTTGCTGCAGTGTGTAAAAATATAAAATGAGTGCTATGTTTTTGCAATGATGTTGCCAAGCCGAATACTTTGCTGACATTATTTGTTTTATGCCTCCTCTGGCAACACGTTTGCAGGGATTTGTCCTTAAATATCTTCTGTTCGTCCCAGAACAGTCCAGTAGTGCACAAAAGTCAGAGACATCTTCCCAGCGTGAACCTGTTACACCAGAGCAATTTGCATCACTTCCTGAAGAGACAAGAAAAAGGTGACAAGGAGAGGCTTCTCTTCTAAATTTCACTGTAATGAACTTTCCTGTGGCTGTGGATGCCATTATTGATATTGGACCTGGCAAACAGGTCGTTTTCTTCAGGTTTGGGCTGTGTCAATGAAATTCCGTTTGGGTTTGGTTTTTGGTTGGGTTGGGTCGTCCAATGAGCGTGAACGGCAAACTTAGAGGAAAAGTTTGGGCTACCTTCAGGTTGGTTTGGGTCAATTTGAGGTAGTGTGTTTTGGCTGTTCAGTTGGGTATGAGTTCGAGTCATTTAGTTGATATTTTCAGCCTCGGGTCTGTTTTCCCAAGTCTAATCATTTTTTGGGCAGCAGCACTAGTGGTAAAATTATTGACTTTGTAGGTATAATGGAGCTGTGGTTGATGATCCTAGTTATTGTAAGTTTTTCCTTAGCTGTTTAAGAGTGGACTGGAGTTCCATGATCAGGATGTCTAAATACTTGCATCTCACGGTTAACTTATAGTTTAATTCTATGATGTAGACTTTCCTCTCAGGAACCTTCTTTGAAATTTTACAGGGCACTCGTCAGAAGTATGGCAGAAATTTTGTTTCGCTGTGGGAGCAATAAGAAGGCAGTGATTGCAACTCTTGATGTCCTCAACCATGATGGTCAAGGCAACAATGATCTTGCGAAAGATGAGGTATACTATGTTGGTTTATTACATTGATGAAACAGTAGTAAGAAGGGAGGAAAGTTACTAGTGTCATATTGAGCTGATTGTGTAATCTGTCTTTGTTTCACAGATCATTTTAAAAGCTCTAGAAGGTCTTTCAATTGAGTCTCCTTTAGATTTGCAGAAAAGCTTGAGAGCAATTACATACACCTCATATCCTAGCACACTTCAGAAGCTTGACAAAATGATTCCAGTTTTTGAAAGCCGTATGGGTGCAATGCTATTCCTTATATCGACATTACTCTCTCGAGGATTGGTATGTCTGTTTGCGCTTCTGTATGCTTCTTGCAATATGAAATAGTAAACATACATCTAGAGCAGACCTGTCAATTCGGGCCGGCGGGTAAAATACGGGTTGGGCGTATTTCGGGTCCGGGTAGAATACAGGTCGGTTGTTTTTCGGTTTTGCGAGTTTCGGGTAAACCGAACGGGTCGAGAACGCCACATTTCATACTATTCTCTCTAGCAAATAAAATTGACTATAGATGCTCAAATTATCCCAATGCATATTAAATTCGCCTTTCTATTTCATGAGGATAACTTGTTGTATGTTTATCGACTTAAATTAATTCAAAAATGAAAGATAAAAACAAAAATTAGCTACTTATAAGTTCATAAGTCCACAAGATAGTGACTATGTTGTTGAAATGCATGTGTCCTCAATATGGGAATACAAAATACCTATTGTAAATTTTAAATAAAGTGCAAAAGTTACTTACTAATCCACCCTTAGAACGTCAGCAAAGTCATGAAGAAGCAAGTATATAATTAACTATACATTAAATTGTCTTACCAAGACCATAGTCAAGTGAGTCAAATCATCCTTACAACATGTTATAGAGTACAAAGTCTAGAGTCTTCAACAATCAAACCATAGTTCAAACATTCAAAGTATACGTCCATATCAAACTCCTAGGATTAATAAACTAACTAATGTTAGAATCGCCAAATTCTGTTTGATCTCCCGATTCTAACTCTACCCCTTCTTCTTCCTCTTCATCTTCGTTTACTTCTTCTTCATCAACATTCAATGTGACTTTAGAAAATTGAGCATAAACGCCATTGAGTTCTTGACTATCCTCATCTACATCGCCAAACAATTGCAAAACAAATTAATGTACTTATTAGTTATTATAAGATAAAACATGCATATAAAATTTTGGACTAAAAACATTTGTAGAACTTACCCCCATCCATCTTAAATCCAAATAACTAACTACGAGTGGTAACCAATGTCTCTACATTTTTGGGTTTAAGAGAAGCTCTCCATTTAGTTATTCTATCTCCCATACTAAAACATGATTCAGAAGTCACGGTAGTAATAGGAATGCTCAAAATCTCTCTTGCCATGTTACTTAAGGAAGGAAATTGATTTTGGTTCGCCTTCCACCAACTTAAAGTGTCTAAGTCGATAGTGTGATCCAATCTATACTCAGCAAAATACGTGTCCAATTTTGAAATTCTGCCAGGTGCCACAACATTGTCAAAATTTGCAAATCCCTACACAAGTTAAAAATACATATTAGTAAATACAAATAAATAGGTAATTTTTGTTTATAAAGAACAAATAGAGTAATAGACAATAGAAATCAAATTAGGAGAACATACCACTAGGTCATCCTTTGCTCTCCTTGCACCACTCACATTTGCTTGAGGTTTTTCTTTCACATACTCACCAAAGAGCTTGTATAACTGATCTTTCACAATTTTGGACTTCAACTCGGAAGTTTCAGGGTCAAGGGTTTGAAAACAATACATGATAAGTTGAAATTTATATCGAGGATCCAAAATGGCAGCATAGGAGAGAATCATACTATAATTATTCCAATAATCCTTAAATTTTCCCCTCATTTTTGTTGCCATACTCCTAAGAACAACATCCTCACAAGAACTCCATGAAGATAAGAGCTTTTCAAATTTTCACACATTTTTGAGATACGAGTTTGCTGTAGGGTACTTTATACCAAATATGATAGTAATTATCTCATCAAATGGCTGAAGAAGATCACAAATCTTCTCAATCCTAGACCACTCTTCATCTGTGAGAAGATCAGAAAAAGTAGAAGCAGACCTCTCCATCCCACCTCATACTTGCAAAAGCAACTCGATAAGGCAATGCTCTCTAAAACATCTTAAGGTGGAGCTCCACCTAGTTGGACAGTCCAACCATAAACCTTTTGCACAATGAATGTCAAGACGTAAAGCAATTTCCTCAAATTTCAATTTCGTAGCTTCAGAACCAGTCACATATTTCACTAAATCCTTCACCTTACCTATCCCCACATCAGTCAATTTCAAGCCCTCCTTAGCAGTCAAATTTAACGCGTGTACCACATTGAACACGAAAAAATTCACCACCACAAGGCAATCGAGCATGTACATTCAAAGTATCACGCAACATGTCTTGCATATTATTATTTGCTCTAGCATTATCTAATGTGATGGTCAATATTTTCTTATGAATTTTTCACTCCTTTAAAATATCATGGATCTTGTCATGCAAAGCATTTGCATTATGAGGAGGGGCCAAATGCATAAAGCTTAGAATTCCACATCAATGTAATGAGCTCTCAATGAGAGAAAATCATAACCCACACAAGAAGTCCACAAGTTAGAAGTGACACGAATTCTACTTGTAAGTAGGCTCAAATGCTCAATGATTCCTTAAGCCTTTGCTTTCTACGTTTGTGAATCTTCAAACAATGACTTTTGGCTGTATTTCTAGATATTGGAACACAATCCTCATTCAAATAAAAATGAATTGCTCTGTTTCTCTCATGCTCGGGAAATGTAAAGGTTTACCCGTGCTTAATTATAACTTGTGCAACCAATTCCTTATACTCATATCGATTAAACTTTCTGTCGAATTTCCTATCTTTAGCCATCATCATTTGACCCACATCACTACTTACACATGCAGTATAATATTCAGTATGACGCCTAAAGTTGGACGTACAATTGCTAGAATCTGCATCAACGGGTCCTCCATTACAATGCTTACAATAAGCACAATCCTTTCCATAAGAGAAGTGCTTGTCTTTTTTTATGTTGTAATGCTTCCACACACTAGAGGTCTACTGTTTTTTCTTTGTTGAAGGACAATCATCATCCAATTCAACTGTAAGTGGCAGACAAGGAGTGGAGCTCCCTACAAAAATTTAAAAAAGATATAAGTTACTAAAACGAAAGGAAAGATACAAGTTACCTACATGAAAAGAAATTGTCACATGTGAACAGAGCCTATTAATAATTGTCCAAACAAAGTTAAAGAAATGTACAAGTTATTAACATGAAAAGATCAAGATTGGTTTTTCTACTTTTTAATCTACTAGAATTGAGGATGAATTATTATTGTGAACCTAAAGCATTACGCAAACAGAGCATAAAACTTGTAGAAACTGCTTTTTAATCAAATAAAAACTTACAGAAACAGAGCATATAAGTAAAACAGAGCATATAAGTAATCTTGAATCTTTTCTCCATTTTAAGATGCTGTTTGGGGGTGAGCTTACTACGTTAAACTTTATTAACTCAAACAGCAACTAAGCATAAATTACCATATGCTAAGTTCAACCATTCCTAATACCATCAAAAGTATTGCCAGCAGTTGTCACGGCTTAATAAGGTATCCGCAGCTATCTTTTTTTTTTTTCGTTCTCTTTATTTTTTGGGTTGTTTGGGGTTGACGATCATAGTTACATATTAACTCATACAGGAAGTAATATCATATGAAAACAAACAGCATTTTAACCCAAACAGTTTCAAATTTATACAAAGAATGACACAAAACCAAATTAAAAAAGCCAAGAGTGGACATAAACCTGATGGGTGAGTAGGAGCATGGGCATTGCTATTTCGACCCAAAGGAGATTGTGATTGGAAAGCTGAAGTACCGTAGCCAGAAGCTTTTCCTTGCACGACCTTGGGACCCACATTTCTGTGCCATGGATGGAGATGGAAATGGAGGTGATGAGGGCAGTGTTGGAGCCGACTGGGTGGAAATCTGAGAAAGTCCCAGTTTGAAGTAGAAAATGGAAGAGCTGGGCATTGTTTGAGGCAACAACAATGGTGGTGCACTGGTGCTGCTGTGCATCTCAGGTGAAGAGATGGAGAGGGAGGTGAAGGCGCTGCTGTGTTGCTCTGTGATTCAGAGGTTTTCCTTCTGTGTGTTGTTGACTTGCCGTGCGTGACTAGAAGGCACTACTCCCCTTTTTCGTTTCATTTCTCACAAACCAGGCCCAAAATCACGCCCACTTCACTGGCCTAGCATAAAAACGTGCCAGGGACCTGACCCGTTCCACTTCGGATGCGAATTTTTACGGGTTCTTCGGGTTCGGTTAATTTCGGTTTTCGGGTCGAAAAATCGAGTTCAGAACCCTAAACTTTCCGGCAGGTTCGGGTTGGGTTTTCAGGTCGGGTCAAAATCTGCTAAGTCTAATCTCGAGTATTCAAAGTTGGATTTTATAGTTTAGCAGCTTAATGTTGCACGTTGCCTCATTTCTTGCATCTGCATACATGGAGAACTTTTAGCATGTGTGCTTTATGCAAAGTCGCCCTTTAAAGTTTAACCTCCCCCCCCCCCCTCCCGCCTCCTCCTCTCTCTCTCTCTCTCTCTCTCTCTCTCTCTTTATCCATGTAGATGGTTTATGCCACTATTATACTTCTGTTGTACCATGAAGTATGGTCGTTGTTATATGTGGTAGTTGTTTTACCTGCATAATGCTTCACCATTCCTCATTTTCCTTGCTTTTGTATCGTGGGGGACTTGGTGCTGCAGATTTTTAGCATCTCTATGTGTTTTACGCGAAGCTAGCTCTCTTGATTTATAGTAATTCTAGGTTTATGAGCAGATGGTTTATGCCTAGTATTGTCCTTATACTTCACCATACTTACTGTTCAATTAGGAGGAGTGGGGAGCAAAAATGTTGAGAACATTTTGATGAACTAGAGGGAAGACACTTGCAATCATGTATGGGGAATATTTAGGTCACAACTTCACTTTCTGTGCCCTCTTTCCAACGTGCTTGAGGTCTCGATTTGCACAAATATAATTGCTGAGGGATGTTTTATGGACTACATTTACTTACTACGAAGTGGTCGGGAGTTAATTTTAGGCCAGCACATCTTTTCCCAAGCAATAGGACACATCCTTCTTTGACCATAAGCTATGCCAAAGGAATTTTCTACATTTCTTCTGAACTTTAATGAAAAATTTTGGTGACAAAAATATGGACTGAAGTAAGTGTACATGATCAGTAGAACTGTATTGACTTGTAGTAGTGGCACGTGGGTAATCGGTGCATTGATATGGCAAGCTACTTTGGGTCTGTTCGTTTTAAGCATTTTACACCTGCTACCTGGTTCAACCTACTCAAACTTGCTCCAACCTGTTCAAACTTGCTAACTGCTAGTCAAATCTACTTCAACCTACTCCAACTCGCTCCATCTGCACCAAACTGCTCGAACACAAAATAGAAGATATGAGTCCATTCAAGCTAGTGGAGGTCTCACATGGCTTCGCTCAATAAGCAACGACGAGTGTA
>JACYFF010031954.1:18576209-18598501 GCA_017589665.1 Selenicereus undatus | reverse complement strand
TTGATATATATTCAGAACATTAATGGGTAGGTTTGAAATTAATGGATCGGTTTGAAAATATAACATAAGCAAACTTGATATATCACACCTATACCTAAATTTAGTTCAGTATCATCTTTCAGATTTTGAAGATTATAAGCCACCTACTGGTGATAAAGAGGCTTTCAATTTTCGCCATTCTTCACTCCGGTCTACCATCGAGAGAATGTTTAGAGTATTAAAGAACATTTGGAAGATCCTAAAGGATATAATGTCTCAAGTGAGTAGAACGGCAAATTGATATAATTATATCATGGTGCTAGCTACATAACTTCATCCGAATACATAAAAAAGGGATACCAATTTTACCGAGGCTAGCAAAAATTACAATCATGCCCAATATCGGATTGTATGATGCACGAAACAAGCAAGTAATAAATGAATGTAGAGATTCAATAACTGGTGTTATTTCAATATCGAGAAACATCTTTTGAAATGTAAATTTTTGTTATAAAGAAAGGCATATGGTTATCGTAGAATAACATTTACTAATCTTTATATTATAAATGCTAGAATGTGTAAGGGGCTGAGTGTTGAGGAAATGGAAAATGCAAACATGGGAGTAAATTTAGGGTATATGTAGCTTCACAACCATTGGATCAAAATCTTAAACAATCTTAGCCCTTAGATTTATCTTTACTAGCCACATTAGGTCTCAAGTTCGATTCCCCCCCTCTCTCATTGTATTGTACTATTTACTAGGCACATTAGGTCTCAGGTTCGATTCTCTCATCCCCCATTATATTGTATTGCCCATTGTGGCTCTTACGAACCAAAACGTTTTTAATTTTCGTCATTATTATTATTAATATTTTGTATTTTTCAGTACAAATATAAATTTGAGCATGTGTTATTAGAGATAATAGAATAATAAATACGATTTCCATGATTCTTTCTATTATTACTATTGTTGTTGTTGTCGTTATTATCGCTGTCGTCGTTGTTATCTTTCCGTTTGAATTTGATAACATAGTCAATATTAGAAATGATCATCAAATTATCAAAGAGAGATTAAGAGATTATAATAGATATGAAATTTTTTATTAGTTCATTATTATAAAATACATTAATAATTTAGAAGTTTTAACTTAATGAAACGAAATTATAATTACTGAACAAGTCATAAAACCTTATATGACACATTATTATTAACACATAATATAATATACACAATTATAAAGAAACAATAAATATTTTTTATTTGCATTATTATTATTATTAATATTTTGTAGTTTTCGATACAAATATAAATTTGAGCATGTATTATTAGAGATAATAGAAAAATAACTATGATTTCCATGATTATTTCCATTATTATTATTGTTATTATTGTCGTCATTGTCGTTGTCGGCGATTTTATCTTTTTCCTTGAATTTGATAACATGGTCAATATTAATTATGATCATCTAATTATCAAAGAGAGATTAAGGGAATATAATGGATATAAAAGTTTTTATTATTTCATTATTATGGAATAAGTTCATGTTTTAGAAGTTTTAACTTAAGGAAACCGAATTGTAATTACTGAACAAGCCATAAAACCTTAGGTGACACCTTATTATTATCACATAATATAATTATACAAATTTATATAGAAATAATAAAAAAAATTTACTTCCATAATTATTATTATTATTTTGTCTTTTTCGTTACAAATGTACATTTGAGCATGTGTTATTAGAGATAATATAAATATAAATATGATTTCCATGATTATTTTCATTCTTACTATTGTTGTTGTTGTCATTGTAGTTATCGTCGCTGTTATCTTTCTCTTTGAATTTGATAACATAGTCAATATTAACTATGATCATATAGATGTAAGGGTTGTACTGAAAAATTACATATTGTAAGCATGATATAACATATTGCAAGGGTTGAATGTGAAATATAAAAAAAAAATTAAAATAAAACACAATCATCATATTAGGCCCGTGAAACTGAATTTCTTTCACATTTAATATGATCTATTTAACAGAAGGAAATAAACGAACTATTTTTCTTTTTGTTTTAAAGCATATATATCTTACAATTAAATTTAATTCATTTAAATCTTAAACGTATAATTAATTTTTTAACATTTCAAATAAATTGACTAAAATCTAATCTATTTAATGCACAAGAAAAATTGAAATCACTTTCGTTTTCTTTTAAACCATACAAATCCAATAATCAAATTCTCTTCATAAAACACCTAAAATTATAATTAATGTTTTTCCGTTTAAAATAAAATACCCCAAATTGCCATAATACTTCAAACTAAGAAATATCTCAACCCACAAATCTGAACTCAACCTATCTCTTGCAAGACAACATAAGGGCATGAAAAGTTTATATCAAAACCCATGAAGCTATTCAGTTGACATGAAAGCCAAATGTACAAAGTATGAACACTTAATTATATTAGCGTCCCCTAATTGGCCATTTTAAATAGCCAAAAAAGTTATGTATTAGCATAAATACAATGTTCAAATTATTTTCGTTGAAAGACAAATTTTATTTCTGTTACATGTAAAACTGAAACTAAACTGATTTCAAAATAGTTTATACCTAAATTCACTTTACAATTAGCCACTTCATAAATTTTTGCTCAACAGCAAGAGGAGAAGTTAAATTTTTCATTATTGGCATCATAGATTGACTTATCATCACCCAATTTAGGCCCTGTTCTTTTCAGTGGGAAATGAGGGGTGTGAGATGAGTGGGTGTGGGAAAAGGGGGGAAGGAGTGGGTGGATGTGGTATTTTTTTTTTAAGTGTGGGAATGAGTGGATGAGTGACTAAGTGTGGGTGACAGTTGAATGTAGTTGAATGAAGTTGAAATATTGGTTATTAATAATTTTTTGATTTCTAATGTAATAATTTTACTGTGATAGTAATTAATGATGATGAAATTTTTTTATTTTTGTTCATTCTTTTTTATTTTGTTTATTTTTTATTTTGGTATTTTTATTATTTCATTTTATATATTTAATTTTTAATTTTTAAATTTTTAAATTTTTAAATTTGTATTTTTTATTTTTTATTTTTTATTTTATAACTTTTAAATTTTTAATTTTTTGTATTTTTTATTTTTATTTTTTAATTTATAATTTTTGTAATTCTAATTTTTATTAAATTTTTTAAATTTTTTCAGTTTTAATTTTTTAATTTTTTTGTATTTTTTTGTATTTTCTTATTTTTTATTTTTTTTTTGGAATTTTTCGTTGGTTTTTTTTCTGGAATAAAAAAATGAAAAATAAAAAATAAATAGATACAGCAAAATAAAAAATAAAAAAATAAAAACCAAAAATTTAAAAATTTAAAAATAAAAAATAAAAATAAAAATAAATGCAAAATATTTAAAATTTTAAAGATAAAAAATAAAAAATAAAGAAAATAAAGAAAACAAAGAAAATAAAAAAGAAAAAAATAAAAAATGAAAACAAAAATAAAAAAATAAAAAAATAAAAAAATAAAAAAATAAAAAATAAAAAATAAAAAATAGAAATAAAAAATAAAAAATAATGAAAAGTTATAAAAATAATGAAAAACAAAAAAAATAAAACTGTTTCATGACATCCGAAAAATTAAAACTGCTTATAATTGTTATAAGATTATTCATACACACAATTATATAAATTGTAAAAATGTTCAAAATATGAGAAATGGTTGTTTTATGTAGGTGTGGGAATGAGTGGTCGAGTGGGTGAGTGTGGGAAGGAGTTATATTTTTTTTAAAGTGTGGGCAGGAGTGGGAAGAGGAGGGAAAGAGTGGGTGAGTGTGGGTTGAGTTGATTTCCCAAAACGAAAAGAACAGGGTGTTAGCATGGTTTGTGACAAATTCACTATCTACTGTCTCCATCATACTTATATATACTTTTGTCACAATCATATACTTTTTAATTATTAATCCAATTAGTTATGCACGAAGTTGCTGTATATTTAACTTTTTCATTGAATTTTTCCATTATCTTCTCTAAATTATAATATTAATCATGTCTACCATAACTATTTGTTTATTATTTTGATAACTTATCTACAGAATATCTATTTGAATATACTCCGTGCAAAGCACGGGCCCAAACTAGTATATTACAATGACATTTAACTTTTCTGTGCATTATTTGCGTAAATCTTTTATGAACTAATGTTATAAAAATATGAAGTATTCACATAAATAATCATTGATAATCATAACTCGAAGAATCGCAACAAAAACGCTCCAACTTGCTTCTACCCGGCTCCAACCTGCTCCTAATTGTTCCAACCTGCTCCAATCTGCTAACTTTTGGTCAACCCTGCTCCAACCTGCTAACAACTCCTCCAAAACGCCGAAAATGATCAGGCCATTTGTCTAGACTATTTTATTCTTCAGTAAAATTGATTGTTTCATTTCTTGGCATTTAATTTTTAGTAATTCACATCCTGAATTCTGCACATTTCCAGGAATCTATTCAAGCTGATAGGGACGATCCAAGTCTACCACTAGTGACTGCTCCTTTTGGTCATGCCTCACAGGTGATTGTCTTAAAAGGAAAAACTGTGCCATCTATCATGTGAAATATGTTTGAGTGTAAATTGTCACTAATGTCGCATGTTGTCCCACAGGAAATCGTAAACCTATTACTATGTGGACAGTCTGTTGCTAATGTCTTTGATGAAAGAATGGACTTAGGAGGTGGCATGTTTTTGAAGGGTGTATCTACAAACGTTGAAGTGGGATTCCTCACATTGTTGGAGTCTCTCAACTTCTGCAAAGTTGGTCAAAATTTGAAACGCCCAAAATGGCCAATATGGGTTGTTGGGAGTGAATCTCATTATACCGTCCTATTTGCTTTTGGTCCCTCTGTTCAGGATGAGAATGAAATGGAGGAGAGAGAATCAAAAATCAGGAGAGCATTTGATGCACAAGATCAGAGCGGAGGTGGAGGCTTCATTAGTGTCGAAGGTTTGCAGCAAGTGCTCAGGGAAACCAACGTAAACCTTCCCTCACAAAAACTTGACCAACTTTGCAGTGCAGGCTTCATTGTTTGGAGTGAGTTCTGGCAGGTTCTTTTGGACCTAGACAAGAGCTTGGGAGGCTTTAAGGATTCTTCTGGGTTAATGGGGAGGAAGGTGTTTGATCTTTACCATTTTAACGGCATTGCAAAATCAGTCTCAAACGGCAACCAAGGTGAGACTCCCATACAGAGACCTCGTCTTACAAAGCTAAGAGTCTCAGTACCACCCAGATGGACCCCGGAGGAGTACATGGCGGAGGTAGCTCCCGCGCCTTCAAGTTCTGGTGTTAATGAAAGCAGCGGAAAGGATGGCGCTAAAGCTGTTGGGCCTGAGCTGCCTCAACATGCTCCACTGGTCGACTGCATTAGGACACGGTGGCCTCGTGCCACTTGCAATTGGATTGGGGATCCTCCGAGCATAGTCTGAATCGAATTCAGCCCGTTTGGATCCACTTGCGTGGGGTTTAGAAGGTGTAGAGGAATTATTGAGGCTTGGGACTGTCATTCTCAGAACACAGCCTTGATTAAGCATATGCTAGATGCTTTCGCTGGCATAGATACAGGCAGCAAATTTTCACGCCATGTTGTAACTCTGACATTTGAATTTGGTTTCAATTTGTTTAAGTATTTCTGGGAAGAACTGGTTCCCTTATGAAATTTGTCAATAGATTGTTTTAATCAGGCTTCAAGATATTGCCATAGTTGCTTTCAAAATCATTTCTTCTGGTTTGTGAGAAATGTCGGTTTAGTTTTGGCTCAGATTCACCATGCTGAACATCAAATTCGAGTGTTTATTATTTGTTGCAGCAACATGATCTTTATTATTTATCAGCTTGCAATTGTGCTCTATGGAGTTTGCATGGATGACTCTGAAGTTCTGAAGACTGCAAGATGGATGAATCTGAAGTTCTGAAGACTGCAAGAGTGAACATTTGTCTCTGACCTCCCCTTCTTTCCAATCGCAGAAAACTCCCACAATCGCTTTGCAGCTCCAAATTCCAGAGGAATCGTTCAATGTTTGGTTGTATTTTCTGGGATACTTGCCAATTAATTACTAAAAAACACACAGGAATTTCTCTTTTTCATCGGGATAATTACGCATAGTTTTGATTGATTAACTTTATATCGAGAGTTCTCTGTCTTGTAGTTTTATATTCTATGTAAGGCTAAGAATGGTATCAAAGGAAATTTCGTGGGAGACAATTTAAGTATGTTGACTCTTATATGTAATCATGGACAAACAAAATTACAAGCATTGAGCAGCAAAGTCGATGTAGGCAGAATTTGAACTCAAGTCCCTAGTAACAACTTACAGAGACTTCACCAGAAGAAACCTACCAGGATCATTGTCTTCTTGCAAAGCCTCAGGTCACATTTATTATCTTATAGTTGTCATGAACAAGATGATCCTAGATAGATAAAATGAATTGATACAGAAATTACTTAGGCGGTTGCATAGGAAGTTAAAAGAGCTTTATATACAAGATGAGTTTTGAATTCAAGCCTAGTTCATCCTCCTTCCATCCCAAATTCTCTTTGCAAGGAGCCGTAAATGCTTCTCTTCTCTCTTCGAACTTAAGAGTAGAAATTATTGATGTGATTGAAATCATCAAGAAGGAAATAGTGGTTCCTTCTGGGATTGATAAATGATAATCAAATATGCATTAAAATTCTAAAAAATTTGAAATTTGAAAAAAAAAAAAACAATTTTGAAGTTTTGCAATGTTGAAGGCTAGGTTTGAGTACTTGATGCTAGTATTTGCAAAAGAACTTTCTTATAGTACATCATGCATGCTAAATCTGCTATTGTTGATGCCTCAAAACCCATATGCCACGTTGTGTGTGTGTGTGTGTACAGAACATCAATTAGAACTGTATTACATGTGTACAACAGTGGTTGTTTTCATAAAGTTCCTCATCCTGTGTATGGTATGGGGTGGATGGAAAAGGTCGAATGTGGCACCGATTATTTAAGTGTTGGTAATATTAATTGCATTGTTACTGAGTTTGGGTATACTAAAAGCAAGATTAAGAAAATATACTTTAGCAAGCTAGAATCACAATTTGAAGATAGCTTACCATCATTAGAAAGTGATGAGGAAGTCCATGAACTAATTGTGTTATGCGAGAGCTTTGATTATGCACGCTTCTGTGTTGAACTTAATAATGAAGTCCAGTACGTTAAATTTGCCAACAATGATAATGAATCAGATAATTGTCATAGTGATTGTGTGGCTGATGAGGTCTGATGTTGAAGATGAGAAAATAGCTCGAATTGGGGGGTAGATGCACGGTGAAATGGTTGTACATTTAGAGAGACTTAGCACTGAAAATAGAGAGAATTGCAAAGGACAGAATGCGTTCATGATATATATGTACATTACCAAGATTCCGATGATGCGGATGCTCTCTAAGTGGTGAAATGATGATAACAACGATGATAAGGGATAAAGGAAAAAAAACAAAAAACAAAAAAGAGCTATAAGATACCCTGGGTACAATGCAAGCTCATCAAATGAAGAAGTTAAGCTAGAAGTATGCCTCAAGTTCATTGACAAGGAGCAACTTAGAGAGGCCATTGAGGACTATCGTATAATGAATGGCTATGATTAGGATAACACAGTAAAAGAAAAAGATTTCAAGCATTTTGCAATGGAGAGGGATGTGATGGTTCTCACAGCATTTAGACCACGTGAGAAATCTTTTTAAATTAGAAAAATGCCTAATCCCCATAGGTGTGTCCCTTTAGCTTTGGGAGAGCCAAAAGGAAGATGTCAACTAAATGGTTGTCATATAAATACATAGGGACATTGAGGGTTCAACCAAGCTTAAAGGTGAGGGAGCTAAGAAACTTGATGGAGAAGAAGTACAATTATAAGGGTACTATGTCTAGGGGTTTTAGAGTTCGAGCAAAAACATTGGCATTGATTGTAGGGGATTACGAGGGTCAACTTGACATGATAAGAGCTTATACAAATGAGCTTCTGAGCAAGAATAGGTTTCCATGATTAGGATTGCAGTGGAAAATAACGGAGATGGCAATTGTGTGTTTAAGAATCCCCATATATGTCTTGGTGCTTTGACAAGAGGATTTTTAGAAGGGTGTGGAAGAGTATCGAGCATTGATGGATATTCCTAGAAAGGGTCATGGAATGGACCAGTTTTGGCTGTCATAGGTTGAGATGCCAACAATCAAATGTACCCCATTACAAGGGGTGTGACATAGAGAGAGGATATAGAAACATGGCTTGGTTCATGCAATTCTTGGTGAATGACTTGGAAATGGAATATGGACATGGATGGACCACTACTTCATACCCTCAAAAGGTATATCTATTTATGTTTAAAGTTGTATTTATTATTTAAATATGCAACAACACCTCCTAGTATGGGTTCCACTTTTGCAGAGTCTGTGGAGATCCAAATGTAGGCAACCTTACCTCTACCGGCATTCCTGCCCGTAGAGAGGTTGATTTCAAGAGACCCATAAAATAAGATTTTGTGAAAATATTTTATAGAAGATGGATTTTGTGAAAGCATTTTATGGAGAAAAACTAAGGATAAGAAGTAGGGAATGAACTAAGAAGCACTAATAAATCAGGTGACAGTAACTTTGTAAACATAAGTGCAATATAGCAAAAGGAAGGTACTATAACTTAACAAATAGAGGTAGGCAAATAATGTCTCTTCCCAGATGCATGTACTACTTGCATGCAAACACGACATATAAAAAAAACCCACAACGAAACATACCCTACTGCAACCGAGAGACAACTACGAGGCTAACTCTCAGCGATCTAAGATCTTAATCCTATTCTATTATAGACTCCTATGCTGAGTCATGTCTTCCGTCAACCCTACAGCTTTCAAGTCCTCTTTAATCACATCGTTCAAACTCTTGTTTGGTCGTCTTTTCCCTCTCTTACCTTTGGAAATGTTAATCCTCTCACATCTCCTCACTAAAGCATCCACACTCCTTCTTTTTACATGACCAAACCATCTGAGTCTTGTTTCTCTCATCTTATCTTCAATGGGAGCCACTTTAACTAAGTCTCTGATTACTCCATTATTAATTCTATCCATTCTCGTATAACCACACATCCATCTAATCATCCTCATCTCTGCTACCATTAGCCTTTCAAGCTGTGTCTTTTTTATAGGCCAACACTCCGATCCATACAATACTACAGTTCTAACTAACATACGATAAACTTTGCCTTTTTATCCTACATACATTCTCTTATCACACAGCACACCTGAAGCACACTTCCATTTTTGCCAGTCCACTTTTATGCGTTGGTTAATATCTTTGTCAATATCCCCTTTTTGTTGAATGATCGAGCATAGATATTTAAACTTCTCGACCTTTGGCATCGTCATCCCATCAATGGTGACTTCTCCCCTCACATCTTCCCTTCCATTGAAACAACAATGAAGGTATTCAGTTTTCGATCTACTTACTCTAAAGCCTCTAGACTCCAGTGTATGTCTCAATCACTCAAACTTGCCATTAACTCCCTCTGGTCTTATCAATAAGAACAGTGTAATCTACGAATAACATACACCATGGTAACTCATCTTGAATCCCTTTTGTAAGTTCATCCATAACTAGAGTGAAAAGAGAAAGGCTTAAAGTGGAACCCTGATGTAGGCACATACCAACGTAGAAGTCATTGGTAACTCCTGCTGGCATCCTAACACTCGTTCTACCTCCCTCATACCTATCCTTAATAACTCGAATATACATGAGTGACACTCCTTTCTTTTCCAAGCATTTCCATAACACATCATGCGAAATTTTATCATATGCCTTTTCCAGGTCAATAAACACTATGTGAAGATCGACCTTCCTATCTCTATACAATCCTATGAGCCTTCTAATGAGGTAAATCGCCTCTATGGTCAACTTGTCAGGCATAAAATCAAATTGGTTCTCTATTATGGAAATATCCTTCTGCAACCTTCTCTCAATCTCCCTCTCCCATAACTTCATAGTGTGACTCAACAACTTTATACCCCTATAATTATTACAATCCTGAATATCACATTTGTTCTTGTACAATGGGATGGCTATACTAAACTTCCATTCTCTGGGCATCTTAGTAGTCCCAAAAATAATATTGAAAAGTTTGGCTAGCCACTTCAATCCCTATTCACCCAAACACTTCCACACTTTCACTAGTATCTGGTCTGGTCCCTCTACCTTCCCATTGGTCATCTTTCTTAGGGACTCTTTATTGTTTAAGTATAATGTTTTTAATTATTTTATGTTTGCCAGCAAGAAAAAAAAATCATGCTTTCTTGTCAATGACTACTTCTGAATTACTACAATTGCATTTGATCTTTTTCCTTATTTTGTTTTTCCTTATAAGAATTAAATTATTTCATGTTCTTAAATTCACAGTAGTTCAGCATGAGCCAAATGAAAACATGAATGCAAGCCAATTGAAATTTACTATTTTTGCGCATGAGCCAACTAAAATATGAAAGCAGTTCTAACCTATATAATAAGCAGAGGCCCCATATTAAACTATTTTATGTTGTCTCATAATTCAGGCACTCTTCTGCAAAATGAGTTGTTTAGGTAGCACATGGCAAATTAGATAGTGAATAGCTATTAAGATAGAGGACACCGGTTCTAATTTAGCTGTTAGTCGATAGCGGTTGAAACAAATATGTTCAATAAATAGCTGTTAGATTAGTTGATTAATGTAAATTGATATAAACGAATAGAGATAATTTCCAAAGGATATTTTTTAGCAAAAAAAATATGAAACATTATTTTCGAATGCCAAAAACTAATACTGTTAACTTTCAAAACACTACTTAAACGCTAAACATAATACTAAACGTTTCTTGAAATGCTAGTCGAAATACGAGGTTACCAAACACTAAAAATTACGTAATTAGTGTGTTGACTTGGCCAAAATACTAAATGCTACTCAAAATATTGTTGCCGAACATAGCCTTAAGCTGTAATTTTTTCACTAAGAAATGATAGTCAGATGTAAGAGTTAGCGCCAAGAGTCTAATTTGGACTAAACTTCATAACAAGATTCTATTTTAGATGTATAAATACTAATGAAAATGTTGATGCGATCTCATAATGTTAATATGATTTTTTAAAAATGTTAAGGGCCTTGTTGCTACTATTTCAAATTTGTTGCCAAAGGTTGAATATCAATTATGTGCAAGGCATGTGTATGCTAGTCTTACAAATAAATGGAGCAGTTTGCAATATAGCCACATGTCTTAGAGATTTGCAAAGTCTTCTAATGAGGTCGGTTACAATAAGCATATCATGAAGGTGCAACAGCGAGATGTTAGTGCATGGGAGTTCTTGGAAAAAAAAGGATCCTAAGCATTTTTGTTGACTTTTCTTCAAAGCATATGCCAAATATAACTCAGTAAATAACAATATTGCGAGATATTCAATGGTGTTCATCATAAAGGAAAAGTTTATTCCCACATAGACTATACTTGGTAACATCTTTAAGAAAGTCATGATAAGAGTTGCTTCTTGGAAGTTAGCAGTGGACAATTTACACCAAGGTGCATGTCTTATGATTTGAAGAAGCAAGAGAAGGTTAAATATTTATGCAGGTGATGACATCCACGTAGAGGAGGAAGTGATATGTATAGTGTTACACATGGAAGTGATGATTTTGGAGAAGACGTGCTTGTAATGCATAGAGCTTAAGCGGTATCTCGTGTCATCATGCTTCAGCAATGATGAGTGAGGAGAACATGGATTCAACTTAGTTTATTCATAGGTATTACAGTATTTCAATGCTTAAGAAAATGTAAGCATATGCTTTGAAACCTGTAAACGGGCCAACGTATCATCTCATGTGAAGATGAGCCAATAGTTGTCCCAATTTTCAAACAAGAAAAAAGGCAATTACCAATTTAAAAAGAAGTTTTAGGAAGGGGAAAAGGAGAGTTAGAAGCCAATAAGGAGTTGTATGCCGTTCAAATGGTACCGTTAAGTGTTCAATATGTAAAGAATATGACCATAACAAGAAGACATGTAGACAAAGCATAAAATTATTATCCAATTTTTATATTTTTGCCATTTTTTTACACATAAGTATTTTTTGGTCATCCCTTTTTTTAATTAATTTTTCCATGCATCATTTTAGGACTCCTCTATCAATTTTGCTATGACAACTAAATCTCAATCTTTATCTGTTACTTGTTCTACTGCAACTATAACTGCTTGTGCACAATCTAAAACTGTTCCATCTGCTACTACTTGTGCACAATCTAATTATGTCACATTTGCTACTGCCACTGTTGCACCTTCAACCATAACTGATGCATTAGCTTCTACTACATCAGCTACTACTTTTCTATGCACCTAATGTTGTTTTATCAACAACTGAACCCGAAAGTGTTTACCATGCTGCTGAAACAACATATGAAAATGTTAAAATTGCACCTCTTTAGGACAGTATAGCTGCTAAATTGCCCCTTAATTTGGCTCTCTCGATGAATTAGTTAACCATGATAATCTTTTCTGTGGTGATCTACGAAAAGGCTAGCTTCCAATGAGAAGATATCAGATTGGGAAGGTCACTAGTTCCTAGAACAGTATCACATTTGCAACATTAGATGATAAAGTTGTATCATATATGAAAACTTTTGCTCATTTGCTTTTTGGTGTGTATATAGTCCATTAGTTGATCTTTGAAAAGCATTCAGTTGACATTTTCTGATGTTTTACTCTTATTGGTTTGTATAAGGTGGCATGAAAATGCAACTACTAGCCGCTCATATTGGTTTTTGTTGTTTTTCACTAGAAGGAAGGCTATGTAGTGAAATACTTTACAAATTAATGAACCTCTTTCATAGCAATGAAATACTGCTTTCATGTTGTTTTCTATTTATCATAAACATTGTCATAGGATATTTTATTTACATTGTTACTTGCCACTCATAATGCTCATAGCAATGAAAACCTCACACCAAAATGCAATAACAAAAAAACATTTCATTGCTTAAATGCCCATCTTTTTACGTACTTAATTAAATCATCAAAATACAATATTGCCAAAACAATTGCATTCATTTTAGTTTTGCCAAACAACATTCCAATTACTCCATTGTAAAAATCTACATTGCCTAAAAAAATACTTCTAAGAATCTATGAAAAGAAACATTTCTTCCTCCTTCCCCAAAAATTTGTCATTCTTGTGCAATTGCAATTACACTTCATAGCAATATTGAAGCTGCCATTTCTGCAAATACAGTAATCAACAAAAGAGACCAATATCACCATCAACATCTGATCCCAATACCAAACTTCAAATAAAACCACCTAGTTTATCACATAGGCCTTGCTTCCCCCCCCCCCCCCAAATCCCAAAGTTAACTGCAAGTCTAGCAATATCACCATTAACAAGTGAAATAGCTATAACCAAAGGTCAAACCTAAGTAAGGTGTCTGGGAGAGAGGTAGGGATGGTAGTGTGCCGTATTCGATGCAAATCCAATTTGATTTGGGCAAAAATTTCTAATCGAAATCTGAAAACAAAATAATCCAATTTGAATACGGTAAAAAAAACCCCCCTGAATCCAACTCTGATCCAATCCAATTTGAAGGATCATCCATCCCATCCGAAGTCTTTTAGTACTAATTCCATCTTTTTTGAAAAGATGACCAAAAAAAATAATCTAATATCCTAACCCTAAAAAAGTCTACATAAAAGTTCATATTCTATGTGCAATACGCTCTTCTTTTTTAACTAATCTCCTCTCTCCTTCCAATCTCCCTCTCGATCGGTCCTCTTCGTCAATCAAAGTTATATTATCTTCTCTTTCCATCCAGTTGCGCTATTATTGTCTATCGTTTTTCCTCTAAAGTAACTTCGTGTTCCCTTTTTTCAACATCTTAAAACTTTAACATATTGAAATGTTTGATATGAATAGGTATTTGACATTGAAAAGATGTTTAACATTGCATTTACAATTGAGGAAAAACAACATTGGAAATAGAAAAAAATATGCAAGAATTGAAAAGGATATATATTCTAATGATATCCAATTTTGTCCGAATTTAATCCAATTTGAATCCAATCCAATTCTAATTTAACATTCGATCTGACAGAGTCAGATTTGGATTAGATTTTCAAATCCGATTATTATTTGGATGGAATATAGACAAGCAGACATCCGATCCAAATCCGACTACTTGTCATCCCTAGAGACAAGTTGGGTAATATTGCAATACTCAGTGCTTGGTATTTATTAGATATCTTTTACACATGTTAGTATAGTCGATAAATTGAACCACTCAACAATTGATAATTGACAATTATAAATTGTAGGTACAAATAATTTGGAGGTTTTTAAATATCTAGTGCATTATTTTTATTTTTTATTAATATTTTTATGGTTAAATTAGAAATTTAAGTACTTTGCTATAAAAAAAAAAAATCAAAGCACTTGTTCCGGAGAAGAGCAAAAGCATGTTTTCCCTTGAAAACTCAAAACAAAGAGAGATTTGTAGCTAAATTGAAAACAAACTTAAGAAACAATCTAGAAATGCAAATGCCATTATGGGAGCATTGAATCATTCATTCAGAGGTGGCGTTGTCCAACGGAGTAATGTTCCTTTAAAGCATAGAGAGGCTTTTGTGGATTTTTCAATTCCCTATTGCAGTTGTAGTTACAAGTGCGAGTGAATGTTCCCCATTATTGATCAATGGCCTATATCCATGTAATCATCCTTGTCAATCTTTTCTCTGTCAGCCTAGTTCAATTCAATTTTTCCTCCACTTCTTTGTGTGTCTCTTTAACACCCCATTTCTTTATGTAACTTTTCAATGTAATCTCCAATCATTACAGAGCAAAATGGCTCATCTGTATCAAATTGATGTTCTTTGTGTCCGTTATAACTTTAATCCCCCTACCCCAAAAAAAAAGGGAATTAAAGGGTGGTGACTAATGTAGCATATTAAGGGATGCTTACAAGGTGTTCGACGCTTTGCCTCTTTGAGCTCTTTTCGTTTGTTTTTAATTTTGAGTGGTTGATTGATTCGTCCTTGATATGAGTACCGATGACTTCTGGGTGGTAAGGGAACAAAGGTAACCTTTATAAATGGTTAGTCTACGAAGTTGAGTGGAACAAATGGTCAAGCTATCTATTGAAAGCAATGTGGATAACCTTACTATTACTCTGCCCTTTGATTGTTAATCTAAATTTGCTAAAGTGGGCTATCTCCCCCCTCCCTTCCTGCTGATGACATGGGAGATTCTGAATTCAATTATGCTCCCGAAAAGCGTGTGCATCTCCTTAAAATGTGTCAAAATTTTCATGCCAATTGCTTCGACCAAGAAATCAAAGAACACTATGAACATAATCACACTCCACTATGGAAGAAGACGTAAAGCTTGCTTTATATCCCCCACTTCAACTCTATAGCATCCCTGAAATGTTGTTCACACCGATTACACAATCCATTCCCCCCCCCCCCCGCCAAAAAAAGGGAATTGTATTTTATCAATGGTTGTCCCATCAATATTCAAATATGAGTTGTTGATGCCTTGGGGGCATCTTTTCTATCTAATTACTATTGTTGTTGCAGCATATGAGTGAACACCTATACTAGCTGAACCGGTTGATTAATTCTTTAATAAAAGTCGTCATTGTGAATGCAATTTGATTTTAGTTAAAGTGTGATTGGCATGTAAAAGCTGACCCTAAGATTTCCATATCCAATATGATATCAATGGGTTTCATCTTTCTACAGTGGCCCTTATAGGTAAGTTGATTTCACTTTAAAAGAGAGAAGGTTATCCTCTATGGTATAACTCAAACCTAAGAGTTGCTTGCTATTCTACAACAAATTTGACTGCAAGTTATTTAGCTGCAAATTTATGACTAGTCATGATATCATCTTCTGTGAAAATTGGAAAATTATTAGATTCTTCTGTATCCATGTATGCACTTTTGTCATATCAAATTAAAACTATACTTATGCTGCTGCCTACTGATTCTAATTGATAGTTGATACCACATGAAATTGAGAAATCCATGTGGGCCAATAGACCCAACACTTAACAAAGGATGAAAGGAAAGGGAACTAGAAGCTTGACGCCAACACATCAAACTTAACAAAGTAGCAAAGTGTCTCATCAAACTAAAGCCATACTTATGCTACTACCTTTAACAAGAGCTTCACCATAGCAGGCAGCAAGGTGTCTTGAGGGCTGGTAAGAGGGAATTAGAAGCTTGAAAATAACAATATCCATAACCAACATAAGTTATCTTGGGAGGGGAGGGTTAAAAATACATAATAAACGTCTAAATTATGAACTAAAGAGCAGCACATCAAAGTTAGTAAAGTAGTATCCAACAAGCTCCAACTTATATGTCATTTGATGGAACCATTTACTCACCTATAGCAATTGGAGGTTGCTCCAACATCAAGTCATGCAAACCTAAAATTAAAATTCACAAAAAATAAGTTTAGGATTAGACATATAATAATAAGAGCAACGAAATCAATAATAAATATGAATAAATACATAAATACAAGTATAATAAGAACAAGAAAGCTTACTATTCTCCAAATCATCCAATTCAAGAAGTTCTCTTCCAACATAAGAGGGTCATGTGACTTGCATAACCAATCTTGAGCACAAATGAGAGCTTCCACTATTCTAGGAGTTAAGGAAGTGTAGAAAGAATCAAGAGCACGACCTCTAGTGCTAAAGGTAGACTCAAAAGCAACCGTAGAAATCAGCATAATAAGCGCTTCTCGGGCCATCATGGTAAGAATAGGATCTCTTTTTTTTAAAATATTTCCAAATTGCAAAATTTCAAATGTCTAATCATTTTGCTAACATTCATCACAAAAGTATTTGTCAAGCTCAGTTTTCTTCTCACTTTCTAGAGTTCCCTTTTCTTTCTTGTACTTCATACTCAGAATTTGATCCACGTCCAACACCAACTCATTACAAGGAACACTAGATGCCAAAGGAGTACTAACACAACTCGATCCTTTTATTTTCCTATTGGCCAACGAAGAGAAGATGCACAGAAGTCAAACATGAACCTTAAAGTGACTTTGATCTTGAGGAACAACATATTGACACTTTCCACATTATAGTTGGTCCTAACAAGCCATGTAACATAATCTAACTTGTGTCTTGGGTCAAGTACTAAGGTAATGAACAACAAAATGTTAATATTATCCACATTTGCCCAATATTTGTTATATTTAGTCTTCATTGCATGTACCATGCTCCTAATGTACTCATTCTCATTATCACAATAAGTAGATACTACATAACCAACTCCATAAATTCGAGACACATAAGTGTCACCCGTCACACAAAGACACCCAGACAACTTCAAAGTTGTTTCATAAAAGATTTTCAAGAAGGGTAAGAATGTTTAATTCTATTCCAATCATATTTAGTTGGTGGACCACCATGCTTTCTCAAATCTTTGACATAAAGACCACCCTTAGATTCAAATTACTCTAAACTTGCAAGCACAATCAAGCATTAAGTAAGTGGAATTCCATCTAGTTTTAATAGTCAAACAAACAGTACTTTTGGAATCAATATTTTCCTCTGGAATACAAGCCTTAAACTTTTGAAGTCTTGCAGGGGAAGACCTTACAAGTCTCACATTAGCACGAACTTTAACTATAGATGGATCAAGATCTTTCAATCCATCATTCACAACAAGATTTAATATATGTGCAATACATCTCATATGCAAGTAATTGTTCCCCTCCCCCCCCCCAATGGTTAAGTTTCCCTCTCAAATATTGAATTGCTGCATCATTTAAGCTTGCATTATCAGCGGTAATTGTCAAACTTTTTTTCAAGTCCTATTCAACCGAGCACTTCTCAACGGCCCTGCCAATAAGTTCCCAGAATGGACATGACAAAAATTAATTATCCTCTTATGCAAATTCCAATTATCATCAATAAAATGACTAGTAAGATGCATGTAACTCAAGTTCTAACATGAAGTCCAAGTATCAATAGTAAAACAAATCCTTGAAGTCAATTTTTGAAAGAAACTTTTCAACTTTTTCCTTTCATCATAAAGAGTGCATAACAATCTATAGTGATTGTGTACCTTGAGGGTACAACAAAATCAGGATGCATAGTTTTGCAAAAATACCTAAAACCTTCTGGTTCAACATGTATAAAAGGCATCTCATCCACAATCAACATTCTAGTAAGTGCTTTCCTACTAACATCATGATCAAAATGCCAACACTTAGGGACAGAAACAATTTGCACAAACCCATCTTCATTAACAATTGTTCTAGCATCAAAATTAATTAACTTTTGCCTCTTATCCAAATTAGCAAGATGCTTCTTACACCTATCCAAATGACTTTTCAAGGCACTAGTTCCATTTTCAAGGGAGCCACGAATCAACTTATTGCAATATTTGCATTTGACAACCCCTGGATCGATTGTGTCATGAAAATGAGCCCAATATTTTGATTTTCTCTTAGTACCACTTATGTCGGGTCGAGATGGCTAAAAGCACTAGTACTTCCACACTTTCTATGCTCATTTTTAATATTCTTTCATAGCACTTCCTGTTGTTCCAACTCTGGCTCAATCTGCTGCTTCTCTATCTCCATTTTAGTGTCTTCACTCCCACTTTCACCATCACTTATGTTCACATGAATATCATCCATGTTGTTACTAGAGCTTGATAACATGTAGTCCCTAAATCAGACATACGAATTAGCAAGTCGAAGAACAATAACACAGTTAACACACTGGCAGAAAATGAACCAAAATGAAAAGGATAATCTGCCTAGAAATTCTACAAGTGGAGATGCAAAACAATAATCCGCCTAGAAATTTAAATAACTAAATGTCTCAAATGAATAATAACCACACAAGATACACAAGTCCAATAATTTTGATTATTATATTCCACCACTAAGAGCACCCAACAAATTCTACGGAATGAAAACCAAAAAGTGGGGCAAAAGAATGAACTGCCCAGAAAATCTACAAGAAAATCCACAAAGAATAAAAAGCATAATATTGCCTTGGAAAAGGATCGATACAAAATGGAAAAAAGGGGCAAAACAATGGCTAATATTGAATAACAATATGAACGACAAATCGAAACAATAGCCACAGCCAATATGTGCCACAAATGAAAACAAATTGAAACCATAACCAGACATTGAACCCAAACAATAGCTAAATCAGATATCTAAAATATGGTAGTTAATGACACAAGAATCTAGATCTGAGAGTTGTTGGAACTCGAAATCCTATAGCTACCTACGCAACGTTGTCGAAAAACACAAAATTTGTCTCCCGTAGCCCTGAAATGTCGCCAGAAAACTAAAGACAATGTCGTCATTGACAACATTTTGACCAACGTCGAGTTTTAGAAAGCAGAGTCACTATTGTTTGAAGTCAGAAATGGAGAAGAGAGGTCTGAATGCATATTTGAAATTCGGGTTTGAGGGTTTGAGCGTTTGTGGATCTGTGCAAGTTTGAAGAAGAAACCACAGCAAGCGAAGAGTCTGGACTCGGGACTGGAGGGCAGCGAAGAACTTGGAAAAGGAGTATAGGGGTGGGAATTGGGAACTGTCTAGGGTTTTTTTTTTTAAAGGAAATTTACAAGTGGGTTATACTTCAACTGGCATGCAACAAACCCATTTTCTTTGCAACAAATGGGTGTTGATTTTGGAGGGGAAAGCAAATGGGAGAAAAGGCAATGTGAAGCAAAATGACCACAATACCCTTAATCAAAAGATCTCACCTTCCTCCCTCTACTTGATGTACTCACTTTCTCTCTCCACCCAAACCTGGAAGCATCAGCGGGCATCAAACGCAAGGCGAAAAAACAAGGGTTTGTACCGAGTTCATGGATGCGCTCTGTCTCTCTCTCAATCTCTCTCCAAAGTTGAATCTACTCATGAATTTTGTAGTAATGAGCAATTGTGCATCAAAATTGAGGGAAATTTAAACCCAAATTGTTCAAAGCAGCTTGGTTATAGGAGAATGGGGTGAGGATATCATTAATGTTGTTGACTGAAAACCCAATGGGTGGCCATGTTGGAGGATGGGATATGGTGTTATTGTGATGAAAGAAAGATGATGTAGTTGACACTGACATTGAATGAGAAGGGCGCACTGTTGAACCAGAAAAAATGTGGTGTTCACCATAGTAAACATAGCGTACTGAATAGGTAGACAGAGAGCAGTGGTGCTGGGGACTGCTATTATGTACTTGTGTGTTGTAGAGGATGCAATATTAGTTGCGCTGACCAGAAACTGTTATTTTTTTATGTGCAGGGTAATTGAGAAGGTTGTTGACCGATACAGTGGTATGGTAGTATGGTAATTGGTGTTACGACATCTTGTAAAAATGGATAGAGACTGTGTTGCTGAGGGAGGCAGTGGTGGCGGGAGAGAGGTGGTTGTGTATGTGTTATGGGGGTGAGTTGGACGATGGTGGAGCTGAAAAAGTAACATATTGGGGGGTTGGACGAAGTGTATCGTGCTCAAAGAGGGTGTGGGGTTGGAGGAGGTGCGAAGAATGGTGAGTGAGATTACTAACAATGTTTTGACTGTGCATAAATTGTGGTACAGTTTAAAGTACGAATGAAGGATGGTAATGGAATTAGAGGGGAATAGTGATGTGAGGATGTTTTTAAAGGGGAATTATGAGCACGGGTATTTGTATATGGGCGAGAGTGATGGGCCAAAGAGGCGCGCGCAAAAGGCAACGTCGAGCTGTGATCATGGCATCGTTTGTGAGATAAGCGGCAGGGATAGGGATGATATGGTCCAAGAGGGTCATAAGGGAGCAGGTCTGAAAATGTGGATAACACGTGAACACTAGTGTGATGAATGACATAGCTGAATGTTGTGGAGGTTTAAGGTTTCTGGGATGGTTCGTACGTTCCAGGTCGTTGAAGCACATGATTTTGCATTTACACACACACACACACAACTGTAGGTGAGGGAAAGTATAAAGAGAGGCTGGAAGTGAGCTTGCAGTGTTTGGTGATGGAGGAAACATGACATTGGAGGTCAACCGTGAAGTTGGAGGTAGAAGGGTTTGAGTGTCTGACATTAGTAGGCGCCCTCAAGCAGAGTGGTAAACATAAGGTATATTACATATTATTTGAAATGTACGATTTTGGTATGTGGAATGAGAATTTGGTGAATGATTTAGGGTATAGAAAGAGTAAATGTCTGGGGTAACATGTGTGCCATGTTGTTAGTCGCCGTTTACCAGGGTATCATTAATGTTATTGACTGAAAACCCAATTACATGGGTGGCCATGTTGGAGGGTGGGATAGGGCGTTATTGTGATGAAAGGAAGATGATGTAGTTGACACTGACATTGAATGAGAAGGGCGCACTCTTGAATTAGGAAAAATGTGATGTTCACCATGGTAAACGTAGTGTACTGAATAGGTAGACAAAGAGCAGTGGTGTTGGGGACTCCTATTATGTACTTGTGTGTTGTGGAGGATGCAATATTAGTTGCGCTAACTAGAAACTGTTATTGTTTGATGTGCAGGGCAATTGGGAAGGTTGTTGACCGATAAAGTGGTACGACAGTACGGTAGTCGGTGTTACTATATCTTGTAAAAATGGATGGGGACGGTGTTGCAGAGGGAGGCAGTGGTGGCGAGAAAGAGGTGGTTGTGTATGTGTTATGGGGGGGGCAAATTGGACGATGGTGGAGCTGGAAAAATAATATATGTGGGGGGTTAGACGAAGTGTATCATGCTCAATGAGGGTGTGGGGTTGGAGGAGGTACGAACAATGGTGAGTGAGATTACTGGCAATGTCTTAACTGTGCATAAATTGTGCTATAGTTTAAAGTACAATCGAAGGATGTTGATGGAATTAAATGGGGATGGTGATGTAAGGATGTTTTTCAAAAATGATGAGCACGGGTACTTGTATTTGAGCGACAGTGATGGGCAGAAGAGGCGCGCACAAAAGGCAACGTCGAGCTATGATCATGGGGTCGTTTGTGGCAGAAGCGGCAGAGATAGGCAAGACATGGTCGAATAGGGTTGTAAGGGAGCAGGTCTGAAAAGGTGGATAACATGTGAACACTACTGTGATGAATGACATAGTTGAATGTTGTGGAGGTTAAACAATTGTTGGATGGTTCATACGTTCTAGGCTGTTGAAGCACATGATGTTACATTTACACACACATACATAAACACACACACACATAAATATACATATATGTGTGTGTCTATATATATATATATATATATATATATATATA
>JACYFF010031954.1:18439325-18546209 GCA_017589665.1 Selenicereus undatus | reverse complement strand
TATAGGTACGATTGTTGGGGTCTATCAAATTTATATATGTTTTTAATGTTGGTCTATGTGTATCAAATAGTAAATTTAAATTAAAAAATATTAGTGATGTATTATATTTTAAATTACGGCATAAATAATTATAGATTGCTTTATGACAAAGTAATGTCGAGGTACGGCTAAGCTCGAGCACAACTCTGTCAACTCAAACGCGGTCAAAGCTCGGCTCGTGTTCAGGCTCGATGTTGCTTCTCGAGCGAGCCAACCGAGATGCTAGCTTAGCTCCAATACATTCTTACCTTCTATTTTTGTTCAAGTAGTTTAGAGAAGGTTTGAACCGGTTAGAGCGGCTTTCAACGGGTTTGAACATATTGAAATAAGTCGAAGGAGCAGTTAGTAGGTTTGAGTAAGTTGGAACTTGCAACAAGCTCAATATGCAAACAATGAGCATACCCCCAAGGCATTGTTTCTCCCATTCAATTGAAAGTGGCAGGGTTTATTTGCTTGTCCGTGATAGACTTGGCAAAACTGACTCGAGACCCGAAACCCGAACCGAACGACCCGGACCCATACCCGATCCAACAACCGAAATGTACTCACCGGAAAGCAGACCCAAAATCCGAATTGACCCGAACCGAACCATACCAGACCCGAAATTTTCTACAAAGTTACTTGTTTTGGCATGACAAGTTTATTTGACCAAAAATTGGTTGACTCGAAATCAACCCGAACCGAACCATACCCGACCCAAATCCAAACGACCCGAAATATCACTTAACCCAAACAGGACCCGACCCGAGCTTGACCCAACCCGTACCCAATTCGAATGATCCATTTGCCAGGTCGAGTCCGGGATGCGACAGGATTTTAGCTTGTTGTCTTTGCTTTTTTCTTGCGACCATTGTTAAGGGGTTTTTCTTGAGTTAGGAGCCATATGATTGCGTTCTATAACTTCATTTGCCCACTGACATTAAAAAAAAAAACAACTATTCAAGAATTTTATGTTAGCTATTTTTCAACTAATTATCAGTATATAAAAAAACAATTCAAGAATTTCTCATTTACATTTTGACTGAGGACCTGCTCGTTATTAGCATAATGGAGGAGCAAAAAATATGTTGCAGCAAATTTAATTAGCAATTAGCATATTGGATCAAATTCCAGCAGGTTGAAGCATAGTGGAGCATATTAGAGAAAATTTGACTAGTAATTAGCAAATTGGAGTATGTTGGAGCAAGTTGGAATAGATTGGAGCAGATTTTGAGCAACTTGGAGTATTTTAGAATGTTCTGCAGCGCTTTAGAGTGATTTTCAATTGTTTTGCACATCCACAAAAATTATGCAATCGATAAGTTAAACGTGATTGCAGGTGTTATTGCACAAATTAATAGTATTTTTCATATATCGAGAAAAATATAAGAACAATTTACAATCAGGCAAATGCGTTTAATTACATCAAAAAGTTACATATAGAAATTTAATATATTCGTTTATCGATGACGAAATCATGTTTGCTAGTAAACGCCTATATTCATTCATTGCTTGTTTGTTTGCTCATTGTACAACCCAACAACGGGGATTGTTACAATGATCATTGGTCTTGAAAAAATTAGTATCCTTTTTTTCAAGCATCAGCTAAAGTTATATGGCGTGCAGTAAGACCCAGTTATATCAATTTATCATTTTATACTAACTTGAGACATTCTATCCTTCAATATCTTCTAAGTGTTCTTTAACACTCCAATTTCTCTTGATTGTCAATAGTAGCAAAAAGTGATCGAAATATTCTTTTTATCCTCAATAGGTGATCCGTATTTTTTGATTGATTTTTATTGCTTCAAAGTGAAGGGAAATAAAGTAAATCTCATCGCAGTCGAGATTAATGTGTTCATTTGTTATTAATGATTTATTTGTTAATAATAGCTTCAAAGTTGTGCCCACATTGTTCTCCTTTTCTTAATTTGTCATCATGATGACAAATGAAAAAATTATTTTAAAAAAATTATTATTTCTTACCTATAATGGTTGAAGTTAATTTGTTGTTTGTGCAAAAAGTTCATATTTTTTTAGCAGTTTGGGTTGCCTTTGAGTGGATTTGAATGGTTGATACGGATTCAAATAGGTTGGAGTAGATTGGAGCAGATTTAACTAGTAGTTTGCAAGTTGAGGCAGATTAGAATGGATTTAACTAACAGTTAACAAATTAAAGCAGATAGCATACACAATATGCTCATAATGAACCTGCCCTAAGTAATTGTGACAAACTGACAATGGTTGCTCCTGCTAGTGTTGCTTATCATGCTTGTGTGGCCTGTCAAAAATTGACTCGACCCAAAAATCCGAACCAAACTCGCCCGAAAATTTTGGGTTTTGAGCACGATTTTCTCGACCCGAACCCGAATAAACCGAACTCAAAAAACCCACAAATTAGCGGGTCAAACCCGACCCGAACCCGAACCCACCCGCTTGACCCGAACATTATATCCTTAGTTTTTTATTTTTCTCTAATTTATCTCTTTTAACAATAATGGCTAGTCATTTTTATTGAGTATTTTGAAAAGATACTATATAACTATTGCATCTATTTACAAATTAAACAATAATAACCTTATTTTTTCTTCTCCATTCTCTGAAAATAAAACCGTACACAACTTTCAAATGAAAAAACGTTTAAAATAGGTATAAAATTGCATAGAATAACTATCTAATCTTTTTAAAAAAGTTAATTTAAAAGAACACAAGCATTAAAGATGCGAAAGTCATACCATTATATAGTTAGTTAAACAAATCTGCTAATTTTTTTGAAATTAATTAATTTGTAATAATTTAAAATTTTGATGTTATAATTGCAAGATAATATCCTGTACTTCTTTTATTTAATTTTATTTGATTTTCGTTCTGACTAGTCTTGAACTATGATACAAACGGTAAAAAAAACGACTAACCGTATTCGTATTGGGGTCGGCCCATTAATAAAGTTTTACTTGATTGGACATTGGTAGGTTAGTTAATAAAAATATTAAATTATTAAATAGATTATTAGCGGTGAAACTACTACAACTCATTAAAATGCTCTAGACGGGTTGCCCAATAAATGGTCGACCTACTATTAACCTTCTTTCAATGTGCGGGTCGATATACCCAAAATCAAGTGGAGCTTAATTCTTTACCTGCCCATACAAGATGTTCATATATTGTAATAAAATATTTTAATATTTCAATATTTTTTTTGAGAAATTACAATTATTATGCATTTTCATTAAATAATGACAATTTTGAATAATAAATATGCAGAATTTTTGATTTTAAAAAAAGAAAAATAACTCACGGAAAAGGCGCTTTAAATCCGAACCATTGATCCGAAACCCATAAAACCGAAATACACAAGACCCGTATTTTACCCGAACCCGAAATACACCCGATCAGTATTTAACCTGTCCATCCGAACTGACAGGTCTTAACTTGTGCCAATGTGCCATATATTTATCCACCTCCAGTCTGTTTGATCCATCAAGCTAACCAATCACACGAGGGAGCCAACCCAATCTCTCTCGGTATCTCTCTCTCAGAGTACTGTAATTACCCAACAGTGAATCTATTATTCATTATTCTTCTAAATTGTCCCCCCATTTAGTTTAATTTCAGCTTCTTTTTTTTCCTTTAAGGGTATTTAATTTCTGGTTGATGATTGAATTCCTGGTGATTTTCTTTTTCTTTTAAACGGAATTTGGTTATTCGAAAGTTACTGTCTATGAATCTGGGTTGCTTGCCTTATAGCATGTAGATTCAGATCATTAGACATTTTGTTCACATAATTTAGTTGAATTTCTCTTCTTTCTTTGTTTTGGATTGAGTTGCTATTGATTATTTGATTTAATATAGATTTATAAGTTGACTTGTTTAGTTGTTTCGTATGACCTGCTTTATGTTCTTTTTTTAAAAAAAAATGTATTTAATTCTCCAATTTGCTATTTTACTATAATATAGTTTACCTTTAGGCTCTACATAAATTATACTTTTTTCCCTGGTTTTTTGCATCGAGAAAGATGTATTTGACTCAATTCCTAGTGAGACTCTTCTATATCAATTTCAAAGCATGAAAAAGTAGAGGACAAATGGAATGGAGCTATTGCAATGTTTAACATATTACATGAGTTGTCTTTTATAACATATTAGATTAGAATAATGATAGATGGACATTGTTGTTTGGAATTCCTAATCCGCCACTGGAGATGGAACATTTGTTAAAAAGATACAAGACAAAACATTTGAACAAAATAGACTCTCGTAGTATGTATCATATGATTTTTTTTTTGAGTAATGTATATTAATGATAATGTTAATAGATGAACACCCATACTCTAAATGTTTAGATCCGTTATTGACTTTAGATAGGTTAATTGGAGGCGACGTGTGGGAGGTCATATTAGATTTGCTTCCTCTAATTGAGGCCTTCCAAGAAACTAGTTACTGCTATCGTCAACTAACCAAGAAATGACGTGCCCTATTGAAGAGGAAGAATTCATTAGGGAAGAGAAGAAACCTGTACATGCATATCATTTAGCAAAATTTTGATCTCCCAGATGATTACGTGCTTAAAATTGTTACCAAGACATCCTCAAATGTTTCATCATGGAAGCCTAAGACGTTTCTCAATTTGAAATTTATGCTCGTAAGTGCAGTATAGAGCAATGGTTTTTGCAGATTCGTATCACCCTAGAGGATGGTGAATAAGGTGTTTGCAAAGATTAAAATCAAAAACAAAAGCAAATACATAAATTAAATGGAGATAGTGCACAACGATATTTTAAAGAGGTTGGGCCTCAGTCAGGCTTAGGTTCCCGTCTAGAGTTACCCAACTCTAGAATTGAATTCTCTACTTCTCTTATTAGGATGAACTCTGGAAAGTTTATAATCAGATACTCCAACATATGCGACATTTATTTTTCAGGGCCTAAGTTTTTGGACTAAACATCTAAGTACCTCAACATTTGTTGACATAGCTTTTAGGTACCTTCCTTATTTTTTAAGCCCCTAAACTTTTAAGAATTTACATTTTAACCCCGATCTTTAAAAACTTGCTTTCAAAAATTTTAAATTTGTGGATGTGTAATTTTTCTCATGAGTAGTATTCGAGATCCTCTTTCATTTGGTATCAGAACCACATGATCAAAAATAATTAAGATAATTAAGCTAATTAATGGCTAATTAAGCTAATTAATGACTAATTAAGCTAATTAATTGTGGTTAATGCTTGAATCATCACTTGCTTGCCCTGGTCCAAATGATTCACACATTGTTCACTCACCAAAAGAAATTTCTTGAGTAGCACCTCAATTAAACTATATCACTGATATAGTTTTAGAATTAAAAGTAGAATTAGCTAAAATTAAGATTGAAGTCAAGGAGTTTAAAAAGTAATTATCTGTAATTTACCTCTCTTTAGTTAACTAAGGCATAACAAAAAATCTACGACAATTATTACACTCTATTTCAGCATAAACATCCTTTTAAAAACCCAAAAAACAAAAATCCATTTCCTTTGCACGATATAAAAATCCAAAAAGAAGCAGGAGAAAAATATGGCAAAAAATCGGCTGAAAAAGTAGAAAAAAAAGAAGAGGATGGAGTATAAGCAGTATACTCTTAAAGAATTACAAACATATTTGAGAAAGAACATATTCTAGAAGAATTAAACAAAATTATGAGCACAATTAGTGATAAACATGAAGTGTTATCTGATGAAAATGAAGAAACTAATAATGTCCAATTAGAAAAAGAAACATATCAGTAGATGAACCTTATTAAACTATAAGATCTTAATGTGTTACCTTTAGAAGAAAACTAGATAAAAAAATATATAGTGAAATGGCTGTTGAAAATGAGATTAATAAAATTGGAGAAGAACTCGACTTAGGTGAAATAGAGACCAATCTGGTTAACAATATTGTCCCTAAACTTGAAGAATTTGGTGAATCTTCTAAAAGAAATACTCATTTTATAAGACCTTAGTACATTCCAGTAAGACGTACAATCAATTTTTCTTTTGGGTTTATCCTAAGGAAAACTATAACCATTGAAGAAATTGATCTTACTCCAATTAGTCAAACGAGATACATCTTAAACATAGATGGAGCTCGTAGCAGAGAAGAAATATTATTGGAAAAGAGGCATGAATAGCATCTAAAACCTAAATACCACATAGATTGTTGCAAATTTCCTAAATTACATTGAACATAGTTTTTCTGGTACTGCAATTGACTGGTATAATTCGTTAAATGAAGAGGGTAAAAATACATTAAGAATGATGGAAACGCCTACTGCAATGTTCAAAAATCTATGCAAGGAAATTGAATCCAAATTCATCAGCATTAAACTTTATTCTGAAAAGAAAAAGCAAAAGAATAGAAAAGAACAATTAATAATATAGAATTATGAGATGTGAGATATCTAGAAAATTATATTGCTGAATTTAGTAAATATTATTACAAAATTGGGCATAATGAAATCAATCTTGGTAATGTCCTATAACAAATTGTCATATCCTATAAATTTCATAATTAATAAAAAAATACATTATATGGCTTGAAAGAGGAGATGTCATTGACACCCTGGGTTCAGGAATCTCTTATTTAAGAAAATGGGTAAATGATCAATGTCTTGATCTTCAAAAACAAAAGAAAATTAAGAAGTAATTTCAAACATGTTGGGATTCGCCTCACCAATGGAGAAAGGAACCTGAAAGGAGAAGAAAAAGAAAATTTTATAAGAAAAAGAGTTTTAACAAACAAAGGAAAGAGAAATATAGAAGAAAATATTGTAATAAGCCAAGCATTAAGAAACAAAGATTTTTTAGGAAAGCAGTTATTTTCCTGCAGGGAAACACAACTACAAATGATAGGCGTGCAGAGAAATAGGATATTATGCAAATGAATTTAAAAATAGAAAGAATAACAAGCTTATTGAAACCTTGAGAAACCTAGATTATGTTGAGCTTAGTGAGGATGAGGCATTAGCCCTAGCCCTAAGTAGCAGAAATGGAATTGTTGAAATTATATTGGATAATGAATATAAAGAAAGCGATTATGAAGAAACAAGCCATATGATGGGAAGTGACTCGATTAGTCTTGGTGATCTTCAGGGTGAAGAGTTTATTGTAGACAATGACAATGAAGAAGTCAACGGAGATTGAGTCTTTTTCACATATAATCCAGAAAGACATAATTTATAAAAAATTCATCTTTCAGTAAAAAAGCAAATATGTATGTGAGATGATGGAAGGAGATCTAGAAATCAAAGACTGTGAGTATGATGTGGGGGAAGTTAATCTCATCAGCTAAAAAAATATCCTTAAGCATAACAAAGATAGAAAATATAGACAAATCTATGTTGAAAGTATCCAAGTTCAAATCACTCCGTTATAGTATCACAGCAAAGATATTGATCTTTATACTTTGCTCTGTGATATTAGGCATACAAAATTTAATAATCAAGTTATCACAGGGATAAAGAACAATTTATGTAATAGGTCAATAGAATTCAAGTGCCGACCAGGATATTATGTGAGTCTAAAAGATGAATTTGCCAAAAACTTCTTATCTCCTACGATAAAACATAGTTGGGATGGATATGAAAAGAGGAGGATACTTATTGAGGATATTTTGAAAAATTATCTACAAATTAGATAATACAATAGATCCTAAAACTAAGGTGACTGTTATAGAGGCAGAAAATTTTGAAAGTCCTAACCCTATGTAAAAAATCCAGAGGATTACATCCAATCCTCAAGAGATAAAGAATGATAGATCATAGATCTCTAGCTTTGCCAATCCTACTAAGATCAATAAGAAAAATGTAATAAAAATTTATGAGAATAGTAAAATTACCATTAAACCCCAATAATGAGGAAGCATGAATGCAAGATCAAAATGGGGAGAAGGATCTTCATCAACCAAAGAATAGCTTAAAGAAGATGACATAATTAGCATGACTAGTGAAATGAGTAGAATGAGTTTTGAACCCACAAGACACAGTATAGACCAAAGTATGAGTCTAGATAGAAAGGTCATTGGGTACAAAACAAAAACTGTTAGTGAACCAATCTATGAAGATGAGTTAGTCAAAAACATGACGATGGAGATTTACTATAAGGCTACCAATACAAATCCTAATGGTATCTATGTCCCAATAAAGGTCTGTTTAGAGGGATATAATAAATATGAATTGTGCGCCTACATAGATAGCGGTTGTTCTGTATACTTTGGAAAGAGATCATTATTTCTAGAATTTATGTGGAAAAAAAGCCAAAAATCCTTTACAAGTAAGGATAGCTGATAATATCATTATGAGCCATAATGAAACTATAAAAGAGTTATCCATAGAATTAGGAGTTCAATGCATTATACCAGTTCTATGGTCTACTGATCAACCTTTTCATGATATGATTATTAGAAATAATTTTTAGATATTATATTCTCCATGCACACAGACCATAAACTAGATAATATTCACAATTAATGGTCACTCAGTTCCTATTAAAAAAATTAAGCAAGGCCTACACTCATCAGAAAATTGAGTTTACACGCAATCAGCGTGGTGAGAAGGTAATGTCTGCACAACAAGAAGCAGTACTAACAATCTCACTACTTGAATTATCTATCAACGAGCAGATTGCTGAACAACAAGAGTAATTGTGTAAAGAACCCTACTTTGATAATCTTCTAAAATTTTGGGATAAAGATAAGATATTTGCTAAAATCACTTTATTAAATCTCAACACTATTATTCACGTCAAACAAATGGTGTATACACACCAGGATATCCAAGAATTTGATAAACAAATTAAAGAACTTCTAGATAAAGGATTAATTAGAAATAGCAAAAGCCCTCACACCAATTCCGCTTTCGTGGTAAGAAATCATGTTGAAGAAAAAAGAGGAAAAGCAAGAATGTTGATCAATTACAAAAAGCTTAATGATAAGACTATATTGGGTGGTTATTATATATCTAACAAAACAGTCCTTTTTAATAGAATTCAAGGAGCTTCTTGGTTCTCTAAAATGCATTGTAAAAGCGAATACTAGCAGATAAAAATGGATGAGAAAAGCATTCATTTAACTGCATTAAGTGCCCTATAAGGACATAATTAGTGGATAGTAATGCCATTTGGTTTAAAGAATGCACCTCAGATATTTCATAGAAGAATGGATAACATCTTCAAAGACCTTAATAACTGTTGTTTAGTTTACATCGATGATATCCTTGTCTTTTTCAAAACCATATAACAACACAAAGATGATGTATTAACTGTCATCTAAAGATGCATTGATCATGGTATTATACTTGGTAAGAACAAGTGCAGTTATGCTAAACAAGAGATTGACTTTTTAGATCTAGAGATAAAAGTTGGACAAATCATTCTACAAAAGTATACTCTGGATAAAATAGAAAATTTCCTTGAAAAGATTGAAGATAGGAAATAGCTAAAAAGGTTTCTTGGATGCTTTACCTATGCTTCAGATTTCATTAAAGATTTAGCTAAATTGAGGAAGCCATTACAGCAGAAACTCAAGAGAGAAGTAAGTTGGACTTGCACCACTAATGATTCAAATACTGTTCAAAACCTCAAAAGGATGTATAAAAATCTTTCTGCTCTTAATTTGCCTAATGAATGAGATGATTTAGTGCTTGAGACAAATGTCAACAATGAGCATTGGAACGCAATACTCAAAATCAAAGAAGGTGAAAAACTCTACAAATATTACAATTGAAATTTTAATAAGACAGAATGCAACTATCCCACGATGGAAAAAGAAATCCTTGTAGACATAAGGAGAATTGAAAGGTTCTTAATCTTTTTAGCCCCAAAACCTTTTCTAATTCAAACTGATTGCCAATGAATATTTGGTTTTATGAAAAAGAATTTATCAAATATGCAAGCGTAAGGGAGACTCCTGTGTTGGTAATTATGCCTTAACCTGTTTTTCTTCTCTATTGAACATATACAGGAATCGAAGAACCCTTTGGCAGATAGTTTAACTCGAGAACTGGCAAATGGTGATCATCAGAGTAGAACTCCTACCAGAAAATGAGAAAATCCATAATGAAATATCATTACTACTATAACAGGTTTCTCCTTTTAGTAAAGTCCTTATTGATAATTTGGAATTCCATACAAAAAATAGATCACATTTTGGTATGCTATCTTCTGCCTACCTAATGATCCAAAGATTTTCCTTCTAGAGTTGAAGTTAATTACCTAAGATGTCCTTATGATATCCAAGAAAAAGTAATTTCTTATGTTCAAGAAATGGTTCAATGAGTGGTATACAACTCGTATTGACAATTATCATAATTATTCCTTTGATATTTGGGAGTCTTGGAGTACAACGAACTACTTTTTTGATAAGTCTAGAATCAATGGTTTTGGTTTCCAATCAAATTCAATCTATCCAAATGACCTCATCATTAAAGTCTGGGAGTACAGGATAGTAGTTTACTTTTTAGAATTTCCATATCCAAAGTACCCAATTTTCTCAAAATTAACCAAGTTCCAACAATGCATGTTCAGAAGAATCCATTGGATTCTAACATCTCCTTATTGTCTAACAAAAATTCCAAATAATCGATGCCTATATGTGGATGTGCATTGTGCACTAATCGAGTATGAAAATGGAAAAGTCAAATCAACCCATTATCTTGTTCAGATTGTTGAATTCGACGATCCCTATGATCAATGACAAGAATGGTTTCCAGAAAGAAGAGAATTAGTTATTGATCCTGCTTTAACAAGAGCCATTAGTTTTTACAACATTTATCATCAAATTTGGGCATTAATTGAACAAGGAAAAATATTAATGCATTAAAGAAACACTAATTTCTCCTACGACAAGGAATTTAGAGAATATATGAAGGTAGAGGGAGCAGTTTCAAAAGATATCTTTGGTTATCTCTTTGATATTAGAGCTGAAAAGTTCTTATCAGAAAAAGGGAAGAAATATCTTCTTGAATTATTTGAGAAATGGGACCCAAACCATCTTCAATTTGATAAAATTTTTGATGATTATCCTGACAATAATGGTCTGAAAGATATAATTGAAGATGAAGACATGCAGAATCTCAATAATGATGGCTAGTCTTGTCATCATTAAAAGCTTTGAAAAATGGTTGCTCTAGTATTATATTATTTTGACAAGTGTCAGGTCTGTAAAATAAGATAATCTATTATAGCCATATGAAGGCACTATAACCATGTGAAAAATCAATGTGTACTGCAGCCAATAGGGCATCCTATGTACTCCTATCTCCTCTATAAAATGAGAGGTCGAGTGCTGAGAAGGGACACAATCATTTAAGCATACTTGAGTAAAAGGAAAGTCAGAATTCTCCATTTCTCTATGACTACGTTTAGGTAATGGTCGAAACTTTATAATTCTGAGGGTCTTTCTGCAATTTTCAAGAGTTTTTGGGCCAAAAGCAAAAAAGGAAAGAGTAAGGGAAGTACTAAAAAATTAAAACCACTTTTCAGAAGGTAGCTAAAAATTTGAAAGTCATAACTTAGGGTAGTTATTTGTACACTAGAAAAAGTCAGGGCTATTAAAATAAATACACCAAAGGTCGGGGTACCTAAAACTCAACTTTTCAATGAGCTCTATTACGAAATCTTAGAGCTTCCCTATTCTCAAGATCCCAACTCTTAAATCAACCTCTTGATTTAAGCTTGGGGGGAGTTGGCCTCATAGCTCCTAAGTTCTCTCCCTAATAAAGAATATTTTCTCACAACTCAATTTTTAGCATCAATACAATATTTGAAATGGTAGCTCAAGTATGAATAGCAACTTGTAAGCTCAACACTTTTCTTTTCGAGCGATTGTGTATGTCAATTAGCCTTGCACATCCTTCATATTTATAGTCCTCTAGACTCTTGATTTGCTTGCTCCAAAATGGAAGGCATAATACGTAAACTCTTAATTTGATTCTTCAAGATATAATCTTAAGCAACCAAACCTTTGATTTCCTCCTTTAACAAAATCCACAAGATATTGTTAAACATGGAAAGAATCATATGAATATAGAATTAACTACAATCAATTAAATCAAGTGTCTTATTTTGCTATTGCAATATTCCAAAGGAACATAACATTCTCAATCTTCTTATGCAATCAATTTGTGATCCAATATAATATGGATATAATATTATGATACGTCAATCACCATATATAAATGATTTGCTTCATTATTAAGATCCACAAATATGTCAAGCATGATAGTTATATTATCTAACAAAATCATGGAAAAAATAATTTTTTTATTCAACTCAAGATATAATTTCATGCTTAAAAAATAATGTTGTAGAATCTAATGTGATTCGACTTGAGTATATATAATTCAAAATTCAAATCATGATAATCAAATAGTAAGCTTGAAAATTTAGATTATGCTATCCATTTACATCTATTTACCAAGATTCTTTCCATTTTATTTCCTTAGCCTATGCTAATTTTGTATTTCATCAAAATCATAGAATTGTTAAACAAAGGAAGTCAACAATCTCTCCCTTTTTGATGAAAGACAAAATTATGTATGTAATGCTTTTTAGACTTATAGAACACTGTTCAAGAATTATATTATGACATATAATAATCATAGCAAAGCATGTTAAAAACAAGCATATCATGATGATCATACTTTATTAGCCATGGAAAAATAGCATGACCTAGCAACACGCATCCCTACTAATGTCTCCCCCTCTATCAACAAAAACAAATGAGAAAAAGAAAACTAAATAATATGTTTGAGCATAATGATTTTCGACAAGGCAAAGTAACTTAAACTAAATATTATCAAATTTTGTGAATAGGTAATATCAACATTAAGACTTAGAAGCATTGATAATAATTTGACCGACAACCACGTGAACTCGAGCCTTCTCTTCAGGAGTCAAAGAAATCACCTTTATAGCACATTTGTGAGTGATGGCAATGATATTGAGAATATCATTTAACTTGTACTGAATTGTAGCAGATTGGCAATGGAAGCAGTTTTGGTGGCATGTGAGATTATTTTGAATGAGAGCCTGGTTATTCACTATGTCATTGAGATGATGGGTGTGGCTGGTAAGCATGTTAGTCAAGGTATTAATGGAAGTTTGTAAGATATTCAATTTCCTCTCAAGAGCATAAGGTCAACTAATAGAGGCAGACAGTGTGAACGAGATGATAGTGAGAAGGGTGGTGGAGGCTAGTGGTGGAGAGGGCGTGGCTTGTGACTTGTGAGGGTTTGATAGATGGCATAGGTGTGAACACAGGGAGGGTGGTGAAGCAGGTGGAGAGGGATGCTCGATTTTGACGAACGGGGAGTCAGTGCCCGAATCCGAGAGCTAGATTGGTAGGTTTGATCGAGGAATGGTGATGCAAGGGCTGTGACGAAGTGGAGTGGTTCGGGTGGCCCAGGTTGAGGGTTTTTGAATGGAAGAAGGGAGTGAGACTTTGTTTGAGGAGGATGGAGTGCTTTTGTTTGAAGAGAATTTGGGAGCCATTGATGGAGCTTCCAAAGTACAGAGATAAAGATGATGAAGGAGAGCATTACAGGGCATTTATATAAGTTAAACCAAGAGTCAAATATTTGCAAATTTAGAAAGAGATTTTCTTCATGTTGGCTTCTTTGGAAAGAATATCATGGGAAGATCATATATGAACACAAGATTATTATGCAATGGATCTTTGGAATAAAATTAAGAAATATTTTCTCTTATTAGTGAACAAGAATTGGAGCTAAGAAGGAAAGAAAAAAATATGATGCAATCAAAAATAGCAATTATAAGATTTTGTGGCCAAGGCTAATAAAGGAGGCAAGCAAAAAAAAAAAAGGTGGAGATATGCTACTTGGGGAATAAGCTAAAAAAGAGAGGAGATAGGAAAATTGAGAGGAGAGAAAGAAGGTGTGAATGTGATAAATGAGTTTTTGGAAAAAATAAAAAAAGGAAGGTGTATATGGCGTGAGAACATGAGAGAGAAGGAGTAGAGAGAAGATATAGAGATTAGGAAAAACGAGAGAGAGTATGGTTAGTAATTCTATGGTACATATCCATATACCTAGCTATGTATACACCTATATAAGAGGGTGTGTACTGTGTTCCAAAAATTCTTAGATACAAACGTATGTATACTAGCATGGAACACATCCTCTTATATAGGCGTGTACACAACTAGGTACATGGATATGTATCATAGAATTTCTGGTTAATAGGTCATGCCTAAGAAAAATTCAAAAAAAAATAAAAAAAAAGAATATGCCGACTGGGAGAGAGAAGAAGGAAAGAAAAAAAAATTGTTGAAGAATTAACAATGTGGTTTTATTTTTACTCAAGATGGGAAAAAATTGATATATAATTTTTCAAGAAGTGTGAATAAGTGGATTTAAAATGAGTCAAAAGATGAACGAGATGAATGAACAAAAATTTTAAATAATACATTGAACATATTATGAACCAGAGATAAATAAATCTGAATATTGTAAAATTTTTTGCATGCGTAGTATGTCCTATCTCCAAAAAATCAATTTCAATTTTATGGTACATGGTAGAAACAGGAAAAATTATTTGTGCCCAAGAACAAATTTATGGTTTAAAAATGTTGACTGAAGGAAATTATTAATTAAATTTCTTTAGTCAATTTTGCTCAAGTTTGGTTTGTGCTAGATTCATGGTAAAGCTTTGAAATTGAATTTTCAAACGGTGCTATTTGAATCTTGTCTAAAGATCTCGTGCATGATTAATCAACCTTTTCATTTCTACGACTTAGTTTACATAGTCTTCAGTAGCAAGATAAGTAATGCATGCAATTTACTTTAAGAGCTATATTAGTCATAAGAGAAGGCTTCCCCTCAATTCATGCATCAAAGTTTAGCATTCCAAGTTATTGATGACTAAAGTTAAAATGATATTCACTAAGATGTTTTATAAAAATATCGGCCAATTGAGGATCCGCAGGCACAAATTCTAGTATGACATGTCCTTTTTCAACATGGTCTCTAATAAAATGATGACGTACCTCAATATGTTTGGTAGAAGAGTGTTGAGCCGAATTTTCAAGATATTAATAGCACTTTTATTGTCACATTTTATTGGTACTTCTTTGAGGTTTATGCCTAAATCGCGCAATTGTTGCATAATCCATAGTAATCGTGCACAAGATGCACCTAGGGTAATGTATTCAGCTTCTACCGTTGAAAGTGCTAAGAAATTTTGTTTCTTAAAATGCCAAAGAAACTAAGCTTGGTCCAAGAAACTGGCAAGTACCTGACGTAGTTTTTTTTGTCTACTGTATATCCTGCATAATCCGCATCAATATATCATACTAAAAAAAAAAAAAAAAAGCTCTCCCTTGAGGTTACCATAGCCTTAGATTTTTAGTACCTGCTGGGTACCTAAATATTCTTTTTACACATGTGAGATAGAACTCATAAGAGAGGCTTGAAATTTAGCACATAAACATACACTAAACACGATGTTGGGACGACTAGTAGTAAAATAAAGTAGGGATCCAATCATTCCTCGATAGACTTTTTCACTAATTAGTTTTCTATCATTACCTAGGTGTAGTTTTTCAATTGTGTCCATTGGCATTCTAGCATATTTTGCTTGATCCATTTTATATTTCTTTAGGAGCTCATCAACATATTACTTTAATTAATGAAAATACCGTCCTTACATTGTTTGATTTGAAGGCCTAAGAAAAAATTTAAATGTCCCATCATGCTCATTCCAAATTCTTTACTTATGAGATTGGATAATTCTTCACAAAAAGTGTTGTTTGTTGCTCTAAAAAGTATATCATCCACATAAATTTGGATAATTATAAAATCATGTTCTTTTCTTTTAGTAAATAGAGTTTTATTAACATGCCCTCTTTTAAATCCATTTTCTAAGAGGAATTTGCGCAACCGTTCATACCAAGCTCTAGGAGTTTGTTTTAGGTCATAAGGAGCCTCGTGAAGTTTATAGACATGATAGGAAAAATCTGAATTTTCAAAATTGTGAGGCTTTCCAAATAAACCTCTTCTTGTAAATATCCATTTATAAAGGTACATTTTGTATCCATTTGATAAAGTTTGATGATCATGTGTGATGCCAATGCTAGTTGTATGCATATAGCACTATAACATACAATCGTGCAACAGGGGCAAAAGTTTCATCAAAATTAATGCCTTCTGCTTGATTATATCCTTTAGCCACTAGTCTAACTTTATTCCTCATGAAATTTCTAGTTTCATCTAATTTGTTTCGAAAAATCCATTTTGTTCCTATTACAAGATAGTCTTTTGGTCGAGCTGTAAGTGTCCATAGTTGATTTCTTCCAAATTAATTTAGATCATCTTGCATAGCATTTATTCAATTTGAGTAATTAAGAGAGTCTAGGTGACTCTTTGGTTCTATGTGACATACAAATGCAAAGAAGACATAAAAATTATGCAAGGATGAACAAGTTCTTACCCTAGGAGATGTGTTTGTCAAGAGATTATTCATAGGATGATATGATTTATATTTATAACTTCTTTGAGGTTCTTGAGTTACCTCTTCCTGAGTTTCGATAGAAGAACTTCTGTCGTTTGTTGGGTTGATCCTCTTTTTGAGATAGAATTTCTTCTTCCTGATTTTAATTGAGAGGTTGCTTTTGGGAGTTGCCTTTAGGGGCACTTACTTCTCTTGACTTTTCTTCCTCATTATCACTATGCTTGTTCAGGTTAACATCTTGTACTATAGAACCGCTTAACTTGCCATCATTGGATTCATCAAAAATTACGTGAATACTTTCTTCTATATTTTTAGTACGTTTATTATAAATCCTATATGCCTTGGTATGCATAAAGTATCCCACAAATATTCCTTCGTCACTTCTAGCATCAAATTTTTCTAGGTTATTTTTATTATTGTTATGAACAAAACATTTACATCCAAAAGTTGAAAGTAAGAAATATTAGGTCGATGGCCCTTAAATAATTCATAAGGAGTCCTTTTTAAAAGTGGTCGAATTAAACACCGACTTAGAACATAATTGGCGGTGTTTGTCGCTTTAGTCCAAAAATTTTAAGGGACACGACTTTCCCACATCATAGTGCATGTCATATCTTCAAAAGTGTAGTTTTTTCTTTCAACTACACTATTCTGTTGAGGTGTACATGATGCTAAAATGTTGTGAGCAATTCCATGAATACTACAAAATTCATTAAATTCTTTTTGATCAAATTCTCCCCCATGATCACTTCCTGTGAACAGAATTGGTGAATTTTTATGAACTTGTAATTCTTTGCAAAGTTCTAAAAATTCTTTAAAGGATTCGGTATTTTCTTTTAAGAAAAAGACCCATATGCATTGAGAATAATCATCAACAATCAAAAGAATATATTTGCTATGACCTAAGCTTTGTATTGGTATGGGGCCACATAAGTCCATATGGAGGATTTCTAATGGTCTAGATGTGCTAATGCTATTCTTTGACTTCAGGTGTCTATATATTTGTTTTCATTTAGCACAAGTATCACACAAATGATCATATGCAAAATTGCATATTGGAAATCCTCGTATTAACTCATTTTTGGCTAATTTTTTAATTGTATGCATGCTCACATGTCCTAATCTACAATGCCATATCCAATTATTCTCATGATGTGAAGCTTTAAAACACGATAAATTGTTTGATGGAATGTTGTCAATGTCAATTGCATATACATTGTCAATTCTAGGACCACAAAGAGTGATTTTTCCAGGTTTTTTATTTTTAACCATGCAATGTGTTGAGTCGAATGTCACGAGATTTTCCTTATCACAAAGTTGAGGTATACTTAAAATATTGAATTTTAAACCATCAACAAGATAGACATTATTAATTGAGTTGGAAGCTTCCATTTTTTTAATTTCAGCGAACAAAGAAGCATTTCCATTCATGTGTCTTGAACATCCGCTATCAAGGTACCATAGGTCTTGTCCAGATTTCAAGCACACCTCATCTTCTTGTATTTCTTTGGCTATGAGGTAGATATAGCTATTTGTTTCTCATGACTTTCACTCTCGCTAGTTTCTCTGTCACTCCATGCAACTACCATAGCTTTCTTGTTATCTTTTTTTTTATATTTTTAATTTCTATTTTTCTCCAATCTTTTGAATTAAATGACAGTCCTTCAGTAGATGACCTAGTATGCCACAACCGTAACAAGAGATAATATTAGTATTATTCTTATTAGAAAACTTACCTTTTGAGGATTTTTCATTTCTTTTGAATGTAGATCCTCTTTAATTGAATCCTCTTTGATTAAACTTTTTCTTTAGCCCATTATGTTAAAACTTGGTACAATCAAGGAAAATGCTTCCTCATCATTGTCATCGGGTTCTTTCTCATCTGAAGAGCAATCTTCCTTTGTGGCTTTTAGAACTATTCCTTTTTGGGAACTTTCTCCTTCATCTTCTTTGAGACGAATCTCATATGTTAGAAGCTTTCCTAGAAGGTCATCTAGCTCGAGCTTCTTGAGATCTTGTACTTCCTTGATTGCAATAACCTTTAGGCCCCACTTGTTCTTTGGGGGGCACCTAAGGATCTTTCTCACCATTTATTCGTTAGAGTAGATATTGCCAAGAGACTTCAAGTTATTGGTGATGTCAGTAAATTGAGTGAATATGTCTTTGATTGATTCATGGCTGCATTTTGAACAATTCGTACTAATGTACGTACATGTTCATTTTTGTTTCTTGGACTTGGGTTGTCTCTTCATAAGTGACTATCAGCTTGTTCCAAATATGTTTAGTTATATCATAGGCAAAAAATCGATTATATTCGTTAGCATCTAAATCATAATAAAGAATGTATTTAGCTCTTGAATTCTTAGTCAGTTTATCCCAATCGGCATTAGTGTATTGATCTTTCAGTTTATCAACTTCTTCTCCCTTATCATTTTTTACTTTCGGAATGACATGGTCCGTTATTCACAATCTCCCACAGTTCCATGGCTGTTGATTCAATGGATATCTGCATAGCATTTTTCCAATAAGAAAAGTTAGTTCCTTTAAACAAAGGGGTTTAATGGTAGATTGACTTTCAATATTGACATCTCCTGAGAAAGCCATAATTGTTACCCACTTGACTATTGAGTAAACTGAAATGTGGGACTGGCTCTGATACCAACTGAAGATTCAAATTACCCTAGAAAGGGGTGAATATGATGTTTGTAAAAGTTAAAATAAAAAACTAAAGCAAATGCGGAAATTAAATAGAGATAGTACACAACAATATTTTAATGAGGTTATGCCTCAATCAGGCTTAGGTTCCCGCTTAAAGTTATTAAACTTTAGGATTCAACTCTCTACTTCTCTTATTAGGATGAACTCTCTTACCAGATCTTAGAGTTCCCCACTCTCAAGATCCTAACTCTTAAATCAACCTCTTGATTTAAGCTTGGAGAGAGTTAATCTCACAACTCCTAAGTTCACTTCCTAATAAAGAATATTTTCTCACAACTCAATTTACCTGAATATAGTATTCGAAATGGTAGTTCAAGTATGAATAGCAACTCGTAAGCTCAACACTTTTGCTTTTGAGTGATTGTGTATGTCAATTGGCCTTGCACATCCTTCATATTTACAGTCCTTTGGACTCTTGATTCGTTTGCACCAAAATAAAAGGAATAATAAGTGAAATCTGCATTTGATTCTTCAAGATATAATCTTAAGTAATCAGACCTTTGGTTTCCTCCTTTAACAAGATCCACAAGATATTGTTAAACATGGAAAGAATCATATGAGTATAGAGTCAATTACAATCAATTAAATTAGGTGTCTTATTTTGCTATTGCAATATTCCAATCTTGATCTTATGAGAAGATCAAATATGTGTGATTCTTTCCAAGGCAAGATAACATTCTCAATCTTCTTATGCAATCAATTTGTGATCCAATATAATATGCATATAATATTATGATACGACAATCACCATATATAAATGATTTGCTTCAGTATTAAGATCCACAAATATGTAAAACATGATAGTTATATTATCTAACAAAATCATGGAAGGAATAATTTTTTATTCAACACATGATATAATTTTATGCTTAAAAAATAATGTTGTAGAATTTAATGTGATTTGACTTGAGTATATATAATTCAAAATTGAAATCATGATACTCCAATAGTAATCTTAGAAATTTAGATTACGCTATCCATGTATATCTATTTACGAAGATCCTTTCCATCTTATTTCCTCAGGCTCTATTTAGTCCTTAAAAATTTGGAGGAGAAAAAAAAGTTTAAGGAAAAAATGTGAAGGTTTTTTTTTTTTTTTGGATTGAGAAAAAAATACAAGAATTTGGATGAGAAATTTGAATGTTAATGAATTACTTGAATGATGTTGATATCATCTAAACAGTACGAAGTTGTAGGAGCTTGAGAATTCTTTTGGGAACTTTTCTAAAATTTTTCTTACAATTTTATCAGGAAAATTTTATCACTTATTTCTAACAATTTTTCCGCCTAATTTTCATCCATATTTTTTTTCTTTGTGACTTTATATAAACCAAACACAAGAAAAAAATTATTTTTCCAATTTTTTTTCTTTCCACCATATTTTCCAAGATCCAAATGGAGCCTTAGCCTATGCTAATTTTGTATTTTATTAAAATCATAGAATTGTTAAATAAAGGAAATCAATAATTTTCATCTTCGTTGCCGTGATTTTGGATAAAGTTGGGGGAAGAGGTTTCACGAATTTAACTCAACATGTATTTCACCTTACATGGATCAAAGTGGCTTAGTCCATGGATCCACGGAGGAGAAAATTAAAATACACTAGCCTTGATTCATGAGTTATTGTCATTGAAACTCTTTGGAAGATGTCAATTGTAAGATTGGATTTGAAGAGTCTTTATTACTCAAGCAATTGAATGTTAATTCAAGAGGATAAGTATTACTCCAAAACCTATATTATAATCATAAAAGCCTATACTTCTACAAGCCTCATCAGTATCATATGTTAAAAATTCTCTATATAACAAATACACGTTAAAAAAATATATATACGTGACAAATAGAAATTTACACTCGTAGGTATATGATATACTTTACCATATTACTCGAGCAATTGAATGTTAGAGTATTCCCAGTGATGAGCCATTTTTTTGGCTCATTGGTGTATGTCTAACTTTGCCATCTCAGCTTATAAGATAACTTTTTAACTCACAATTATCCCTCTCTTCAATGAAAAGCTCACTCTATTGGCTCACCAAATAAAATAATACCATAGACTCACTCTATAACATACAATTTTATTTTTAAAATAAAAAAAACTAATTGAAAATATTTAAAAAAAAGAAGCAAAACGGGCACATTTTTGGGTTGATTTTTGGTGAAAAGATCTGAGCTGGTCTGGAGGAGAGAGAAAGCCATTGCTCAGCAGCATTTGGAGGAGATGAAGAGAGAAAGAAGATGAGAGGAAGATGGAGGCTTTATTAATTGGTATTGTTTTTAATGGGCTAGGGTTTTGTTACTTTTGCTGAAAAGAAGTAGTAGGCCAGCTAGGATTTTTTGTATTTCTAGTTGCATTTTTTGTGTATTTTTAGCTACAGGTGGTTGAAAGGGATGAGAGAGGAGGGTTGTTTAACAAAATTAATTGTATTGTATTTGTAATACTATTTTGATTATTTTTTTTTTAAATTTCATAGGGATAAGAGAGAGGAAGGAGTTTTTTTAATAATATTAAATACCATTATTGCTACATTAATGATTTTTAATTTTTTCATTATAAATTAATTATTATATTTTTTACAAAATTTATCCATTATTGAACTATTGTATCTTTTTAGTATAATGTTAATCAATGTATCTTTTTTTTATTTGTTATCAAACTCTTGTAATTTTTATATTTAAACATGTGTGAAAATTTTTACTTCAAATTGTTGTGTTTTTTTTCAAAAAAATGAACCTTTAATTAGTTGTATTATCAAATCATTATATATAAATTATTTTTCACAAAAATAATAAAGCTAAATAATTAAACCAAAATATAAAAACTAAACTAATTAAATATGGTTAGAGGTGGAATCCATAGGTATTATTTTATTTAATAAGCCAAACTGATGAAACTTACATTAGAGAGAGTGAGAATTGTGAGTTAAAAAATAAAAAAAGGAATTAATGTGACAGTAATAGACCCCACTGATAAACCAAAAAATTAACTCACCATTAGTTACACTCTTAAAGCACTCCCCTTACCTCACTCCCTTTCTCTCTCCTCCATTTTGCTTCACGAGCCAACTATTGAATATTTCTAGAGATTCTCTATTCCTCAAGCAATTAAACGTATCACTTCTCAAACCCCTGGCATATTCTATGTCTGAAATACAGGTTCAGAGCTAGTAGACACGCAAAAGGGCTTCAGAACTATAATCAGTGAAGGCATCTGTTTTTGTTTTGTTTTTTTTTTTTTTTTCAGGCACTGGTTGAATAAACATCACTATAAGCTCCTTTGTTCAATTTACAATTCCCTTCTGGCTCCTTTTCGAATAGTTGCCCAAGTTTTCAAAACTTGATTAGAAGGAAGAATTTATAAAGAGACGAAAGAGTGAGAATTGAAGCAACATTAGTTTATTAATGAACCATCCACATCCCATTCTTACCCTAAAACCTGAAGCAGAAAAACCCATAATTAGGCATAAAATTACATGATCTCCCATTGACCCATTTCCTCATTTACTACAAAGATCAACCAAAAACCCTAACACATCACAATCTAAGCTCTCTCACCTCTAATACGCGCGAGCCAACTGAATATCCTTGGGCATAATAGTAACCCTCTTAGCATGAATAGCACACAAATTGGTATCCTCAAACAACCCCACAAGGTAAGCCTCAGCAGCTTCTTGAAGAGCAGCAATAACAGAGCTCTGGAATCAGAGATCGGTCTTGAAATCCTGAGCAATTTCTCTCACCAACCTCTGGAAAGGGAGTTTCCGGATGAGAAGCTCAGTGCTCTTCTGGTACTTCCAGATCTCCCTCAGCGCCACCGTTCCCGGACGGAATCTGTGGGGCTTCTTCACTCCTCCCGTCGCTGGCGTCGACTTCCGGGCTGCCTTGGTTGCAAGCTGCTTCCGAGGGACCTTCCCGCCGGTCGATTTCCGGGCAGTTTGCTTAGTACGAGCCATTGATGACGGAGAATGAGGTAGATAGACAAAGTAACAGTGAGAGAGAGAGAGAGATGGGGATTTCGTTCTGGTATTGAGTTAGAATTGTGGGGGTGAGGAAGGCGGAGAAGGTTGAGGGTTTATTTATATGGTGAACTGCAAAGTGAAGGCGGGCAGAAGCGGGACGTGAATTTTCGTTTGAAAATTTGGGGGGTAGGACTTATGGTTTAGGTGAGTTTTCAGACGTTGGATTTGAGGGATTCAACGGATGTGATTAAATGACGTAGAAGCACACGGATGAGGATGTGTGAGTGGTTGCATTCCTGCCCAGCTCTTCAGCCTTCCTTCTCTATCCCAAGTGTATCTGGGCGCGGGGCGCTGTTCTTTTCCCTTTTATTTCAGTTCCTTTTTTTTTTGTCCCTCATATTTCAGTTCTTTTTTTATCTAAAATGTTGGTAATTTATATAGATTTTTGTAGATCAACAAAAAAAATTTACATAAATTTCTGAATATGGAGTAATTTTTTTTAATAATGATTAGATTTTGAATAATATCTACTGTTCACTATCTCCTTAGAGCATTCCTATTGGCGAGTCAGGTTGTAGGCTCACCAATGGAGGTCTACCTCTGCCACATCAGCTTGTGAGCTAATTTGTTGCCTCACAATCCTCTCTCTTTTTAGTGTAAGACTCACTACTTTTGCTCACCAAATAAAATAATATTCATGGACCCATCCGATAACACACAACTTTATTTTTGGAATAAAAAAGAAAAAATAATTAAAAATATTTAAAAAAATAAAAAAGCAAAAAGCATCCCTCGTGAGCCAGCTCATGCACGTGAGGTTCCCTGCGAGCCGTGAGGCATTTGCAGCAAGTAGCCGCGCGCCTCACATCCTTTCTCTCTCCTCCCATTTGCCTCACGAGTCAGCCATTAGAGTTGGTTTTACATCTCTACCCATATCAAAAAATCATACTGCATATCAACCACATAAACATACTTTGTTTGTCCCATTATGATTTATGAGTGACGTAGTTGACAGTATCCACACCTTAAAAAGTGAATTTATTATTTAAGTTTATGCATAATTGAAAATATCATCAGTAAATTGACATTGTCATCTTATGATTTTTACAACAATAAAGCATTAATTAATTTTTTTTGCTTTTGTTTTTCTTTTTTTTAAGGAAGAAAATAAATGAATGACATGTACAAGAACAATATAACTCAATTTCCAAAAGACAACAATGCTACATCCCCATACATAACCAAACTCAACCACTAATTACATAAACACCCAAAAGTTACCCACTAAATAATGAAGTGTTGCGAACACTAGTCATGACTTAGATATAGGCAATGTGTTTGGACCAAGGGCTAAAACGAAGGGTTCACAACAAAAACAATCAAGGGTCAAAGGGTTAGCAAAAGGTAAAACAGTTAAATTATAGGTGGCAATTTGGCTATGTGGTTCACGAAAACAAAGAATACCTCTATCATATCATCATAATGCACATGCTAAATGTGATTTCACAGAAAATCAAAGCAAGTTCTAAAGATGCACTCATGGAAGAGAAACATATGAAAGAAAAATGTGAGACGAATAATGGTGAATTAGTCTTTAAGGCTCAATCTCATGGGTTAATCTACCAAAGTCAAGCTTACATTCGAAAAATATCGAGGGTTAGGACTGTATGCAAACATCACACTTTAGGACTAAGTTCTATCAATGCTCATCACATCTATATACAATCTAATACTAAGGTAAAAGACAACATAATCAATTAGAAATATCACATATACTCCCCCAAAACAAAACAAAACAAAACCTTTTTGGATTTTTGAATTTTTTTTCAATTTTTTCATTTTTTTTGAACTTAGTTTTCCCACCTCTGCACCTAAATCTCACAATGTCCTCATTGGGAGTGGAAGGAAACACACAAGCGAAGACAAATAAATATACAAAAAGAAAAGAAGACTCAAAAAGAATGAAAAAGACCAGTTGCGAAGACTCAAAAAGAAAACATAAATAAAATAAACCAACAAATATATACACAAGAACACACAATAAAAAGAGAAGAAAAAAGAGGAACAATTATACCAAGTCAGGTATTAAATTACACCTAAGCTATAGCATCATGAAATCTGTTCAAATAGAGGCTCATGGAGAATCAACTACTCCATATCAAATGAAACATTGCTGCTTAAATCAAAACCCATTAGAGTACGTAATAGCTTATTAAATAGGCAAGAACAACTCTCAATAATATAAAAACAGTAAAAAATACAGAGTTGGAGCCAGAAAGAGTACATCCATAACATCAATGCTGCATAGGTAAAGGGCCCTTTTCAACTTGTGAAATTATTGTGCCCAATCAAACAATAGATAGACCTACTCAAAATTAGCCAGCAAGTCGATCATTGGCCTAGAAATTTTGTCGGCAGAAGGAGCGGTCCATGCTAAACAGTGGGCCCTAAATCCACAAGTCTCTTAATATCAAAATGTGTTAAAGTCTCGTCTAAATCAAAATTCTGAGTGACAATGACCTCAGATTCAACAAATTCAGAATTGTGAGATTCAAAGAGGAAGTAAATTATGATAGGGTCAAAAGAGAAGGATTTATATTTAACACCAAAACCCTCATCAAGGTTGTCGTTGATATCAAACCCACATGAAAAATATTCATATTCTATAGAGAATATGTCATCATCACATTCCAAATTAGTGGGCTCAACTACCTCCTCACATGACTCCTATAAAATATATTCCAACTCGTCAAAATCATGATGCTTAACGTAAGTTGTGATGCTCATATATATCTCACTAGCATTCTCAAAGTCTTCAACCCCTCAAACTCACACAAGTCATTCAAACTGGTGGTGGGATGGCGGCGACTAGGAAATCCTTAGTGGCGTTCGTAGGGGAGCTAAATTCAGGTGCAAGGTTAGGAGATAGAGATAGGGTGGGCACTCTCTTGTTCTAGGCTAAGCAAAGGCAGGACATCATTCAAATTAGGCCTAGCAGGATAAGAGAGTTCAAAATCATCATAAAAGACTAACTTTAGGTTGAGGAGATCCTAAACTAGAGTCAGGCTCATGTAAATTAGTATCCTCCCTACTATGACTGAAACAGTGAGAATATTCAACAATTCTATGCTTCATAGTTTCTACCATTTGATTAGTCATTTCGTTTATTGTCTTTGCAACACTTGCACATGTAGTATCAACATAACCACAATATAGACAAGTACAAGTATCATGATCAGAAGACTCACAATAATAGCACAAAACAGGAGGCACGAAAGAGAAAGATGGCTCATATGAGTTTCAAGAGTGATCTTGGTGGTAAGGATTAACCTGAAAATCATAGTCACCAAGAGTTAGGTATCCAAAATTCTTTCTAACTTGTTCAAACTCATAAGTATCCCAAGCTAATTTTTCAAAGAAACCCTATACCTCATCTTGAGTTTTAGATAATAATCCAAGTAAACCTCCAGGACACGAAGACTCAACATAGCCTCTAGATTCAGCATAGATCCACAACGATGACCTCACAAATTTTTCATTTTTTAAAATTTTGATTCAATTAAGTACGATAATCATTAAGTCTCGACAAATAACTTCATAAAGGTTCATGCTCAAATTATAGGAAATTAAAAATGGGCATTTTTGAAACTCTATCTTTTTCCAATTTTAAGAATTTTCCCTTTTTTTAGGATTTTCAAATCTTTTTCTTTTTCTTTTTTTTAAGGTTTTTTTATTGAAAGAAAAAACAATGACTCTAAGATAGCTAACTATAAACTAATGACTACAACTAAGAAACAAGACACTCAAATAATTAAGTTAACAAAATAAAACAAACTAACAAAAACAAAACTATAATTTCAAAAGAAAATAAAGACCAAAAGAAATAAACAACAAAAGGTGATATGACACAAAAAGACTTAAAAGAAGATCACAAACAAAGCATGTACACCATTTTCTTTTTCTGATTTTTTTTAATCTTGATTTTTCTGAGTTTTTTAAATTTCTTTTTGCATAAAGAAAAACAAAAATAGAAAGTAAACTAATCCTAGGAACAAAACAAAAATAGAAAACAAAGATAAACAAAAAGAAAACTAAAATAAATTAAACCTAAACAAGCAAAGTCTAAAAATAAATTTAAAATAGAAAATTAAACTCCTAAAATCATAACCCTATACACAGTAAACTCAACACAATCACGAGGAACATGAATATATTTTTTTCTGAATTTTTTCTATCCCTGATTTGTGCAGCAAATTGCAAACAAAAAATTAGTTCCGAAAATCACAGAAAATTTCAGACAGTTCTAAAAATTTCAAAAAAATTACAGACTCTAAAAATCATGCCTAATCCAAATTCAGATCAGGACTACTCCAAAAAATTCAAATAGTAACTGAAAATCCCGGAAAAACCCGCACCTGAAATGTTTCTGTTTTGTTTATGGTGTGTTCCTACACAGCTTCAACAAATAAGTTAGTACTGTTTTTTCAGCAGTAAAACAGACGCTAAAAATCGAATTAAATTGATCCTAAAATAAAAACAAAATCAAAATATTAACTCAACTCAAAAATCTAAAATACAAAAAATCTAAACTAAACTAAACTACTAAAACTAAATAAAAACTCTATAGAAACCAAAAATCACAAATATGAAACTAAAATGAAAATTAACTCAAATGACTAGACGCAACCAAGTTCCACGAAACCATCCCCGGCCACGGCGTCAAAAACTTGTTGTAATTTTCCGCAAGCGCACGGTTTATCGCCAAAGCATTTATGGGTGTCGATCCTCTGGGATGGATTATGAAATTAGATCTCTTAAAAAGAAACTAAGAATCTAGCATAATGTGAAAAATAACTAAACTTAAATATATAAGCATATGGTTTTACCAAAACTTATGATAATATGATGCGAAAGATCAAGACAGAAGAGAACAAGAATTGTATACAACATTGAATAGTTAGAAACTTGAATGCTAAAATTGCAATAGACCTTCATTCTCTACTCAACTCAAGCAGCTGACAATAACTAGCGCCACTAATTCTCACCAAGCCAAAAACTCAGTTCAATATGAACTTGAATCGTAGCCACAACCAAAATGAATATGTAATCTAAACTGTAAATTTCTAGTCAATTCCCAAGCGAATCAAAATGAATTGACAGTTTACTTTTCCAAATCTGAAACTTAAAAAATAAATGAGGAAGAAGAAAAACTGAAGAACTGAAACTAAAAAAAGAAGGCTATCCTCGAATCAATTTGGAGCCCTCTTCTCATTGCAAAACTGAAAACCCCCAAGCTCTTCATTGCTTTAATTAATATTCAATTATGGACTTGTAACTGACGAATTGATGGTGGTGATAACAGTGGAGGGTAATGGCTAGTATTAATGGTGATCAATGAAGGGAATGAATGACTTGATTAAATGGAGAGAGGGGTTAGTCAGTTATGGCTGAGAAGAAAAACAAGGTGAAGCAGTAAGGAAAGGTCTCGGGTCACTGGGTCTAGCGATGGAGAAACGAGCCCGACATGGAGAGAGAGAAGGCTGCAAGTCGGGTTTGAGAGCGCCTAGGCGGAGGCTTCGACCCTTTTTTTTCCTCTTGTTTTTAAGGTCCAACACTTCTTCCTCCATCTCCTTTTTCAAGAATTTTGGATTTCTTATTTATTTTATTCGAATGTTCATAATTCCTACAAAATAAACAAAAATATATTAAAATTATAATTTAATAATTTATTTAGACCAAATATTAGATAATAAAAGATATAAAATGACACAATTTCAGATTGAACAATTGACGTTGTCGTCTCTACGAGTTTTAACACCAATAAACCATTAATTAATTATCTAACTATTCAAATTTCAATTTATTGAATGTGTTGTCGAACTAATATTTAGTATTCTAATTTAAGTGATTACATGTGACGATCTTTTGGAATAAATAAAAATAGAAACCATGACAATCATACTAGCACAAAAGGAGCAAGAATCAACGAGCTAAATTTTACGTAGCATAGCTTCGACACAAATTCGCACAAAACCTACTATAATTTTATGCATAAAACTGGATTGACAGAATTTTTCAATTTTGTTTTCATTTTCAATTCGATATTTTTGAAAAATCAGTTAACAGACATTTAGGGACAGAGTCAGGATTCAAAGCAAGGGAGGGCAAGATTAATAATACACATAACATAAACTTTAATAGTTTTAAAAATGAAGCGCATAGCTAATACATTCAAGAAAGTTATCCCAATGAGATCTCATATTTTGAAAGTAAAGCATGATATCATCGTTCGATAGAATTTTAAAAAAATTCAAAAAAGAAAATTACATAGAAAGCAACACAAAGAGTTTAACCCACGACCTCCCACATGGAGCAACAAGCAGCCAACCAATCTACTATGCACTCATTTGTGAAGTCTTTAAGAACTAATCAATATATATCTACTGTTTGTTTGCACTAGAATATCCCACATTTATTTTTTTTCCCCCCAAAAAGCTGGGGGGTCAATTGACCACCTTGCCCCTTAATAGCACCCGCCATTGCAGACATTGAAACTTTTTTCATTTTCTTTTCAACCGTAAGTGTGTAAAATGAAAATTGGACATTCCATGAAAAATTAACAATCTTTTGCTAATTGATTAATTGCTTAACCAAACCCACAAAAAAAAAGTTAACTAGTTTTGGATCGATTATTGCTCAGAGTTTGATAGAAACCCCAAAAAACAAAAAACTTGTTAGCAAATTGCCAAATTCGGTTCAGCTTCGATTCATGGTTTTTATGAACCAAAAATTAGCTAACCAAACCTAAACATAGGGCGTGTTTGACAACAATGTTTTGGGTAGTATTTGGCGTTTTGACTAAGTCAGTATACTCATTAGGTAATTTTGAGTGTTCGGTAATATAATATTTTGATTAGCGTTTCAAGTAGCGTTTAGCGCTTTAAACAGCGTTTCTGAAAAGCTAATAGTATTAACATTTTGCATTCAAAAGTAGCGTTTCATATTTTTTTGCCAAAAAATATCCTTTGAAAATTTTATATTTGGAAATTATCTATATCCTTTTATGTCAATTTACATTGATCAGCTAACCCAACAACTAAATTTACCGAACACATTTATTTCAACTGCTAATCCAAATAGCTATCTGCTAACAGCTAAATTAGAAATGTTGTTCGCTACCTGAACCACTATCTGCTACTTGAACCGCTAATTTTACCGAACATGGCCTTAATCTGAGTCAATTTGTCAATTGTAGTGAATATGCTAATATACTTAATATCAGTGACTATATCTGTTACCAACTTAAATTATTTTATAATTTAGTGAGTCGTATGTGAAGAGATAGTTAAATTGATAGACAATTATTTTTCTTGGTTTAACCAAAAATATCCACCGCCGATCGCAGTGACTAATCCTCTCATCCTGCGAGCTCCGCTTAAGGGTAAAGGGCTGGCCAAAAATTGATCTCCATTCCTAAAGGTCAATGATCGAACCCCTGACCAGTTGGTTAAGGGACAAATTGAAGTGAGCTACCATTTCGTCACAACCTCTTGGTTAAATTGATAGACAATTATTAAAAAGAAGTTTTGCCACCTATAACCTGCAAGGTCAAACGCTAATTATATGATAGCATGTTATTTTAAGGACATACATGAATTTATTAAGAGCGTTACAGCCATTGAAGCATTGTCAAGGGAACCACTATCACCCAGGCCAATAAATATTGTAAAAGTCTCTACCTTTCAATTGTATGATGACTTTAATAGAGAAACAATGGATGAACTTAGGGATGCAATCTGTAATATGATTTTGTCATCTACTAAAAACTCCACTTCTCTCCGTAATTTATAACCATATTGTTCAACTCGATGCAAGATTATGGTTATATGCGTTCAACTCATTGCTAAATTATGGGTTCACTCTCCTAACATTGTCGGTTCAAAACTCCTAAAAAATCTCACACTCAGCACAAATGCTCCATAAATGCATGTTTACATGTCGTTCAGCTCTTCCTGTTGCATAAATCGTGGAGCTAATGTATATGAGTCTCAAAAAAATAAAATCATTGCACAAAAAAGTCATTGCCAATAATCATAAATGCTCTTAATGCTCCAAAGTGCTAACTGCTGTTAAATCCTCACAGTTGTCTTCGAACTACTTACAATTACCTCCAACTACTCACAACTGGTACCAATTGCTCCCAAATGCTAACCACTAGTTCCAGTCGCTGAAACAAATAGGCCCTAAGCTCACCAAGCTCTGTTTCAAGAGTTGGGGGGGGGGGGTGACTGAGCTCTATTTCAAGAGTTGGGGGCTAGTCAAAATTGATCTATCCGCTTATTTTCATGCATTAGCTCAACTAGAGTAGCAAATCAGCAACCTATGGACCTAGTGAGGATTTGGATTATTTTCATATCAAAATCCCGCCTGTTCTCCTTACTTACACTAGTAAATTGGTCTCATTTTTCAATACATGCGAACTGCCTAAAACGATACATAAATCTCTTTCAAACATTTCATAAAACACTTTGCATCTACGAGAGAAAATATCAAATTCAAGCATAAATTAAATGAAGTGAGGCCCAAACGAGATCAATTGAGCCTGACAGGGGCTAATTACAACTCAAGTCAACAAAATTAGCTACAATCTGACATCTAATCAAACATTAAACTAAACTAACAACAAAACCAACAACACATGACATAGTGAAGGAGAATTACTATAGCCTAATCTAACAACTGCTAAACTAATTAATTTAAAATCACAATAAATATTAGGCATCTACACCAAAGAAAATAAAACGTACATATTAAACTAACAAAATTAAACAAGCATGAAAACAAAAGGTAAAGAGCGAGGGGAGAGAAAAACTTATACTTTTGATGGTTGAATAAACAAAACTTTCAACCTTAAACATAAATCAACCTAATCTAGCGTACTTTCTTATCCTTTAATGGGATTTTAAGTGGCTAAACCTAACCCTAGAATCAGAGCTTTAAACTTCTCAAAGGATCCTTTTACAAATGAGCAAAACTCACTTTTATAGATGTGTGAAAACGGTCATGATATGGCCCGTGTCAATGCGGGCTGACCATGTCAATGATCTGGCTTTAGATGGTCAATAACGGGGTAGCAACAAAAATCCCGGACACACGGCCTGTGTGCTATGATCTTTGTCCTACACTAGTCAAGGGAGCTTTACACAATGCAATGGCAATGCTGCTGGGTAGCAACATGAGACGTCCAAAGGTGTTAAACCCATATTTTATCCTATTTTCTCTACCAAAGACCTCCCTATTTCCTTACTTCTCAGCTACGGATCAAGGTGATTTACTTGTTTCCTCTTGTCATTACTTAACTTGGCTGAATTCCTCATTTTGTAGGTTATTTGACTTTGATTTTGGGACTTGAGGGCGATTCTTGATAGAAGAAGCTAAGAGGATGAGAGGAGAAAGGAATCATGTGGATATCAACAGAAAAAGGGCTAACACGCTTACCAGGAAGACTTGTACAGTTACCCCCGCAGTAGAAAGTTGAAAGAAGTGACAATGGGTATCATGCAAAACCGCACTTCCATGTTTCAAACTACAGGAAACTTGCTGTTATTTTCAGGCAGTGAGATGAGGTGTGGAGTAGTTCTGCATACCCATGTCACTTAACCCAGTTTTTGGATAGATATAGTGAAGATGGCATGTCATATTGTTTGGTACCGTCGTGTGCTCTTAATGAAACTAGCCTGTTTCTGCTTCAAAGGAATGGTTTTAGGCCTTGAAAAACATTGCTCTGAAACAACAGCTTTGGACGGTTATTCTAGGAGACTAGCTTGGGGGTTATCTCGCTTTGACGACTCTCGTTTTCTTAATTGATCAATTTTCAAGTCTATCTCTTAATTTCTCTTCTATTTTTTCTTGCTCGCGTAGGCTTATCATCATGTTTATGATTTAAAAATTTGAGTTAGTAATTAATATCATGTTTAGAGGCCAAATTTCTATCTTAGGTTGGGAGTAGTCCCTATTATAATTTGATGATCATGAATTAATCTTGTTGAATTTATTTCGTACTTGCAAATTGATTTTTCCCTATTGACCACTACATGCTAAAAAAAAAGCTTGAAAAGCTCGAAAGAGTATTCATCTAGGGCTTAATCGAGTTCAAGGGGATCTGTAATAAAAATTAGAGTTCTAATGTTAACAGAACAAATAACCAAACTAAATTACAATTATTAACTGATGTAACCCAACTTAAAGCTCCTGACTAAAAGTGACATCCTTCGATTGTCACAGGATTAGTATACAAAGACATGCAAATGAACACACTCTTTCAACATTGCTTTCAGGGGCATTTCAGATGTTAGTTAATGCACTTAATGAAGCTCATAGGAGCAGAGGATGAAGGCAGATTAGCAGAAGGCCACAGCGATTTCCTAGCAACCTCTTCTCCAACCCCTCCTCCTAGAGCCCACAACACAAGCGCAGGCCAGAAAGCACAATGTTACCAGAACAGAGGAAAGAACATAGCGACAATTCGATAAAAAAAACAGTTGGTTCATGCCAATTTGTGCACTTCAAATCCAAAATCGAACTCTATTCTAGAACAAAAACTACTTGTTCATCTCAAATTCAACTATTCCCGATACAATAACACCTAATTTGGGAACTACTCTCTATGCTTTCTGTTCTCTATCCTCTGGCTTCGACCTCCATTTTTGTAGCTTCAATTTGCACTTTCATCCTCCTTCATCGTTTCAATTAATTCTTAAAATAAATCCATGAAACCGCCGAAATGATGATGATGTTAATTATGGAAAATGAACGAGGAGAAAGAGAGCTGCGTTACAGGGATAGAGGTAAACGAAGTTGTCTGGCTTTTTGGGTTCTGGCTGTGGAGAGGAGAGAGAAGAAGAGGTAGCTAACTAGCTAAGGGAGAAGAAGGTTGGAGGTCACGTGCCATGTGCATGACCGGATTAATGAAGGAGAAGGAATCTGGCACAATACTGGGCCGAAGGTAGGCTGGCCGAGGAGAGAGGTGGACGTGGTAAGACATGTCCAGGCCCGCTTAGGAGTGAAGAGGGAGAAAGAAAGGAGATGGAAGAGTTGAGGAAACGGGTCTTGTGACTGGGACACTAAGAAGAGCTGGGGAGGAGAGCGAATGGGCTGCGAAAGAAGATTAAGAAGAACATGCCCGTATGGAGAAAGCGAGGGAGGAAGGAAGAAGGCGAACTGGGTTTGTCTGGGGAAAGCTAGGCCGACCTGTGAGAGAGCGAGAAATGAAGGAGAAAGCGGTCGGGCGCTGGGAAAGAAGCAGGTAGACTGGGCTCGGCTGAGAGTAGGGTCTTAAGTCAGGCAAAGGAAAAGAAGAAAAGAGCAGGTCGAGGCTTGGGCCAATGTGTGTTGGGCCATTTTCTTAATTTTTTTCCTCCTCCTTCCTCACCTAATCCAAAATCAAACTCACCATCATTGTTTTGCAACTTGCAAGAAAACTTATTCATTTTATTCAAATTTTGATAATTCCTACAAAATAAACAAAGACACATTAAAATGCTAATTTAATTATTTATTTTGAGCAAATATTAGACAATAAAAGGGTATAAGATGACATAATATCAGGTTCAATAAGATCATCAAAAGATGGAACCTAAATCTAGTGTGCCTTAATGAACAATTAGGATTCTAATATGAAAATTATTAGGATTGTTGATTACTCAATCTTGTGCCCTTCTTATTTCTGATCTCATCAAAATAGATGTTAGAATAATTAGACTAGTCTGTTGACCTTTGAAAGAAGGCGTAAATGAGTGTTAATTTGTAATCTATCTAGTCTAATAAATGCATAGGCAAGTTTTAAAGAACTGATAATTGTTTTTGGATCGTAATAGTATGATGAATCCTAACCTAAGGCTTTTAATATCTTATTTCTCTCATCAAGGGTTGTCCATTTCATCAGTTTAAGTTGCTAAAGAAACCCCATTCACATTTACAACGTACATTGAGTATTTCGGTTAATTCAATTTTGCAAGCAATTTTCTTTAGGATTTGACCTGTACTTGCCCATAGCTAACCACATTGGCAGCATGCACTTGTGAATTTAAGTGAACAAGAGGCTTCATCATGAACGCTCCGAAACATGGGAATGGGTCCATGGCTTGCGTTCATTTTGCATACTCCAAAATGGCCTCGGAGAGTGCACAACATGAAGGCTTCGAAGTGCTGGCAAATAGTATGTCTTGGCATGGACATGCCTATGTTCAACAGAAACTGAGGCTTGAATACATGAGAATGGCAACAGAAGGTTTTGGCATTGAATGTTCTGAGGCTTGTAGAAGTTTCATAAATGGAAGCATGCAGGCTAAGCTGTAGTTACAAAAATAATGTTAGCATAGGTTGATTAGATATCAATTTTCTGAAAAACAAATACACGAAGGTACCTCAAGTTTTGTTCAAACAACAAAAAGGATCCTCAATTTTTAAAAATAACTATAAGGTACCTCGACTTATGAGATAACCAATAAAAAGCACCCGATTTACTATTCTAAACTTCTACATAACACCCTAATCTTTTCATGTTTGCAAATCTAATCCCAATCTTTAAAAACTTTCGAAAAATTTTAATTTTTGCATGTGATAATCTACTCATTAATACTACTCGAAGCCCTCTATAATCGAAATGTTGGCTTTTATGTACCCTGAAATTTGATGCATTAATATTTATGACCTTGATATTGTGAAGTTTATTTTTAAGTACTATCACTTATGAATTCCTTACAATTTAGTCCTGAAATTACAAAATACCGTTACCATTGTCCTTTTCGATTTTTTTTTTTAAAAAAGCCCAACCCCTTTCTTTTAAGTACCCACAATACTACTTATAGACTATCTAATAGCGGAAAGATAGTTTTTGGAATTTTTACTTTAAAAGAAAAAAACAAAAAGGATAATAGTAAGGGTAGTTTTGTAATTTCAAGACTGAATTATAAGGAATTCATAAGTGAGGTTACTTAAAAATAAACTCAAAAATTTTAGGGTCACAAAAATTAATGCATCAAATCTCAGGGTATCTAAAAATCAACAGTTCCTCTATAATCCGGTATCAAAGCCACATGACAAAAAATAATTAAGATTATTAAACTAATTAATACACAATTAAGCTAATGAATTGTGTTTAATGTTAGAATCATCACCTACTTGTCCTGCTCCTAATTATTCACATATTGTTCATTGACTAGAAGGAACCACTTCAGTTACACCTCAATTAAACTATATCACTGATATAGTTTTAGAATTAAAAGTTGAATTAGCAAAAATTAAGACTGAAGTTAAAGAGAGTAAGAAGCAATTATTTGTAATCCATCTTTCTTTAGTTAATAAAATCAGACACGGTGGAAATTGACTTTAAGTATTAGTACTCCCTTTCAGCATAAATATCCTTTTTAAAACCTAAAAAACAAAAATTCATTTCCTTTACATGATATAAAAATTCAAAATGAAGTAGGAGAAAAATTAGTTAAAAAACCGTCTGAAAAGGCAGAAAACGAAGAATTGGATGAAGTATAAGTAGTATAATCTTGACGAACTACAGGATATGTTTGAGAAAGAACAAAATCTGGAAGAATTAAACAAAATCATGGGTACAATTATTGATAAACAGGACATATTAACTGATGATAATGAAGAGACAACTAATATTCAGTTAGAAGAAAAAATATATCAGCAAATGAACCTAATTAAGCTAGAAGATCTTAATGTAGTACCGTTAGAAGAAATTAGATAAGAAATGATAAAATGGTATTTAACGGCGAGATTAACGAAATTGGAGAAGAGCTTAACACAGATGAAATTGAGTCCAATCTAGTTAACAATGTAGTTCCTAGACTTGAGGAATTTGGTGAGCCTTCTAGAAGAAATGCCCATTTTGTAAGTCACAGGTATGTTCCAGCAGGACGCACAACTAACTCTTTTTTTGGGTTTATTCCAAGAAAAACTACGACCTTTAAAGAAATGGACCTTACTCCGATTAGCCAAATTGGATATATTTTAAACATTGATGGAGCTCGTAATAGAGAAGAAATATTTGAGTACTGGAAAAGGGGAATTAATAGTGTCTTAAATTTAAATACCACATGGACTGTAGGAAATTTCTCGAATTATATCAAATATAGTTTTTTAGGCACGATAGTTGACTAGTATGACTCATTAAATGAAGATGGTAAAAATGCATTAAGAATGATGGAAACACCAGGTACAATGTTCAAAAATTTCAATGGCCTTTCTGCACAGTTCTTCTAAATTTCAAATAGTATTCGCAATCCTCAATTTTCGATTATCTAATAAATCACTTAATGAAAGTAGATTATCTTTCAATTCATTTCAAAATGTTCATGACCCTTCTCGAACTAAACTTGAATCTTTCAATTCATTTGGCTATCACATTCAATTACTTCAATTATTTGAATTTTCATATCTTTTTTGAATGTAATGAACCTATCCTCTCCTCTCTGTTCATATTCCAAAAAAAAGCAGGGAAATCCAAGCAAAGTTTATTGGAGCTAAACTTGATTCTAAAGAAAAAAAAAATAGAATAGCAAAGAAAGATTAATAATATAGAGTTATGAGATATGAGGTATCTGGACAATTATATTGTTAAATTTAGTTAATATTATTACAAAATTGGACATAATGAAACTAATCTTGGTATGTTCTATGATAAATTGCCATATCTGATAAATTTCATAGTTAATGAAAAATACATTGCATGGTTTGAAAGAGCAGATGCCATTGATACCATTGGTTCAAGAATATCTTATTTAAGAAAATGGGTCAATAATTAGCGTCTTGATCTCCAAAAGAAAAAGAAAATTAAGAAGCAATTTCTAACTTATTGGGATTCACCTCACCAATGGGGAAAGGGAACCTGAAAGGAGAAGAAAAAGAAAATTTTATAAGAAAAAGAGTTTTAATAAGCAAAGGGGAGAGAAATATAGAAGAAAATATTATAACAAACCAAGCCCTTAAAAACGAAGATTTTCTTAGGAAAGCAGCTTAGTGTCCTGTAGGGAAAAACAAATATAAATGTTGGGCATGTGGAGAAGTAGGACATTATGCTAAGGAATGCAAAAATAGGAAGAATAATAAGCTTCTTGAAACTCTAGGAAGCATAGATTACTTTGAGCTAAGTGAGGAAGAGGCACTAGACCTAACCCTAAATAGCAATAAAGGAATTGTTGAGATTATACTAGAAGATGAATATGAAGAGACTAGTCATATGATGGAAAGTAGTTCGATTAGTCTAGGTGATCTTCAAGGAAGTTTGTTGTAGACAATTAGAACGAAAAAGTCAACGGAGATTAGGTCCTTTCCATGATTCAGAAAGACATGATCTATAAAAAGTCCATCTTTCAATTAAAAACCCAATACGTATGTGAAATGATAGAAGGAGATCTAGAAATCAAAGACTGTAAGTATGATGTAGGAGAAGTTAATCTCATTAATCGAAAATATTCTTAAGCATAACAAAGATAGAAAATACAGGTATATCCATATTGGAAGCGTCCAAGTTCAAATTACTCTATCACAATATTATGACAAAGATATTGATTTTTATGCTTTGCTATGTTATATTAGGCATACTAAATTTAATAATCAAATTATTCCAGGGATTAAGACTAATTTATGTAATGGATCGGTAGGATTCAATTGTCGACCTGGATATTATGTGAGTCTAAAAGATGAATTTGCTAAAAACTTTCTATCCCTTAAGATAAAAATAGTTGGGATAGACATAAAAAGAGGAGGATATCCATTAAGAATATTTTGAAAAATTATCTACAAATTAGATAATATATAGATCCAAAGATTAAGGTAACAACTACGGAGGCAAAAAAATTTGAAAGCCTTACCCCTATGTAAAAGATTCAAATGATTAAATCCAATCCGAAGGAGATAAAAATTAATTATTCGTAGATATCTAGCTTTGCCAACCCTAAAAAAAATCAACAAGAAAAATGTGATTAAAATTGATGAGAATGGTAAAATTATCATTAAACCCAAATTATTAAGAAACATGAGTGCTAGATCAAAATGGAGAGAAGGATCTTCATCAACTAAAGAAGAGCTTAAAGATGATAATACAATTAGTATGACTAGTGAAATGAGTAAAATGAGTTTTGAACCCCTAAAACACATTGTAGATCGAAGTATGAGTCTAGATAGAAAAGTCATTGGGTATAAAATTTGAACTATTAGTGAACCAATCTATGAAGATGAATTAGTTAAGAATATTACTATGGAGATACCCTATTAAGCCACCAATACATGATATGATTATGGAAATAATTTTCAGAGACCATATTCTCCATGCACACAAAACATAAACTAAATAATATTCACAATTAACGGTCACTTAGTTCCTATTGACAAATTAAGTAAGGTTTATACTCATCAGAAAAATAAGTTTATACGCAACCAGCGTGGTGAGAAAATAATGCCTGCACAACGTAAGATGCCACTAATAATCTCATTACTTGAGTTATCTATTAAAGACCAAATTGCTGAACAACAAAAACAATTATGCAAAGAATTCTACTTTGATAATCCTCTAAAATTTTGGGATAAAGATAAGACATTTGCAAAGATTACTTTATTAAATTCCAATGCTATTATTTGAGTTAAACAAATGGTGTACACGGACCAGAATATTTAAGAATTTGGTAAACAAATCAAAGAACTTCTTGATAAAGGATTAATCAGGAATAACAAGAGTCCTCGTACCAGTTCCACTTTCATGGTAAGAAATCATGCTGCAAGAAAAAGAGGAAAGATTAAGAATGGTAATCAAGTACAAAAAACTTAATGATAATACTGGTTTTGATGGTTATTATATTTCTAACAAAACAATCATTTTCAATAGAATTCAAAGAGCCTCTTGGTTCTCAAAAATGGATTGTAAAAGCAGATACTGGCAAATAAAAATGGACAAAGAAATCATTCCTTTAATTACATTTACTGCCCCACAAGGACATTATGAGTGGATAATAATGTCATTTGGCCTAAAAAAATGCACCTCAAATATTCCAAAGAAAAATGGATAACATCTTCAAGGACCTTAATCACTGTTGTTTAATTTACATTGATAATATCCTTGTCTTTTCCAAAACCATAGAACAGCACAAAGATGATATCTTAGCTGTCACCTAAAGATGCATTGATCATGGTATTATACTTGGTAAGAAATAATGCATTTATGCTGGATAAGAGATTGAGTTTTTAGACTTAGAGATAAAAGCTGAACGAATAATTCTACAAAAGTATATTATGAAAAAAATAGAAAATTTCCCCAAAAAGATTGAAGATAGAAAGCAGTTGTTAAGCCATTAATCATGCATCGTTTTATTAATTATTTTGATTATATTTTGCACATTATTGAATCTAATTTACGTTGTTTTCATATATTTTTCAGGTTAGGTATTGTTTTAATAAAGAGGAGAAGACGAGTCGGTGAGGCTCGAGTTTTACATGCTTGGGCAGAAGACGGTCCAAAAAAGATAATTATGAAGATATTGTCTGGGCTAGGATTGCAAGAGTTGGAATAGAGTTAGAAGTCGTGGGAGAGAAGAAGTCTAGGGAAAAAAGAAAGAAGAAAGCTTACAATCACACTTCCATCCAACCTCATGCCTCATCATAATCATCCTTCCATCAAACTCTAAACCTCCACACATCATCTCCCATACAAACATCACAAACCCTAAATGGCTACCTCACCCCTATCTCGATAAAAACCGACCCACGGCTGAAGGTGAAAAACATCCATCGCCACCTTCAAGAACAACCGAGCCACGCATCCCCTTTTCTCCTACACGCAGCCACCACCATAACCGAAACCTCCATTGCCACCTTCCTCTTCTTCACACGCCATTAGCCACGCCTTCAACCTCCCCTCACCATAACATCTTCTTCCTCAATGTAAATCCCTCTTCATAATCACCTCAACCTCACGGCAGCCAAGCTTTCTTCACGCCTCATCACACTCCACGCATCACCATCAATTCTCATCATCATCATCATCATCCACTAAGCACGGCTGCTTCCTCACATCCTCACACCACTCCTCATTCCTCACCTCTTCCTTCTTCTTCTTCTTTCAATCATTGCCAAACGCCTAACCCTCCTACTTCACGCATCATCATCACCGTGAGCATCATCATCATCTTCAAAATAGTTTTGCTCAACTTTTATTTTTGTGTTGTCTAGATTATTGTCAAACATGAATTATTTGGGTGAATTTTGTGATCTTATTTTTAATATGAGTGAGTAATTTTTTTTGTGCTTAGTATAATATATTTGAAACCATGCTAAATTAATTATTTTGAAACAAGTTTCATACTTTATTGTCCAGTTGATTTTTATTCATGATTCTATAGCGATTAGTATTTATCGTTCATGATATTCATGTTATATTAATTAGAATGCATGCTAGTTAATTTAATACGAGTTCATATGATAGCTTAAAGGGCTTTAATACGTAAAAGTTATCGTTTTTTAAGCATTAGTGTCACCCTAATTAATCATGGATGGCTCAAACCCATCTCTTTTAATTAGGCAATCATTATAGATCTTTGTTAAATCGATTTGCTGGTAAATTGGTTACAAAGCGTTAGCTGATGTTTTTTTAATACGTAATGCTCTAGTTTGATTAAATTCTTGCGCTGGTGTAAGGGTTATCAAATTAGTAGGGTTTATATTAGGGTTGTACCTAATTAAACTACAATATAAGGAAAAAGGGAAAAGAACCGCTGGTAGATGTCTTCTACAGTTTAATTCATGAATGAATTTAACTTGTGTGTTAATGATAAATATTAATTTTCATGGTGGATTGAGATTATACTAAGTATTCTTAAAAAATTTGACAACTTTTGATCATTATTTGTTGCTTAGAGTTAATTTGATTAGTTTATTAATTTTTATTCTATTTTTATTAGCTTCAATATAATTTCAATCAACCCCCCAAAACTATAGTCTTTTAGGAGTGTCTAGGTAATTTTAGATAATTTAGATTTTGATTTTTAGAGTGGTTATAATTTTAGATTGATTTATATTCAGTTTTAGTATTTAATTACCGGTTTGTTAGAAATTAGACCAAAAAATGTTATTTTTGTTATTTTTCAATTTTTATCAGTTATTAGAGTTTATATAGTGTCCTAGTCTGCCCGTATTTAATTTCGTAGTTTTTAGAAATTATTTGATAATTGTTCAGAATTATTTTGCAAAATTGATATGTGCAGGTTTTTAGGTTATTAATTCTGAAAATTTTGATTTTAATTGTTAATTCACGATTAGTAGGTATTGTTGAGTCCAGAAAATTGTGTCCTAGAATTAGGGTAATTTGCTTGATTATTTTCATATTTATATTTGTGCAGATTATTTTATTTCTAATTTCAGATTTGATATTCTGCATTGATATTCTGTGGTAATTTTCTGATTTGATTTTTCTGAAATTATTTGGATACAATTGAGGATTTATAAGTTATATACCTGAATAATAATATTTTAGGTTACTGTTTGACATTTTTAATATGTATTTTCTGATTCTTATTTGCTGTTTTGATTTTTAATTAGAATTTCAGTTACTATTCTGATTTTATTTTTGTAGATTATTTAGGGAATCTTTTTACTGTTTTCTTTCAAGAATATAATCCAAAATAATTAGGAGCATCATTGGGTGTTTTTCCAGATTTTTATTCATTAGATTTTAATTATTTTAGAATTATTAAGTTTAGATTTAATAAATTGGATTAGTAAAATCATTTAGGATTAAACTAGCCTTTTTAAAAACAATCTTTCGTTGTGGATCAATCCCTACTTCCCTATTCTATAAGAAGTATTTAATAATCGAAGTAGTGGTTAAATTTGTAGCTTTCGACAAACATTATAAATTTTGGCGCCGTTGTCAGGGAAAGAAAATTAAATTGCTAGTTTACTTCTATTTAATTTTACTGCTTTTGTTGTTTTGTTTTTATTTTAATTTTTGCAGATTGCCAGTAAGTCTTAAGCTTAAAGAGATAAGAATGTCCACTCTTCGGGAACTTACTGTCCCTAACCTAGAAACTCAACCCATGTCCATTGCTTATGCTGCATTAGATAAACCCCTAAAATTGAACTTTGGATTCATCAATCTATTACCTAAGTTTCATGGATTAGTTGGAGAGGACCCATATCGTCATATTAGTGAATTCCTTATTACTTGCAATGTTATGGTGTCTGAGGGGATTCCCGAAGACCAAATTAGATTGAGAGCTTTTCCTTTTTCTCTGCTTGGTAACGCTAAAGATTGGTTGTATTACATGCCTGCTAGATCTTTCTCTACATAGACTGCATTGCATAAATTATTCTTAGAGAAATTTTTTCCAGCATCCCGAATTGGATCTATTATGAAGGATATATGTGGAATCAAACAAATGAATGGGAAAACTTTTTGTGAGTACTGGGAAAGATTTAATAAACTGTGTGCTAGTTGTCCCTAACATCAAATAACTGAACAGTTGTTGATTCAATATTTTTATGAGGGTTTGCTTCCTATGGATCGTAATATGGTTGATGCTGCTAGGGGGGAGGGGGCTCTAGTTAATAAAACTCCAGCTGATTCTAGAAATTTATTTAATCTAATAGCCCAAAATACTTAGCAGTTTGGTGTTAGGGAGTCACAAGTTAAAAGGGTCAATGAGATTGGGTCTAGTTCATCTGTAGAGAGTCAGTTATCTCACATTACTGCTATGTTGAATAAGATTGTTACTGGGGGAGCACAAAAAGCAGTCATATATGGCATTTGTTGTCTAGAGGGGCATCCTACTGATGCATGTCCTACACTTCAAGAGGGAAATGTTAATGCTGTCTATTCTAACCAAGGTCAAAGGAGGTATGATCCCTATTCTAACACCTATAATGAAAGATGGAGAGACCACTCTAACCTTAGGTATGACCATAAAACCAACCCACCTGATTTTGACCAAACATCTTGTCAATCTTCTAGTCAAGATAGGACCAACTTCCTACTAGAATAAGTCCTTAAGAAGATGGATGATAGGTTCCAGAGTATGGAAACAGCTCTTAAGCAAGTTCAAGAGAGACAAACTGCAACTGATATCATAGTTAGCAACTTGCATGCTCAAATGCAAAATAGGTTGCCATCTCAGCCTTACCCTAACCCTAAGGAGAATGTTAGTACCATAACACTTAGGAGTGGGAAAGAACTAAAAGAACCTAGGAAGAGTAGAGAGGTTGGGCCTGAGTTAGAGGTCAAAGGGGCTGAACCAGAGTTGGACACAGAATCTAATCAAACTACTAAGGAAATAGGAGAGAAGAAAAGGGAACCTTATAAGCCCATTCCACCTTTTCCTAGTAGATTTAGAAGCCCTACTTCTAAGGTAAATGAGGCTAACCAAGAGATGTTAGAGACATTTAGGAAGGTAGAGATCAACATACCTCTACTCGATGCTATTAAACAGTTGCCTCGTTATGCTAGTTTCTTGAAAGAATTATGTACAACTAAAAGAAAGTTAGTAGGGAATGAAAAGGTAAGTGTGGGGGAAAATGTGTCTACAGTTTTTCAAAGGAAACTTCCCCCTAAGTGCAAAGACCCAGGTTTGTTCTTTGTTCCTTGTAAGATAGGAAATCTTTACTTTGATAAGGCTATGCTTGACTTGGGTGCTTCCATTAATGTTATGCCTAGGTCTGTTTATGACAAACTGAACTTAGGAAAGTTAAAGAAAACTAGTGTAGTGCTTCAGTTAGCTGATAGGAGCAGTATTTACCTAGATGGAGTGTTAGAGGATGTCTTAGTCCAAGTGAATGAACTTGTGTTTCCTGCGGATTTTTATGTGATGAACATGGGTGATGCATGTCATGATATTCCCATCTTGCTTGGCAAGCCATTTTTGAAAACAACTAGGACTAAAATTGATGTGCATGAAGGAACATTAACTATGGAATTTGATGGTGAAGTGATTAAATTTAATATTTTTGATGTCATGAGATTTCCTGCTGATGTGAGTTACGTGTATGCACTTGATGTTATTGCTGAATTGCCCCAAGATATTTATGGCTTATCCAATGAAGATGAATTTTTGAATATGCTTACTAAGAGTCTTGATCAGGCTAAGTTTCAAAAAGTGTCCTACAAGATAAATGATGATTTACTGCAAGAGATCCAACTAGAGGATCCAGGAGCTTTATGAAGTTGAGCCAACGACTATAAACAAAGGCACTGGTTGGGAGGCAATCCAACGTTTTTAGGGAAGTACCCATTTAATTTTGCTTTTATTTTCATTATTTCTATCCTTTTGCATACATTAGGGACTATGTATGAATTAAGTGGGGGGGGGGGGTGCATCCTGCATTTAATTTTCGCAGTATTTATTCTTGAAAAAAAAAAAGTTAGATTACCAACATGGGTAGGAATAGGTGGCTCGACACCTATTTCCGTTAAGTTTAGGTCTCAAGTGAGCCTTATGTATGGAGTAGCCCATGATTGGGAGAGTCATGCCCCTTTTGGGCGGATCAATGACTCGCCAAAACTAACAGTCAAAGAAAGAATAAGATCAGAATGAATTATTTGCTCCAGCGTCTCTATTCGGGTGAGTGTGAGACAGGGAGTGTTCAATTTCTAAGACCCTATATGGGCATCAAATATGTGCGCAAATGGAGTTTGACGAGAGAAGAAGAGAAAATAAATACAAGGCAAGTTTAGGATCAATTTAATGAAGTTATTCTACCTAGTTCAATTGTCTCTATAGCCAGACCATGCCTAAATTTTTCTATCTTAAATTCTTTTTCGAGCTCTTGATTGGTGTATGCATAATAAAAAAGATATGGATAATTATTGATCTTGTTATATCATTATAGAAGTGTTGTGAGGTAGATAAATAAACTCTCTAAGGATAGTTGGATGTCTAGCAGGTATTCACTTATTAAAGGAAAAACTAATTAATTCAATAACACTGTTTTTCTTAAGCAAGCCCAGACCTAGTATGAATATCATAAGTATGCATGATTTTATAAGAAAAGAAAGGATGTCAACTTTAGGTCGAGTCTAAGATTTTTTTGCACAAGGACATCCAAAGTCTAAGTGTGGGGGAATTTGTTAAGTCATTAATCATGCATCGTTTTATTAGTTATTTTGATTATATTTTACACATTATTGCATCTAATTTACGTTATTTTGATATATTTTTCAGGTTAGGCATTGTTTTAATAAAGAGGAGAAGACGAGTCGTTGAGGCTCGCGTTTTACATGCTTGGGCAGAAGATTGTCCAAAAATGATAATTATGAAGATATTGTCTGGGCTAGAATTGCAAGAGTTGGAACAGAGTTAGAAGTCGTGGGAGAGAAGAAGTCTAGGGAAGAAAGAAGAAGGAAGCTTACAGTCACACTCCCATCCAACCTCAGGCCTCATCATAATTATCCTTCCATCAAACTCTAAACCTCCACACATCATCTCCCACACAAACATCACAAACCGTGAACGGCTACCTCACCACTTTCTTGATAAAAACCGACCCACGACTGAAGGTGAAAAGCATCCATCGCCACCTTCAAGAACAACCGAGCCATGCATCCCCTTTTCTCCTACACGCAGCCACCACCATAACCGAAACCTCCATCGCCACCTCCTCTTCTTCACACGCCATCAGCCACGCCTTCAACTTCCCCTCACCATAACATCTTCTTCCTCAACGTAAATCCCTCTCCATAATCACCTCAACCTCACGGCACCCAAGCTTTCTTCACGCCTCATCACACTCCACGCATCACCATCAATTCTCATCATCATCATCATCCACTAAGCACGGCTGCTTCCTCGCATCCTCACGCCACTCCTCATTCCTCACCTCTTCCTCCTTCTTCTTTCAATGATTCCCAAACACCTAACCCTCCTACTTCACGCATCATCATCACCGTGAGCATTATCATCATCTTAAATAGTTTTGCTAAACTTTTATTTTTGAGTTGTTTAGATTATTGTTAAACATGAATTATTTGGGTGAATTTTGTGATCTTATTTTTAATGAGTGAGTAATTTTTTTGTTCTTAGTATAATCTATTTGAGACCATGCTAAATTAATTATTTTGAAATAAGTTTCATGCTTTATTGTCTAGTTGATTTTTATTCATGATTCTATAGCGATTAGTATTTGTCGTTCATGATATTTGTGTTATATTAATTAGAATGCATGCTAGTTAATTTAATACGAATTTATATGATAGTTTAAAGGGCTTTAATACGTGAAAGTTATTGTCTTTTAAGCATTCGTATCATCCTAATTAATCATGGATGACTCAAACCCATCTCTTTTAATTAGGTAATTGTTATAGATTTTTGTTAAATCGATTTGCTGGTAAATTGATTAGAAAGCGTTAGATGATGTTTTTCTAATACGCAATGCTCTAGTTTGATTAAATTCTTACGCTGGTGTAAGGGTTATCAAATTAGTAGGGTTTATATTAGGGTTGGATCTAATTAAACTATAATATAAGGAAAAACGGGGAAGAACCGCTTGTGGATGTCTTCTACAGTTTAACTCATGAATGAAATTAACTTGTGTGTTAATGATAAATATTAATTTGCATGGTGGATTGAGATTATACTAAGTATTCTTCATAAATTTGACAACTTTTGATCATTATTTGTTGCTTAGAGTTAATTTGATTAGTTTATTAATTTTTGTTCTATTTTTATTAGCTTCAATATAATTTCAATCAACCCCCCCAAAATTATAGTCTTTTAGGAGTATCTAGGTAATTTTATATAGTTTAGATTTTGATTTTTAGAGTGGTTATAATTTTAGATTGATTTAAATTCAGTTTTTGTATTTAATTATCGGTTTGTTAGAAATTAGACCAAAAATTTTTATTTTTGTTATTTTTCGATTTTTATCAGTTCTTAGAGTTTATATAGTGTCCTAGTCTTCCCATATTTAATTTTGTAATTTTTGGATATTATTTGATAATGTTTCAGAATTATTTTGTAAAATTGATATGTGTATGTTTTTAGGTTATTAATTCTGAAAATTTCGATTTAATTGTTAATTCACGATTATTAGGTATTATTAAGTCCAGAAAATTTTGTCCTACAATCAGGGTAGTTTTCTTGATTATTTTCGTATTTATATTTATGCAGATTATTTTATTTCTAATTTTAGATTCAATGTTGTGCATTGATATTCTGTGGTAATTTTCTGATTTGATTTTTCTGAAAATATTTGGATACAATTGAGCAGTTATAAGCTTATATACCTGAAGAATAGTATTTTTGGTTACTGTTGAACATTTTTAATATGTATTTTCTGGTTATTATTTGCTGTTTTGATTTTTAATTAGAATTTCAGTTACTATTATGATTTTATTTTTCTAGATTATTTAGGAAATATTTTTACTATTTTCTTTCCAGAATATAATCCAAAATATTTAGGAGCATCATTGGGTGTTTTTCCAGATTTGTATTAATTAGATTTTAATTATTTTAGAATTATTAAGTTTAGATTTAATAAATTGGATTAGTAAAATCATTTAGGATTAAGCTAGCCTTTTTAAAAACAATCTTTCCTCATGGATCGATCCCTACTTTCCTATACTATAAAAAGTATTTAATAATCGAAGTAGTAGTTAAATTTGTTGTTCTCGACATGCTTTACAGCAGTTATAAAGGTTTCTTGGATGCTTTACTTATGTTTCAGATTTCATTAAGGATTTAGCTAAATTGAGAAAGCCATTGCAGTAGGAACTTAAGAAAGAAGTAAGTTGGACTTAGACCCCTAACGATTCAAAGATTGTTCAGAACTTCAAAAAGATGTGTAAAAATCTTCCTGTTCTTAATTTGCATAATGAAGGAGATGATTTAATTCTTGATATAGATGCCAGCAATGAGCACTGGAGTGCGGTACCCAAAATCAAAGAGGAGAAAAACTCTGCAAATATTACAGTGAAAATTTTAATAAAGTAGAATGTAACTATCCCACAATGGAAAAAGAAATCCTTGCAGTCGTGAGGGGAATTGAAACGTTCTTAATATTTTTAGCCCCAAAACCTTTTCTTATTCGAACTTATTACAAAGGAATACTTGGTTTTGTGAAAAAGAATTTATCAAATATGTAAGGATAAGGGCGACTCCTGTATTGACAATTATGGCTTAACCAGTTTTCCTTCTCTATTGAACATATGGAGGGATCAAAGAATTCTCTGGCAAATAGTTTAACTCAAGAACTCGCAAATGGTGATCATTAGAGTAGAACTGTTGTCGGAAAAGGAGAAAGTCCAAAATGAAATGCCATTACTACTAGAACGGGTTTCTCTTTCTAGTAAAATCCTTATAGATATTTTAGAATTTCATACAAAAAGTAGATCAAGTTTTGGTCTGCTATCTTCTGTCTACCTAATAGCCCAAAGATTTGGCCTTTTAAAGTTACAAATTAATTACCTAAAGTGTCCGTATGATTTCCAAAAAAGTAACTTCTCCTGTTCAAGAAAAATGGTTCAATGAGTGGTATGCACCCTGCATCGACTATTATCATAATTATTCCTATGATATTTGGAAATCATGGAGTACTATAATCTACTTTTTCGATAGGTCTGGAGTTTGTGGTGTTAGTTTTTCAGCAAATTCAATCTCTCCTAATGACCCTGTAGTAAAAGCCTGGTAATATGAAATGATAGTTTACCTCATGAAAATTCCAAACTTGAAGTTCTCATTTTTCTCAAGTTTTAGCAGTGCATGTTCAAAAGGATCCATTGGATTCTCACATCTCCTGATGGTCCAAAAAAAATCCCACACAACAGATGTCTATACACTGAGGTACATTGTGCAGTAGTTGTGTATGAGAATGGAAAGGGTAAATTGACCCATTATTTGGTTCAACTAGTTGATTTAGACAATCCTGGAGATCATTGTTTCTAGAACGACATGAGTTAGTTACTTATCCTACTTTAGCAAGAGCTTTTGGTTATTACAATATTTACCATCAAATGTGGGCATTGATTGAGTCAGGAGTAATGTTAATACACTGCAGAAACCCTACTTTCGCTTATCATAATGTGTTTAACAAATATAGGAAGGTAGAGGAAAGTACTTCAGAAGATGTCTTTGATTATCTCTATGATGTTAGAGTTGGAAAATTCTTATTAGAAAAAGGAAAGGAATTATTATCATATACCCCCTGACTTTAATGTTAATCATTTTTATGCCCCTCACCTTTTTGTGTCATTATTTAACTTACTTTTGGAGGAAAGAAAGGAACAATTGTAAGAAAAGATCTTAGAACTTGACCCAACAATAAAGGATGAATGAAATTACTCTTACTTTTTGTAAAAAGGGAGCGAGGACTTAATTTTTGTGGCTTCATTACTCAGCATAGTTTTCATTAGCTGACAAGCAACTCTATCTCTCTCTCGATCTTTATATTGCTTTCTCTCCCCTATTACACCATCTTTGGATTCCTATGCTCTTCATCCTTCAAAAGTGGTCGAAAACCCTAAAATCTGGGTAAGGGAGAACTTAGTAAGAAAAGTGTGAAATTTTTGGAGGAATCGGTGGAAAATAAACTGTTCTTGTGTTGAAAGTCATTGAAGTTGAACAATTGGTGATCTATGGCCTTCAAATCGGTAATGTGCACATTCTAAAATTTATAAAGTGCAAGGCTTTTGAATGGTAAAATTTGAATTTTTTTGGAAACTAAAGTGTATGTGAAAATATGTAAAAAATGAGTATAAAATTATGTGTTAGTCAGTTGCATAGTTTCCCCTGTTTTGGTGAGTTTAGGGTATAAATCTAGTTTGCAATTGTTTTTGAATGTAGGTTGATTTTGAAAGCTCACGTTGTTGATTGGATGTTAAATGTATCTAATTTATTTTTTATTTTTTTAGATTCAGATTGTTACCCTACTTTGGTAGATTAGACACTGAGTTTCAAGTAGTATTTAGGTATAAACAGTAGAGGTATGTTGATCATTGGATGGATAGAGATCAGTATGGGATGATTTAGTTGGTGAGGGATGCTAAAGAGTTCTTTCAGAAAGGATAAATAGGTGAAAGATATCCTATGTACTTCTCCATTTTTTCACACCCTCTAGAGTCCAGATAAATCAAAACAGAAGTCGCCTATCAATTGTGAAAACTAGTTGTTAGAGTTGTGTGATAAGTGGAAAATATCTAGAAGGAAACAAATTCGTTTTTTCATTGTTGGTAAGGACAAGCCCACTATTATTGGACAAATAGTGTAAGAACTAGATAGAGATGGGAATGAGGATGGTAATTGGGATAGGAATAGGCAAGGGGTTGTTTATGAGGTGGCTGATTTGACTCAAGGGCATCATAGAGATGATGAAGACAACTTATAGGATGATATAGTGGCTTCAATTGATGAGGTCTAGGTTGTAGGTGAGTTGAGAAACACGTGCAATTCAATCCCATCATTAGAGGTTATGCTTAATATAAATTACGGACAGTCCGTTGATACTATTTGTCACCCAACCCCACTTGCTGTACAAATTGATAGGGTTACTAAAGTTGCAACAAGGGTTGATAAAGGTAAGGGGATTATGATTGAGGAGGAGCACATACAGTTTTAATGTTCCCAGATGTGGGCACCGATAGTGATGAAGATAGTTTTGAAGATGACTCTTCTTCTAATTATGAAGAGGATGATGACTTAGATGATGGGAGTGTGAATGATGAAGATGACAGTAATTATAGTGTAGTTAATGAGGATGAATTATTTGAGCATAGTAGTGAGGATGAGATAGACAAGTATGAGAGGATACATGTTGGTGGCACAATGTGGAGGCAGAAGGTGATAGAGAAGTGGTTTTAAAGCAGGGGGATATGTTTGAAGATAAAAAATAGTTTTTTTGATGTGTTTAAGGGCTACTTGGTTCTGGAAGGTATCCATGTGAATTACATTAAAAATGAAAAAAAACATTCACTGCTGCCTGTAGTGGGGACAATTACAAATGGAGAATTCATGCTTCTCCTTTGCAAGATGGCCTTACTTACATGATTAAGTCCATATTTGACAAGTATTCATGTGCTAAGAGTCAATACAATTCTACTACCTCAGCTGCTTGGAAAGCTCTATGAGGATGTTAGGATTTATCCTTTAATATCAGTAAAGTCTATTACTAAGTTACTGAATGATGAGGCATGAAGTCGTGAGAGATCTGCAAGTTGTGATGAAGGCTAGAAGGATAATACTGAACATGATTGAGGGGAAACATGAAAGAAGGCTATGAGAACTTGCCAAAGTATTTAGAAATGTTGAAGGCTGCAAACTTAGGATCAGTCACATTCATTAAATGGAAGCAACCAGAGGAGGCTGGACAAAGGCAATTTTTTCAGAGGTTGTTCATGTGTTATAATGCTTGCATGTTTTTGAAGGGTTGTAGGAAATTGATTGGATTAGATGTATGTCATTTGAAGCGACCTTCCCAAGGAACACTACTAATAGCTTGTGGTTTAGATGGACACAATAATTGTTTCCCAATTGCATTTGCTGTGGTTGATGAAGAAAGTAAAGATAATTGGGTCTAATTCCGCACTGCTCTGAGAGGATTACTTGGCGATGATTGCATGGATGATTACACTTTCATTGCAGATAGATGCAAGTATGAAATTATGTTAATTGAATTCAACTCACGCATTATATTAGAAAAATTAGTATTTATTATATGTGATTTGATTTGATTTCAAGGCATAATTGCTGCAATTGAGAGCATGTTTCGAAGAGCTTGTAGGAGGATTTGTATGGTCCACTTTCAAAGGAACTTTGTGAAAGCCTTTCAAGGTCCAAAGCCCAAAGCATTAATGATGAAAGCCAGTAATGCATACAATGCATGAACTCATAGGAAGGCCATGGCAGCCCAGCAGCTCATAATTGGCTGCTTAATGAACCTAAGGAGCACTGGTGTAGGTAAGGAGCTTATGATTGTTGCTTACACCGAATTTGCTTTGCCAATTAGGATTGTATGAACAACATCCATACACATATACTTGTAAATTACTGTAGGCATCTGCTTCCAACATTCATAAAGTCCGATGACAACACAACCAACTTTGTGAAGACTTTGAACAATATATTGAACATGGCAAGAGATAAGCCCATCTATAATCTGCTTGAGGAAATTTTATTAAACCTTGACTGGATGGTTTGGTAATGAAAGAAAGCTAGATACTAATTGGAAATGGAGGGTAGTACCTAGTCTGAAGCATACCTTAGCTAATTCTCAAGAGGATTGTTGGGGCTTCTCTATGCAAGCATGTGCAGATGGGGTATTTAACATAACTGAGGGGAGAACAAGATTCATTGTCAACGTAAAGGACAGGACATGTGACTGTAACTATTGGTAGATCATGGAGATTCCATGTAAACATGGGGTTAAGGCTCTAATGTATTTGAATGAGAATTTGAAAGAGTGGGTGTATGAAGCTTACACCAAAGAATAGTTTATGACTGCTTATGAGTTGGAAATTTATCCTGTCCAAGACCCTAAATTCTGGCCTTAATTGCCTAATCTTCCTTCACTAATGCCCCCACCAATTCCTAAGAAGAGAGGGAGGCCACCCAAGGATAGGAGGAGAGGATGGGATGAGGGTAGGAAAAGGAAAAGGTCATCAACAGTTAGGTGCAAAAACTATAAGGAGTTGGGCCATAATTCAGTTAGCTGTTCACTATCAGGCAAAAAGCCTGGGATGAGAAAGCTTAGACCCAAGTCAAAGAACAAAAAAGGCAGGCCAAGGAAGCAAGTTGTCACATATAAAGTTGGGCCTTCAAGATCACAAGGTACGGAGTCAACTGACCTTTAAGCTGGGCATTCTAATTTATAGTCCACAACAGTAATAACTACCTCCCTATGGAGGTTCACTAGACAGCTGCTGCTTCAAGCTCAAAAATCAAAGGCCAAGAAGCAAAGAACAGGTCAAAGTCTTTCTCAACCTCCTCTAACCATCAGAGACTCCTCCCTATAACTACAACTCCTTCTCCATCACATCCCCTGTCAAGTGCCACTGCAGAGCACACAACAAATGCAGGGGAGTTAATCCTAAGATTCCCCGACATATGCGACATTAATTTTTCAGGGCCTAAGTTTTTGGGACGAATATTTAAGTGCCTCAACGTTTGCTGATCGAAATTTTAGGTACCCTCCGTTTTTCTTGAGCCCCCAAACTTTTAAAGTTTGCATTTTAACTGCAATCCTTAAAAACTTACTTTTAAAAATTTTAAATTTGTGCATGAGTAATTCCCTCATTAGTAGTATTCGAGGTCCTCTTTCATTTGGTATCAAAGCCACGTGATTAGAAATAATTAAGATTATTAAGCTAATTATGGATTAATTAAGCTAATTAATTGTGTTTAATGCTTGAATCATCACCTAATTGCCCTACTCCCAATTATTCATATATTGTTCATTCACTAGAAGGAACCACTTCAGTAACGCCTCAATTAAACTATATCACTGATATAGTTTTAGAATTAAAAGATAAATTAGCAAAGATTAAGATTGAAGTTAAGGAGATTAAAAATCAATTATTCATCATCCATCTTCCTTTAGTTAATGAGATCAGACATAGAGGAAAATCAACTATAAATATTTGTACTCCCTTTCAGCATAAATATCATTTCCAAAATTCAAAAAATAAAATCCAATTCCTTTGCGTGATATAAAAATCTAAAAAGAAGTAGAAGAAAAATCAGTTGAAAAATCGTCTGAAAAGGCAGAAAAAGAAGAAGATGATGGAATATAAGCAGTATAACTTGACATTCTACATGATATGTTTGAGAAAGAACAAAATCTAGAAGAATTAAATAAGATCATGGGCACAATTAGTGATAAACATAATATGCTATCTGATGACAATAAAGAGACAAATAATGTCTAATTAGAAGAAGAAATATATCAGTAGATGAATCTAATTAAACTAGAAGATCTTATATGTTACCATTAGAAGAAGTTAGAAGAAATCTGGATAAAAAATATGATAAATTTGGTTGTTGAAGACGAGATCAATGAGATTGGAGAAGAGCTCGACTTAAGTGAAAAAGGGACCAATGTAGTTAATAACGTTGTTCCTAAGCCTGAAGAATATGGTGAATCTTTTAGAAGAAATACTCATTTTATGAGACCTAGGTATGTTCCAGTAGGACGAACAACCAACCTTCCTTTGGTTTATCCTAAGGAAAACTACCTCCTTTAAAGAAATTGGCCTTACCCCTGTTAGCCAAACCGGATATATCTTAAACATCGATGCAGCTCGTAACAGAGAAGAAATATTTGAGCATTGGAAAAGAGGCATGAATAGTATCATAAAACTAAATACTACATAGACTGCTGTAAATTTTCTAAAGTACATTGAGCATAACTTTTTTGGCACTATAGCTAACTGGTATGATTCATTAAATAAAGATGGTAAAAATACATTAAGAATGATGGAAACACCAGCTATTATATTCAAAAATCTATGTAAGGGAATTGAAACCAAATTCATTGGAGTTAAAACTTAATTCTGAAGAAAAAACAAGAGAATGATAGCGAAAGATTTAACATAGAATTATGGGATATAAGATATCTGAAAGATTATATTGCTGAATTTAGTGAATATTATTACAACAACAAACAACAACAACAAACTCCCAGTGTGGGTCCCGCTTTCACGGGATCTGGGGAGATCCAGCTGTAGGCAACCTTACCTCTACTGGTATTTCTACCCATAGAGAGGTTGATTCCATACGACCCACCAAAACGGTTTTGGAAAAAGGGTTATAGTGAAAAACTTTTGCGAAACCATTTACTGAGTAATTGAAGGAGGAAGAGAAAAGGAGTCGGATAGCAAATAAAGAGGGAGTAGAGACATACCTGAGCAAACCAAGGGCGCTTAGTGCCGTCACAACCCAACAAAGCACGACCTGTAGACAAGCACAAACAGAAAACCCTACCCACCCTACGCCGCCTAGACTACTGCCCCCTACGGCGGCGGACCCCTACAGTCCGAGACCTTAATCCTGACCCGCCATAGCCTTCTATCCTGAGCCATGTCCTCCGTAAGACCGACAACTCTCAGGTCCTCTCTAACTACTTCTTCTAGGCTCTTCTTCGGTCTACCCCTCCCTCTCTTACCACCGGGAGGGTTGATCAACTCACACCTACGCACGGGGGCGGCCACGCTTCTCCTCTTCACGTGGACGAACCATCTGAGCCTCGATTCCCTCATCTTCTCCTCTATGGGGGGCCACTTCAGCTAAACTCCTGATTTCTTCATTCCTTATTCTGTCCAATCTCGTAAAACCACACATCCACCTCGTCCTGGATTCCTCTAGTGAGTTCATCCAAAACTAAAGCGAAAAGAAACGGGCTTAAAGCGGAGCCCTAATGTAGGCCCAAACTAACAGCGAAGTCATTGGAGACCCCTCCCGGGGTCCTAACACTCGTCCGCCCTCCCTCGTACATATCCTTGATTACACGAATGTACGCGGGCGACACCTTTTTCTCTTCCAAACACCTCCACAAAACCTCCATTGGAACTCTATCATACGCCTTCTCCAGGTCGATGAACACCATATGAAGATCCACCTTTCTGTCCCTGAACAGACCCATGAGTCCTCTGAGGAGGTAGATCGCCCCAATGGTCGACCTGCCTGGCATGAATCCAAATTGGTTCTCTGAAATCTCTACTTCCTCTCGCAGCCTTCTCTCAATCACCCTCTCCCACAGTTTCATAGTGTGGCTGAGCAGCTTGATGCCCCTAAAGTTATTGCAATCTTGGATATCCCCTATATTTTTGTACAGTGGGATGATTGTGCTGGCCCTCCACTCTCTGGGCATCTTGACGGTCTTGAAAATAACATTGAAAAGCTCTGTGAGCCACTCTAGACCCTCTTCCCCCACAGACTTCTAAACTTCTACTGGTATCTGGTCCGGACCTACTGCCTTCCCATTCGCCATCTTCTTCAAGACCTCCCTGATCTCCTCCTTTGTTATCCTATATTGGGCATAATGAAACCAATCTTGATATGTTCTATGACAAATTGTCATATCCTATAAATTTCATAATTAATGAAAAATACATTACATGGCTTGAAAGAGCAGATATCATTGATATGCTTGGTTCAAGAATATCTTATTTAAGAAAATGAGTGAATGATTGACGTCTTGATCTCCAAAAGCAAAAGAAAATTAAGAAGCAATTTCTAATGTGTTGGGATTCACCTCACAAATGGGGAAAAGGAACCCGAAAAGAGAAGAAAAAGAAAATTTTATGAGAAAAAGAGCTTTAATAAGCAAAGGGAAAAGAAATATAGAAGAAAATATTATAACAAACCAAGCCCTAAAAATAGGAAGAATGACAAGCTTATTGAAACCTTGGGTAGTGTAGATTATGTTGAGCTTAGTGAGGATCAGGCATTAGACCTAGCCCTAAATAACAACAAATGAATTTTTGAAATTATACTGGACAATGAATATGAAGAAACTAGTCATATGATGGAAAGTAGCTCTATTAGTCTTGGTGATCTTCAAGAAGAAGAGTTTGTTGTAGACAATGATAATAAAGAAGTCAAAGGAGATTGGGTCCTTCTCATAATTCAGAAAGACATGATCTATAAAAAATCCATCTTTTAACTAATGAACAAGTACGTATGTGAAAAATGATGAAAGGAGATCTAGAAATCAAAGATTGTGAGTATGATGTGAGAGAAGTTAATATCATTAATTGGAAAAATATCCTTAAGCATAACAAAGACAGAAAGTACAGGTATATCGATGTTGGAAATGTCCAGGTTCAAATCACTCTATTACAATATTATGGAAAAGACATTGATCTTTATGCTTTGCTCTATGATATTAGACATACCAAATTTAATAATCAAATTATCACACGAATTTAGACCAATTTATGTAATGAATAAGTAGGATTCAATTGCCGACCTAGATATTATGTAAGCCTAAAGGGTGAATTTGCTAAAAACTCCTTATCCCTTAAGATGAAAACAGTTGGGATGGACATGAAAAGAGGAGGATATTCACTGCGGATATTTTGGAAAATAATCTACAAAATAGATAATACCATAGATCTAAAGACGAAGGTAACAATGATAGAAGCAGAAAAGTTTGAAAATCTTACCCTTATGCAAAAGATCCAAAGGATTAAATCCAATCCCGCTGAGATAAAAAATGATCGTTCATGGACATCTAGCTTTGCCAATTTTATAAAAATCAATAAGAAAAATGTAATAAAAATTGATGAGAATGGTAAAATTACCATAAAACCCCAATTATTAAGAAGTATGAGTGTAAGATCATAACGGAAAGAAGGATCTTCATCAGCTAAAGAAGACTTTACAGAAAATTATACAATTAGTATGACTAGTGAAATGAGTAGAATAAGTTTTGAACCCCCAAGACATGGTGTTGATCGAAGTATGAGTCTAGATAGAAAACTCATTGGGTACAAAACGAGAACTGTTAGTGAACCAATATATGAGGATGAATTAGTCAAAAATATGACTATGGAGATATGGTGTGAAGCTACCAATACAAATACTAAAAGCATCTATATCCTAATAAAGGTATGTCTAGAGGGATATAATAAATATGAATTGTGTGCTTACATAGATAGTGATTGTTCTGTATGCTTTTGAAAAAGAGTATTATTTCTTGAATTTATGTGAAAAAAAGTTAAGAGTCCTTTACAAGTAAGGATAGCTAATAATAGCATTATGAGCCATAACGAAGCAATAGAAGGGTTATCCATAGAATGAGGAGCAGTTTAATGCATTATAACAGTCTTATGGGCTACTGAGCAACCCTATCATGATATGATAACTAAAAATAATTTTCAAAGACTATATTGTTTATGTACATAGACCATAAATTAAATAATATTTACAATCAATGGTCACTCAGTTCCAATTGAAAAATTAAGTAAGGCTTACACTCATCAGAAAATTGAATTTGCACGCAGCCAGCATGGTGAGAAGGTAATGCTTGTACAATGTAAGATAGCACTGGCAATCTCATTACTTAAGTTATCTATTAAAGAGTATATTGCTGAACAACAAGAGCAACTGTATAAAGAACTCTATTATGATAATCCTCTAAACTTTTGGGATAAAGATAAGACATTTGTAAAAAATACTTTGTTAAATCCCAATACTATTATTCGAGTTAAACAAATGGTGTATATACACCAGGATATCAAAGAATTTGATAAACAAATTAAGAAACTTAGGGATAAAGGACTAATCAGGAATAACAAGAGTCCTCATACCAGTCCCGATTTCATTGTAAGAAATCATGCTGAAGAAAAAAGAGGAAAAGCAAGAATGGTAACCACTTATAAAAAGCTTAATGATGATATTGTCTTTTATGGTTATTATATTCCTAACAAAACAATCATTTTCAATAGAATTCAAGGAGCCCGTGGTTCTCAAAATGGATTGCAAAAGTGAATATTGGCCAATAAAAATGAATGAAGAAAGCATTCTAATTGCATTTAGTGCCCCACAGGGACATTATGAGTGGATAGTAATGCCAATTGGTTTAAAGAATGCACCCCAAATACTCCAAAGAAGAATGGATACTATCTTTAAAGACCTTAATAATTGTTGTTTAGTTTACATCAATGATATTCTTGTTTTTTTCTAAAACTATAGAATAGCACAAAGATGATGTCTTAGCTGTCACACAAAGATGCACTGATCATGGTATTATACTTGATAAGAACAAGTGTATTTATACTGAACAAGAAACTGAATCTTTAGGTCTAGAGATAAAAGTTCAACAAACCATTCTTCAAAAACATATTTTGGAAAAAATAAAAATTTTTCTTGAAAAGATTGGAGATAGGAAGTAGTTAGAAAGGTTTCTTAGATGCCTTACCTATGCTTCTAATTTTATTAAATATTTAGCTAAACTGAGAAACCCATTGCGGCAGAAACTCAATAATAAAGTTAGTTGGACATGGAACCCTAGTGATTCAAAGATTGTTTGGACATGGACCCCTAGTGATTTAAATATTGTTCAAAACTTTAAAAACATGTATAAAAATCTTCTGTTTTTAATTTGCCTAATGAAGGAGGTGATTTAATTCCTGAGACAGATGCTAGTAATGAGCATAGGAGTGCGGTACTCAAAATCAAAAAAGGAGAAAAACTCTGTATATATTACATTAAAAGTTTTAATAAGGCAGAATGTAATTCTCACGAAGGAAAAAAAAAAAAATCCTTATAGCCATACGAGTAATTGAAAAGTTCTTAATCTTTTTAGCCCCAAAACCTTTTCTTATTTGAATTAATTGCAAAGGAATACTTGGTTTTGTGAAAAAGAATTTATCAAACATATAAGCACAAGGGCGGATCCTGCGTTGGCAATTATGGCTTAACTAGTTTTCCTTCTCTATTAAACACATACAGGGATCGAAGAACTCTCTGGTAGTAGTTTAACTTGAGAGCTTGCTAATGGTGATTATCAGAGTAGAACTCCTGTCAGAAAAGGAGAAAATCTAATATGAAATGCCATTGTTACTAGAACGGGTTTATCCTTCTAGTAAAGTCCTTATAGATAATTTGGAATTCCATATAAAAAGAAGATCACACTTTGGACTACTGTTTTCTGCCTACCTAATAACCTAAAGATTTTCTCTTCTAGAGTTACAAGTTAATTACCTAAGGTGTCCTTACGACATTCAAGAAAAAATAAGCTCTCATGTTTAAGAAAAATGATTCAATAAGTGATATACTGTCTGCATCGACTATTATCATAATTATTCCTATGACATCTGGGAATCATGGAGTGTTATAATCTACTTTCCCGATAAATCTGGAGTTGGTGGTGTTAGTTTCCCAACAAATTCTATCTCTCTAAATGACCCTGTGGTTAAAGCCTGGAATTACGGGATGATAGTTTACTTTATGGAATTCCTAGATCCAAAGTTCCCATTTTTCTTAAGACTAACTAAATTTTAGCAATGCATGTTCAGAAGGATCCATTGGATTCTTACATCTCCTGATAGTTTAATAAAAATCCCAAATAATAGATGGCTATATACGGAGGTACATTGTGCACTAATCGAATATGAAAATGGAAAAGCCAAGTCAGCTCATTATCTCGTTCAGATAATTGATTTTGACGACCCCAAGGATTGACGATAAGAATGGTTTCCAGAACTATGAGAATTAGCTACTGATCCTGCTTTACTAAGAGCCATCAGTTTTTGCAATATTTATCATCAAAATTGGGGATCGATTGAATGAGAAAAGACAATAATGCATTACGGAAACACTACTTTTGCTTATCACAATGAGTTTAACGAATATATGAAGGTAGAGGGAGCGATTTCAGAAGATGTCTTAGATTATCTCTTTGATGTTGAAGCTGGAAAATTCTTATCAGAAAAAGGAATCAGTATCTTTTTGAATTATTTGAGAAATGAGATCTAGAGCATCTTCAATTTGATGAACATTTTGATGATTATTTGGATAATGATGGTTTGAAAAATATTATTGGAGATGAAAGTATGCAGAACCTCAATAATGATGACTAGTCTTGTCAGCATTAAAAGGCTATGAAAAGTGATTGCACCATTATTGTACTATTTTAATAAGTGTCAGGTCTGTAAAATAAGGCAGTTTACTGTAGTTATGTGAATGTAACTGTAGTCATATGTAAAAGCAGTATGTACTAGACCTGTCAGTTCGGGCGGGCAGGTTAAATACGGGTCGTGTGTATTCGGATTTGGGTAAAATATGGTTCGGGTGTATTTCGGATTCGGGTAAAATACGGGCGAGTGTATTTCGATTTTACAGGTTTCAGATCAACCCAACGGGTTCAGAGCGCCTCTTCTGTGAGTTATTTTTCTTATTTCAAAATTAAAAATTCTGCATATTCATTAATCAAAATTGTCAGTATTTAATCAAAAGGCATAATAATTTTAATTTCTTAAAGGAATATTAAAAATATTTAAACTTTTTATTATAATATATGAACATCTTGAATGGCGCGAGTAAAGAATCAAACCCCACTTGATTTTGGGCAGATCGATCTGTACATTGAAAGAAGATCAATAGCGGGTCGACCATTTATAGGGCAACCCATTTAGAGCATTTTAATGGGTTGTAGCAGTTTGACTACTAATGATCTATTCAATAATTTAACATTTTTATTAACTAACATACCAATGTCCAATCAGGTAAAACTTTATTAATGGGTCAACCCCAATACTAAAGCGACTAGCCGTTTTCCCACCACTGGCATCATAGTTAAAGAATAGTTAGAACGAAACCACATATAATTGAATAAAAGAAGTACAAGATATTATCTTGCATTTATGACATCAAAAATTTAAACTATCAAAAATTAATTAATTTAAAAAATAATTAGACAAATTTGTTTAACTGAGCATATAGTGGTATGACTTACGCATATTTAGTGCTTGTGTTCTTTTAAATTAACTTTTTTTTGAAAGATTAGATAATTATTTCATGCACTTTTATACCCATTTTTAACCTTTTTTTTCATTTAAAAGTTGAGTATGATATTATTTTCAGAGAATGGAGAAGAAAAAATAAGTTTATTATTGTTTAATTTGTAAATAAATGCAATAGTTATATAATGTCTTTTTAAACAATTCGATAAAAACGACTAACCATTTTTATTAAGAGGGATAAATTAGAAAAAATATAAAAACTAAGTATATAATGTTCGGGTCAAACGGGCGGGTTTGGGTTCAGTCGGGTTTGACCAACAAATTTACCGGTTTTTCGGGTTCGGGTAGAGAAAATCGTGGGCGGGTTCGGGTTGGGTTTTCAGGTTGGGTCAATTTTTTTCAGGTCTAGTGTGTACTGTACTCGTTGGGGCATCCTATGTATCCCCATCCCCTCTATAAAAGGAGAACCTGAGTGTTGAGAGAGGGCACGATCATTTGAACATACTTGAGCAAAGGAGAAGTCGAGATTCTCCATTTCTCTTTGAGTGAGCATCTCTGACAATCTAAGTAGCTTAAGTCCGTATCAAATCTTTCCATTGTAATATTTCGACTTTTAAAATTTAAATAAAAGAAGTTTCCCAATAAGGAACGCTATTCAATTGAACGTTATGTCTTAAATATTATAATTTCTTGATTAAAATCCCACTATCCTTTAAAATATAAAAAGCTTAATTAAGTGACTACAGTCCAAGGTAGAAAATGAAACGAATCTGTGTTGTGCCTGATTTAAGGAATGTATGTTTGGGATTAGCAATATCTGTAAACTGGAAGCTAGAGGAACCCCAAGGTCCAATGCCGACTAAGTTCAAGTAACGGTCGAAACTCTCTAATTAAGTTTTAATTATTTTGCTAAGCATGGTAGGTGCATAACCATAGAAAGTATAATCTTTATGATATAAGTGGTAGACTGTAATAACTAGTATCAGTAACGTCATTATAAGAAGTTTAATCGTTTAAAACAAGTATATTTCTTAAAAAAAAATCCTAAAAATAGCTTATTTGCATATTTTATCCAATTTTGAGAATCTTTCTGCAATTTCTAAAAGTTTTGGGCCAAAAGTGAAAAAGGAAAGAGTATGGGAGATATTAAAAAAATTTTAACAGGCTTTCAGAAGGTGGCAAGAAATCGAAACATTATAGCTTAGGGTACTAAAAAATTAAGTCAAAAAAGTGAGACCCGAAAAAATCAATGATATCTATATAAAGGTACTAAAAGGTCAATAGCCCAACAAATGCAGGGCATAGAGGTAGTGCATTTTGATTGAGCCAGCAAGGTACTTTCAGTCAGAAATTGAATCCAAGGAAGAGGATTGCCCTGATTCAGGAAAGAATTGGGTCTTTGACTTGATTATTTTCAGGAAGGAATCAACATTGACACTTTTTGTATATTATGGATTATTCTACAATTTGACTACTTTGCATACTTTTGGTGGTTGTTGACGATGTGTTTTTTTGGGGAGGAGATGACATGCCTTGTTTAGCTTGGTATGATGCTTTCATTGCTTGTAACAACAAACTTTTGGTGGTTGTCAATGTTGTACGTTTTTTGGGGGAGAGTTGTCATGACTTGTTTGGGTTGGTGTTTATGTATTGAAGTAGCTTCCACTTCTTGTAAAGCATATGATAGTAGGACAAATATGTACTCAATGACTATTGCTCCAGTTTGGAATGTATGAATGCTTCCTCTTTTTTAAGTATGTCAGCTACTATTAACATTGTTGCAATTGTTCTTGAATCTACAAGGCTTGCTATAAGCTTGCTTGCTAATATCTACAACATACACTCGGTTAATTCACACTGAATCTGCAAAAATTATGTTGTATTTCACATTAAATACACCTTCCCATTCATTACAATGACAAACACTAAATCCCTCTTGACATTACATTCACAGCTTAAAATACCCACTCTCCATTCACTACAAAAAAGGTTGCATCCCTCCCCATTTAATTTTGCTAATCACCACACTTATAAGTGTAAAAATAGCAGTTGCCCACACTTAGGCTAAATGTGGGGAGGTTAAGTGTGTGGAAGTGTTCTCCACACTTAATGAAAATGTGAGTAGACCTATATTTCCTACACTTATAAATACGGAGTAAGTACTAATTACCCACAATTTATGCGTGGCCATTTTACGCTATGCCCACTCTAGAAGATGCGAGAAATCATAATTTTCCCCACACTTAAAAGTGTTACTAGTATCATTTTAGTTTTTTAAAAAATAATGCTAGTAATTAATGTAAAACTTATTAAGTTAAAAATAGAACAATTGTATACAATTGTTCTTTTTTTAATTAACAAGTTTTATACTAATTACTAGCGCGCATCACCCTACATAAATGAATAGAATTAACAAACCAACAAATTAAAATAGATCAAACATCAATTAAATAAATTACACATTAGTGCCTGAAAAAAATTAATGGTAGACACAACAACAAAGACTAAGGTAATCAAAACTAAATATTCATGCATTATTTTGAATCCATCCAGCTAATTTTTTAATTGTAGGTAGCTGATTGAACATTTTGTTGCTCTATATACTACCTAAAGCTATACTTTAAAAACATGCCTAACATCCAAGAATATATAAAAAAATCTCCATCTTCGTTTTCTTCACTGAGAGATGTGAGCTCCAGAAATGCAACATGTTAGACAATTGAAACACACTAAAAAAATGAATTATTAGAAAAGATAACCAAAGAGATTAAACTGCAAATATATTTGATTGCTGATACTACCTTTTCTTTACTGAATGCTAAAAGATGTGTCTTGATAGGGACTCTTTTTGGAGGAGCTGTTGAGATTAAACTACAAATATATAGCCTATTTTATCAGGCTAAAATGCATAAGAGCATTTCAAAGAATGAGGGTACAAGTCATATTTGACACATGCAAGTCAAACAGAGGCACTAGTAAAATAAGATTTTCAAGTTAAAGAAACTCTGGTTGTTTGAGGCATTGGAAGTTCACTGATTTTCTTGACAAAGTGGCAGCATTATCTGGCATCATGAAACCCAGTCAAAGCCAGATAAATAGTTCGTGAAATTGGTGTTGCTGAGAGTGTGAGAACATCAACAGAAGTTTTGAATGAAGCAATCAACACAAATATAAAAGCTAGCAACATGAAATCTTCGTCAACATAAATGGGAAAACAAATCCAGAAAGAATTTACACAAACCCATATCCACAAACTAGTACAAATCGCAGAAAGCTATTGAAATTACGCAATTTCAGGACTTACAAGAGATGGGTGTCGCACAAGAGTTTTCCTACACGTTAATGGCACATGACTAGCACTAAAGCAGTTTTGATAGGCAGCATTGAGAGGGATTGGAGGTCGACCATCGCTCGAGCTGCCATTTTCTCCACCACCATTGACCTTAATATTTCCTTCCATTTGGCATACCATGACATTCGACAATGATTCACCTCAAAGACAATTTAACCCTAACGCTAATCCTAACTCTAAATCAAACCCTAAAAATCGAACTCCAATTAACACTTTAGTTCAACCCACAAAACCTACACAAGAAGGAAAGTTGATAGATTCTATAGAGAGGGAGTTTATGCCAGCATCGGTCTCAATAGATGAAACCAAAAAGTATGTTGTTTGTGAAACACCCGCAATCTCAAAAGATAATGTTTTTAGTTCGAGTAAAATGAAGACCAGCACAAGACAAGTGAATTACTTATAGAATTACTTATAGAAGAGACTTCCATATGTAATGGAATGAGGGAAAATTACAAATGCAACAATATATGCCTCTATGAGACGTTGGGGTCACGCTACAACATATAACAACCTTAACCTCCCCCAATTAAAATGCTTAACCAGGACTCCATGTGGGATTTGGATATGGAAATTATTGGGTATAATCCATATTCGTTACCTAAACTATATTAGCAAACAGTGTAGTCAGATTCAGGAATTATTCACATGAGCATACTCTACAATGTTCAACTCAAAAATCAAATCAAAATAAAATCATATCAGTCCCTCAAAGTCCCACCAATGGCAGGTTGCTGGGTTAAAGGTACACAACATACCCTAAACTATGTAGAAGTCTGTTTGTTCAACCCTACATTTAGAAATGATCATGTCCAATAAAAAGGAATGGATTATAGAATACTTATGTAACATAATTTTGAGCTTATCATTTATCAGCAAAAACATACCACTGGTTCAACCTCCATAGTAAGTAGGTAAAATGTGTAAGGTAGAGCTTCCTCTTTAATCAAAATGAAAAGAAACCTAAAACAGGAAAGACTTAAGAATCAATTGCAGATATGCTCACTAAGAGACTATCTTGATAAACTATGGCAATTTGCAGTTGTTATCAACATGATAGGTGTTTTTTTCGGCTTTTCAATAAAGTGTCAAGATGACACCCAGTATCATGGTCATCAACCAATGGATCGTAGTAGCAGAACACAGTTCATCACTTAGCTACACTAACTTACCCTATCAAAGGCACCCAAGTTTGGACCTCAAGGGTTCCAATGCTCTCCTTAATAAATTTATCACCTAACATCACCTATTACCGTGTTAGGACAAAGAAGATGACAGTCAATAGACTTATCACTAACATCATTGTCCAATCTAATGAAAAATTTACTAGAATGTAGTATCCTACTCTTAAAGACAACAAAAAAAAGATAATAGACATTAAGTTTAATGCAATAACCAGAACAGGGGAAGGGTGAACAAAACTTAGGGCTTCCTTGCTCTACAACTCAACCTAGCTTCAAGCTCCATTCATGGTGGTTATCCGCATTCTTCCAAACCAGAAACAAAGTAAAAATAGGAGCAAGGGAAAAGGTTAAGGCATCTGCCTAGTTGAGAACCCAGATTAGTTTCTTGAGCACAACCAGAAACAGAGAAAAATGCTAAGCAACTGAGTAGTAGAGCAACACCAAGTCCAAATCGTGCAGTAAACAAATAGAGAAGAAATAGGGCATACGCAACAGAGAAGCTGAACAGGGGATGGGGAATTCGAAGTTAGCTGCGAACAACCCATAACCCAAAACAGTCTAATACAAGTTGAAATTCATCAAACCTCCTCCAAATCAAAGCAAAAAAATTCGATTATACAAAATTGAAGTTTGGAGAACGGATCTAAATTTCGGAATTAGAGTTAAAATACCGAAAAGTGAACCCTAAAATCTATAAAACAAAATTGAAAGTTAACCCTAAAAATCTAAAAACTGAAATCAAACTAACAAGAAACCTTAAATTTAGCCTTTGAAAATTAAACTAAACCCTAATAATACCCAGATTCCCCAATTCCCGATTACCTCGCCTAAACGCCGTTGCCTTCGATTTATACCTGAATCGGTTCGAAATCAGCCCTTGGTGTGGAATGGCATGGATGACTCCTGGCTGATGAAGATAGTAGAGCGAATGAGGGTGATTGTGGTGATGGGGGTGTTGATGATGGTGTTGACATGGAGTGAGTTCGAGAGAGATAGAGAGATGGCAAAGAGAGAGAAAGACGAAGGTTACTCGGGGTTTTTGATTTCTTTTTGCTGAGGGAGAGTAGAGAGACATGAGGAGATAACTAATAAGTGAGGATGGGGGTAGGCACGTGCCCAGCACGTGGGGGAACGGTAAATTTGATTATTTTTTTTTTTGTCTTTTAAAGTGTAGAAGGAAATTTATGGATTCCCCACACTTAAGAAGTGTAGAGCTAAAAAGTTCCGGATTTTTCCTCCCACACTTCCTATAGCATAGCCAGATAAGTGTGGGCATATACGTTATTTTTTATAGTGATTTCATCTTCTTCCAAAACACTTCCCTTCATTACAAAGTTCCTTTTCCATCTCAAGCTTTGGTTGCTAAAGCAATAACTAACAGAAAAAAGATTCCTATGCCTAGCAATACCATAACCCTAATTGCATCATATATCTTTCCTAAGGTTACTTTCAATTCCTTCTTCCCTTCTGCTATCTCCTTGTACACGCATGCTAGCTGCTCCTTCACAACTTTCAATTCATCTATTCTTATTAGTTATTCATCTTGCTTAACTTGCTTATTGCTCCTTTGTCTTCCTCTTGTAGCTCTTCCAAACACATTCCCTTCTTCCTCTGCCCACAACAAGAAAGCATCACAATTCACACAACTATAGTATGGCCTCATGAAGTTTTTGTCAGATCTAGAAACAAGATACTCCATTTCAGATGGTCCCTACATTTGGGATAGTGAACCTTTCGTTTTGAATCTTGGTCAGACCCTTAGCTTGAACTCCCATCCATGGCTACATAACTTAGATACAAGGTACAATAAGTATCACAATATTAATGTCATTATGAATATTTTGTATTCAATTCCCACCTCCAACTCATAATTTTCCAAATAATTCCATATCAGTATTCAACAACTTTAGAACTATAACTTAGGGTTTTGAATTTAAGATAGGTGAAGCTCACCTTCAGAAATAGAGGAACAAAGTTTAGTTAAACTTCTTCCTTTGCACAGGAGTAGCAGATACAAGCTCCTCAATCACTTCAGAGAGATTATAAAAGGAACAAAAATGGAAAAACTTGGTGAATGAACACAAAGGAATGACAGAGAGATGGAGAGAGGGGGAACGAACAGGTACACAAAGTGTGTGTGTGTGTGTGAGAGAGATTTCTTTTAACATCATTTCCCTTTTTAAAAAAAATATTAGGCTTTAAGAACACTGAGAGCATTTTATGATAATAATTCAAAAGGAAAGAAATAGTTTCATGAATTACATGACCCTTTCTTTCACAATCATGTACCTTAATAAATAGAGAAAAAGGTGAGGGGTATAAAAATGATTAACATAAAACTCATGGGGGTTTATGATAATAATTCAAAAGGAAAGAAATAGTTTCATGAATCATTTAAAAAATGGGATTCAGAGCATCTTCAATTTGATGAAGATTTTGATAATTATCTGGGTAATGATGGACTGGAAGATATTATTGGAGATAAGGGCATGCAGAATCTCAATATAGATGACTAGTCTTATCAGTATTAAAAGGTTCTGAAAAGTGGTTGCTCTATTATTATATTATTTTGACAAGTGTTAGGTCTGTAGCCATGTGTAAAATCAGTGTGTACCGTAATCGTTAGAGCATCCTATGTATTCCAACTCCTTTATAAAAGGAGAGACTGAGTGCTCAAAAAAGACACGGTCATTTAAGCATTTTTGAGCAAAGAAGAAGTCGGAATTCTTCATTTCTCTATGAGGAAGCATCTTTGATGATCTTAGTAGCTTAAGTCCCGCTTCAATCTTTCCATTTTAATATTTTCATTTTAAAGCTTTTAATAAAAGAAGTTTCCCAGTAGGGAACATTATTCAATTGAACCTTATGTCTTAAATATTATAATTTCTTGATTAAAGTCTCACTATCTTTTAACATATATAAAACTTAATTAGTGACTATAGTCTGAGGTAAGAAATGAAATAGATTTGTGCTGTGGTTGATCTAAAGAAGGCGTGGTTGAGATCAACAATCTCCGTAAACTGAAAGCTAAAGGAATGCCGAAATCCAGCACTAACTAAGTTCAGTTAACGGTCGAAACTCTCTAATTAAGTTTTAATTATTTTGCTAAGCATGATGGGCCTATAACCATAGAAAGTATAATATTTATGATATAAGTAGATTGTGATAACTAGTACTAGTAAAGTTGTTATAAGAAGTTTAATCATTTAAAACAAGCATATTTTTTGAAAAAACCCTAAAAATAGCTTATTTGCATATGTTACCCAATTCAGGGAGCTTTCTGCAATTTCTAAAAGTTTAGGGGCCAAAACAATAAGAAAAAGGACATAAGAGTCTCTTATTTAGAAACATAGGGTACCCAAAATGTTATTTTCAAAAAGTTAGGGATCAAAAGTTTGCTACCTTAAAACTCAGGGTACCTCAGAGTCATTTTTTGCAATTTCCTTTAGAGAACACTTCGAATTAATTAAGTCTAAATGAAAAAAAGAAAAAACAAATTTGTATTAGAAGACTTTGTTTGTAATGGGCCAACATGTAGCTTGATTTAGTCTGATAACGACGAAGAAAATAATAACAACTCCTCTCAATGTGGGTCCCACTTTTACAGGGCCTTTTGTTGAGATGGAAGCTTTTGAAACGTATTTGACATTAGAAACATCAAAAAATGATGCAAGGGTATGCTATGTTATTGGGAAACAACTTTAAGGCCATTCACTTTTTAAAAATTACTACATAGTATCTTAATTTATACAAAAACTTGTAGCGGGGCCCATTTTCGGTGAATGACATCGTGTTTTTGACGATTTGAGTGAGAGAATTTGAAAAACTAACCCAGAATGTCGAAATTGCAGCTGCTTTGTTTTCAATGGGCAACGGACACCCCTTTTCTTGTGGCTTTGTTATAAACACCCACCCCTACTACTTCCCCATCATATGCCTTTCCTCCATTGTTCCTGCCCACATCTTCACCACTTGACAGATATGGTTTTTATCTTATGTTTTTGGTTTGTATTTTTAATTTGTTATGTGATTTTTCATTGAATATAATTAGTTTTATTTTTTGTGATATAATTAGTTTTATTTTTTAAGAAATTTTATTTTATGTGTTATTATTTGACATTTAGTTTTTTTTCCAATTTCATTGAATATAATTAATTTATTGTGCAATGATAAAAAAATGTTTTAATTATGGACAAAATATTATGTGATAATTAGAAGCAAGAAAATGCCTATTGAAGGATCATCATCATCAAGATGCAACAGAGAAACTGAGGAAGAACCAGTTGTAATGTGTCCGAGGTGTAATTATCAAGCAATAGGTAATGTGTCTCATTCAAACCAAAATCCAGGAAGGGGTTATTATAAATGCTTGTGATGCGAGAAGTTCGTGAAGTGGATAGATGAAGTTAATTATGATTGTGATGAGAAGATTTTGAAGAGTTTCAATGATGAAGGTGGGGTTGAGCGGGATCTGAATGATGCTAAAGTTGATTAGAAAAGGGAAAAATATGAAGCTAATGTTTCTAATTGCAGTTATTATAATTTTTCATTTTTTATGGTTATGTGAAGGCAAGGACAATATATGTATGTCAGAAAGCAAGGTTGTACTTGAAAATTCGTTAATTAATGAACAATTTGGCTTAACATCTGCTCATTGATCATAACATATGGTAGATGATTGTTTCAAGTAAAGCTCCTTTGGCAACTAACTGCCTAAAAATACATAGGGCATATTACTCCATTATTCCTTGTACAATTACCCTAACCCCTACAAAATATGTAAAGTACTTAAGCCACAAAAACATAGGGCATTTGCATCTATTCTAATGTTTGCCAGGGCCCTGCACAAAATACAAAGTATACAACAACATTTGCCAAAAAAATAGCCACCAAATTCCAAACCAAGTTTTAGCAAACCATGAGATAGTCACCAGCAGTCACCAAAAACAGGGGAGAAAGCAGTAGGTAGCTGCCAGCATCCTTTTTAAGATGCCTGACTGGACTGCGTTGGAGGGCATGTTATCACCAATGCCCTTGGCTTTGATTGCTTTGCCCTTGCTTATTTTGTTTGCTCATCTCCTTCTGAATTTTCTTTCCTTATCCTCTTCTCTACTCCTTCTGAAGTTGCTTTCTTTTCTTCTTGTTTATTATCCCACCATATTAATCTCTTAATTGGTCTTTCACAGGTAGCTGAGTTGTGCCCCAACTGTTTGTATTTTTGACATCTAATTGACAAATTTCAAGTGAACATTCAATATAATAAGAAGCAAATGATATGCTTTCTATAACAGGTGGTAGAGGCTGAGAGTCTCTTTTATTGTATTCTTCTAGTCTTCCTTTCTTCAGTTGTGCATATGGTGCATCAAGTTCTGGGAGGGTTCTCTTTTCCTACATACCTGGAGTAGAAATATGACGCACTATGGTATCATACAACTTCATGTACTTGTGAACCTTGAACCAATCATCACAGTAATCTTCAAGCTTCTCTTTTATCCTTAAAATGAACCTTGTAGCACATTTGCAAGGTATCGCACTAATCTGCCACCTTTGATAATCACATAATCTTTCCCCCAACCTATAGTAAAGTTGGTTTTGCCTTTAATGACATCAAACTCCCTCCTCCTTGCGTGGGTGATGTTACTGCAATTCATACTTTTTCGTTCAATAAGCTTTAACTTCTTCTCCACATAAGGAACTACTTTACCCTCCCATGATTGAGCTTTTTCAAATCTCTTCACAAACCTTCCTCCCACAAGCTTCCTAATAACGTCTAGCATTTTGAGAATAGGCTTACCCTAAAATTGAGGATAGTATGGTTAAAACTTTCCACAAAGTTATTTGTGTTGTCAGGATATTTTAGGGTATGATCAAACTTGAATATGGCCTAGTGCTCTAAAGGTTCACTATCGCTCAACCAATGGTATGCTGCATCATCTTTTTCCTTAATTTGTTCCATGACTTTCTCATGCACATAAGCAGAATATGCATTTGCAGCAATATAGAAATAAGCATAGAACCAAGCACCTAGGTATAAATACTAGTACCAGTAAGAATCAGACACATTGCAAAAAGTAAAACAACTGAAACTATCAACATCTTGTATCCATTGTAAAAAGTTAGGAGAGAGAGCTTATTACCTGGGTAAGATGATACAAAGTTTTTGTACAAATGGAAGACACAAACCCTTCTTCTAGCTGTTGGTATAATTTTGTGCAGTACACTTATGATCCCCTGTAGTGAAGGAAGTTATTTTGCATGCATTAGTTATTAAAAAAATAACATACAATATAGGGCTTGCAAGTATTTAAGGAAGTTAGCTTGTACCTGTAAGATAGTACAGTGAATCTAAACTGATTATCAATAGCATCAAGAGCTCTCACAAGCTCATCCAAGAAGAAGCACCATTCTTGGTCATTTTCTTTCTCAACAACTACATAAGCCAAGGAAAATTGACCATTATTCCTGTTAAGGCCCATGGCGGTAATCAACGCATCCTTGTACAGTCCCTTTAAATGACAGGCATCAATCCCAATAATTGGCCTGCAACATTGTTTGAATAAAGAAATAGCTGCCCCAATTCCTATGAATAAATGCTTGAAGGTGGGGTCCCCTTGCCTGGACCTTCCTCGATCCAGTTTATGAAGCATGTGGACCCAGGATTCTTTGCTTTGAATTCCTCAATATAGTGAGCTAACATCCTATAACCCTCTTCATGTTTGCTGCCAATAATCTCTCTCATGTTTTTCATAGCCCTCCAATAAGTGTATTTAGGGACTTTAATGCCCAACTTCTTCATAATGCACTCCTATATCCCTGGTACTTTCATCTTTGGACTAGCTCTAAACACTAACAACAAATGGTTCACTACCTATTTTGAGGTTGCCATCCTATTTTGTTCTAGATTAGGACAAGAATGTTTCCTTGTGATTGTCTTCACCATCTATGTAAGTTTATCAACAAGAACACTACAATGGATCCTCCAATTACACCTAAGATATGCACATTTCTCTGTGCACCTTATCTTCTCATTTTTTATCTTTGTAAATGAAACCCTTCTTGAATATAGAGATCCTTGATCACTTGTAACATATCCTGCTTGCTTGCAAATATGTGCCCCGATGCTAAACTTACACTTCCATCTTTATTCTTGCTCCACATAACACACTTGTTGAACACCCTGCTCATTTTGTTCACATCTAGATTCCTATCATGCTCATCATGAATGATCTCTATCCCAAAACCCATTCTAGACTCAGTATCAAACTCCAATTCTATATCATCAAGTCCTTCATAAGAGATGAAGCTCTCTTCATCAAGAGAAGTGTCACCATATTCATCAACAGGCACTTGCTCAGCTTCATTGAAATCAACATCCTCACTATCATCATCGCTCATTTCATCTCTCTCATTATTTCTTCTTTCATTTTGCATTTCCCCAACACAGTCAATGAACTTATCAACATGGGGTTCAGGCTCTTTTGCTAATATGTTTACATCAAAATCAACAAGTTCAGTAAGGTTAAGGGCCAACAGGTCCAAGCATACCATTGAAACTGAGGAGGTAGGGGGTTGTGATATATTCCTATATTGTGTTGACCTCCTCCTAAGGATTCTTGGTGGAGTAGGGGCCTTAGTTGATAATACATGGGAGCTACCCTTGGAAGATGATGTCTGTAATCTTGTCCTAGGCCTAGAAGAAGAGGTTGGGTTTGCTTGTGGAGTAGGCTCTTTTGGGGATACTTGTTTGCTTTTTAGGTCTATGGTCTTGTCCCAGGCCCTACAAGAGGTGGTTGGGCTTGCCTATGGAGTAGGCTCTTTTAGGGATGCTTTTTTTTACTTCTGAGGTATGTGATTATGTCCTAGGCCTACAAGACATAGGAGAGTTGGGTGTAGGTTGGGAAGTGGCAAGTGATGCTTTAGAGGACCTTGTCCTAGGCTTGGGAGAGTTTGGTGTAGATTTGTGTGGGGATGATATGTAAAAACAGTTGCTAGATGTGATTTGTAAGCTTGAAATCATAGGTTGAAAATATGGGTTGACTATTAGATTGTTTGCCCCATTTGTAGCAGTCGAAGGCTTAATTCAGTCTCAGGCTCGAAGACTCCTACATTATTCTTATTCCTATCAATGCTTGCTATTGCTAGCTGAATATTTGAAGCATTTTTCTAGTCAATCAAATATATAGGATTGCGTTTATGTTTCTTCCCCTCCTAATAACTAACAAGCCTAATCCAATCACCATCACAATCTAAAGGCTACCTCTGATTCTCTTTGTTTGGTGGATGCCATTGAAACCTAGTAAATTATGGGAAAACAAAACCAACTTGACTAGCCAAACTTCTAACATCATTATACAAGTTAACTCCTTGATACTGGCCTAAATCAATATCATCAATATGTACCATCTTGTCCTTGTAATGAACTACAATAGATTTTTCACCCTGTTTAGCACAGAAATTAGAAAGCATAGAACACAATGAAAATAGAGAGCAACCTTAGAGTTTTTACACCGCTGCTTGATGTCAAAACAAAAGCCACAGACATGGACCGACATCCCACATGCACATGAACAATAACAAGCCCCAAGTTATAGTCCAACACTGCCAAAAGCCAACATACGTATCAGATGCACTATGATGATAATAAAACAGAGAGCAGAGACACATCCTCAACTAAAACCCTAAATTTTTTGTGACCAAAACTAAAATTCTTTACATCAAGTCTTAAAAGTCCCTATTCATAACCCCGTAGCAAATTCAAAACAAATATCCACAACATTACCAAGATATAGGCTTGAAAACATAAAACTCTAGAAATTACCCAAATGTAAGTTCTACTTACATTTACCCCTAAATCACCCACCACACATCACATAACACATATTTTGGGTTGAAAATAAAAATTAACCGAAAATCACCCAAACCGAAACCCAAAAAATTGAAGGCACAACCAACACATGACAATGGCGAGATAGAGAGCAGAGACACTTGCCATTTTAAATATTTTTTAAGAAATTCACTGTAGCATCAAGATCTTCAAGCTCCTTCATCAGCAACAATGCCGATTTCAATGAGGTGGAATGATCTGGAGAGAGAGAGTACAATACGGGGGGGGGGGGAGATTAGGTTAACAAATCTTTAAGTTTTATATTTTATATTTCTAAAACAAAAAATAAAATTAATTTTACTCATTTCGCTGACAGTTTGGTGGTTTCATTAGGGCATGTTGGTAACTTCACATCGCATGGAACTCCATTCATCGAAAATAGGCCCTGATCTAAGTTTTTGTATAAATTAAGGTACTACGAAGCAATTTTTAAAAAGTGAGGGGCCTTAAAGTTGTTTTCTAATAATATAGGGTACCCTTGTATCATTTTTTCCAATTCCATACACTGAAGTTGTGGATTCTTTTTGTTGGGGCTTCACTAGAAGTGGTGAGTTTTCTATAGAATTGGCAAACTAGAGAGTGCATGATAACCTTCCTAAGGATAAACCTTTATGGCAGCATAATTGGAATGGGAAGTTGGATGTTATGCCTGAAATCAAAGTTTTCCTATGGCATTTTTGCCATAACACTTTGTCTTCATGTGGCATATTGCTTCAAAGTGAACTCCAACTGGATCCTATTTGTCTTACCTATCCTAATGACATTGAGGATCCAAATCACATCTTTCTCCATTGTTCTATGACAATAAAAGTTGGGGACTTGGGTGTTGTATCTTAATGGCTTCCAGCTTTTCTATTTTCCTTGTCTCCTTCTTCTCTCGGAGAAAACTGCATTCGTTGATTTGTAACCACTTTCCCAACTTTTTGCAGTTGCCTCACTCTTGTAGAGTACCTGAAAATCTCGTAATGCCTTAATTATAATAATGACAACCCAAAACCTATGGGGACCTTACTACCTTTAAAACATAGTTGGCAGAATGGAAACCATGAACTTTGTCCACATAACTCTCCTTCATCTTCTTCATGAACTCATTTCCACCACACTGACCACCATCCTAAGACCACTCACTTCATTGGATGGAAGTTACCAGCATGGGACTCCATCAAAATCAATGTAAAACACTAGAAAATTCGTTGTGGAGAATCAAGGTCAGGATGGACCGACCTGGACCCGAGTCATGTCAAGGGAGTTTTGAATAACTATTTCGCTTTTTGATTGACTCTTTTATGTTTTGATTTAGGTTGGTTTCAGTTAAACAACATTTTCTTTTTAGTACGTTATTTTCTAACGTAAACATCGCTATTTTCGGACCAACCTTTCGTGATTTTCCATAGCTTTTGAAAAAAGAAATGTATTTTTGGACCGATCATGTATTTCTAGACCGACCCCCTCCTTTCCCCCCCTTGGCCATGTATATAAAGAAAAAAAAAAGAAAATAATTAACGTAATCCTAGAAGGGGTAGAACTCCCCACTCACCCCACTTCCCTCCCTCCCTCTTAAATTCAAAAATTTAACCTAAACTACCCACACCCACTCTCCCCATCTCATGCCTCACTCTCTCTCACTCTCACGGCTCCCTTTCTACATCCTCCCTCTCTTTCTTCCTCCACCCTAGAACCACCATCACATACACCAAGCAACCACCAAGCCGCCACCATCTCTTTTGCTTTCAAAACAAAGGAAAAAGAGGAGAAGATAGAGCATGTTTGAAGAACTTCACCCTTCTCCTCTTCTCTTTTGATTTTTGATCGTTTTAGTTGAAATCACAAGGTTTAATTCAAGTCTAATGTTTTCTTTCAGCTTTCTCAGCATTAAATTTGAGGGAAGGCGGCGTTCCCATCGAATTGAACTCGAAATCGATCCAAGGTATTTTGCCACGATGTTTTTAATATCGTTTTAATTTTAGTTTTGGTAAAGAAGGGATTATTTTGGTATGATTGGGTTTGGGTAAGGGTTTAATGATATTGTTGAGAATGGATAAATTTTTGGTGCACCAATACTGGGCAAAAACGGTGCATAAGAGAGAGGAGAAAAAAATACTCAGATTCTTCCCTATTTTACCCTGACTTTGAAAGTTCATGGGAATTAATCTAGTTGTTCAAAAATTCTGAAATTTTTATGGTAGATGGATTGGAATGTGAAAATTATGTGGGTTTTCGAATCAAGTGAATCGGAGTTAAACTGAAGAACCTATGGCTGAAATACCTAACCCTATAAAAATCAAGGTTGTTGGTGTAGGTTTTGATTTTTTTGAAGTTTTGACCTAGTTACGGTTCGATTTGGCAGAATCTCTAAACATGAAAGTTGTAGTACACAAAATTATCTTTGTAATTTGGGGAAGACGTTGATTTTTGGAAGTAGGAAGAAAAATGTATGGATTTCGGAAGTGAGGTTAAAAACCTGGGCAGAAACTGGAAGCTGATATTGGGACTGTTACAACCACGGCTTTGGGAAAATTCCCTAGGTCAAAATTGGGAGCTAAAAATCATGAAATTTATTTGGTGTGAACTTCTAGATGTAGGAAAAAATCCCATTTTGGAATCGGACCATTTCGAGTAGCATAGCCCAAGATGCAATAAATTCTTCAAGGGACAGTCATGGAAAAACAGTCACTGACAGTTCTGAAATAACTGAGATTATGACCTAGTTTAGGACAGAACCGGGCCAAACCCCGAATAGAGAAAATGTAGGGGACGACTTAAGGTTTCGGGATCGACCTAGAACACTGAACTTGGACGCCGAAAACAAAAGTTATGGCTGCTGAAGGTCGCACCCAGAATTTCGCTAATTGACCCTTAACTAGGGTTAAGGATGGATTGAACTAAAAAGTTAGAGAAATGTTATAAAAAAATTTGGGAGGACCAAAGAGGTCCTAAATTAAATGTGGACTGATTGTGGACTATACATAGGCCAGGTGCGGACCAGGGAACCTATTGTTAAGTAACCGAGCCCGTAAACTGTACGGTAACCAGGTAACAATCATGCTCTAACCTTTCCCTGTGTGGCTCAATTGAGAATGTTTTGGAACGTGAGTAAGAATTTCCGGCTTTACTGTTCAAACTAAAGGAACACTGAATCATGAATTGAAAAATAAAGGCATGATGGAAACAATGTGTTGTGTATGTTCTGAAAAAAAGATTGAAACTTGCTATGTTAAGAAAGTCGAAACATAATGTGATTCCGAATGGAGACATAAACTTTCATTGCGTTGCTGTAGGAAAGGTGCTTGAAATCGAATGAACTGATTGTGCTATGTTGACTCCAGTAAGGAGTAAGAACCTATTAACTAAAACAGACTGATTGGGCCGAGTTTCATGTATTTGAATGAGTTGAAGGCTATAGCCTTCCCCGGGTAATAAGTGCATGCATGTGAGCGGCCACGTGCTCGGTTGAGACGTGGGCCAGGTTATCGGTAACCATCTGTGTTGGTGGTAGGCCATGAGCAGTTAAAAGGTAACCGCTTGAGCAGCGGTATGACCAGGAATGAGTTAAGCGGTTGCGCTGTGACAAGCACAGGCCATGAGACCCACTGGGGTCGCTCCCCCAAAACTGAATTGAAACTAATGCATGTTGAACTGAACTGTGGAAGTGTGATTCTGAAAAGATAAGGAAGGAAGTGTGATAACGACTTGTGTGCTTGAAAGAAGTGTTGCTGTCCCTTCCCCTTAAAATGTTTTCAAAAGGAATTTGTGTGCGTGTTTGACTGTTAGGGGTGCTTGTTACTGAGTTCATCTCACGTTTATAAAATGTTTTGTTTTCAGTTGATGTGAGTAGGCCAGGTGTTGGGGATGTCAAATTTGTGTGAGGCACGAATGCTACAAGACTATAAGTTAGGGTTGGATGGTGATGAACAATAGTTATTACTAGTTGTTGTTTTTTTTTTTTTGGATTTGGTTGGATGTAATCTTCTTTGTATCGAAGATTTTCCCTTTTGTTTGTTTTATAAGACTCGATATCTAGCCTGGTATTTCTAAGAAGGAGATATGGCTGTAACACCCCGCTAGGTTGACCCGCTGCCTTTAAGGCTGTTTGGCCTTAAACATGGAACTAGAAATATGGGGGTGTTACAATCAACTTTGATGGGTTCAAATGCAGGCGTAGTAGTAGGATTTGTTATTCATAGCTAGCAAGGAAACTTCATCATGGTAGGTTTCTACTATATAGAGTAAGCCTCTGTATTGGTAGTAGAAGCAACAACAATGAGAAATGAAATTAAGGTTGCGTTGCAGAAAGGTTGTTGTCGGATCCAGGTTGAAGGTGAAGACCAAATCATCATCAACGTAATGCAAACACAAATGGCTGATAGCTCTGACTATTCAAGACATTTCGAAACATGATTTCATGTTGTTTATCTATTTCATTGACTTGTATTTACTGTGAGGGTAATATGATAGTTGAATGGATGCCCAAATTAGTTGTTCGCTTAGATCTTATTACCTTTTTATTTTTTCTTTCCCACCTTGCCAAGAATTTCTTTTTATTCCAGTTGATGATAATTTTAATAAAACCCTTGAAAGAAGGGCTACCTAATGTTCTTGTACTAACTTTTCAAAAAAAAATTATTATGTCAATGTCATGGATATAGTAGTTTTCATAGTTTATCCTTTACATACTTTTTTTTTTGAATAGTAGATACACAAAACAATAATATCAGACTTGAGAAATTGACTTTTTGACGATAAATATAGGACATAGCAAGTGTAAATATTGACAAATTTTAATAAAGGCTGCCCAACAAAAAAGAGTCTTAGAGCTTATGAAAGTAAGATGTGTCCCCATCATTAGATGAGCAGTCTTTTAATTAAGATAAAGTTATGATAGAAGCAAGCATGGTAACACATTCCTTATAGTATAATTGGAAGTTGTTAACTTATAACATCGAGAAGATACATACCTAACTTTAGCATTATGATTAATGAGTTGCACCTTTTCCTTGTTTAGCCTATTCATCTTTAACAGGGAACGCTTTCTAAATACTAAATTCCTTTTAAAACTATCTAGGCAGAAGATGGTAATATAACTTTATTGTCATTTAACAAGCAAAATATCAAATCGAAGGATGCGACAATGTTATTTAGGGGATACCAAAGTTGAGTGCTGAAATATAATATACTTGAGCACGTGTGGTATTTGAGCGAAGACCACACTCGATTAGGCTCGAAAATTTAACCACGTGTTCCACTAATTGCGTAGTGGTGGTATTGCTTTCGTCAAAATGCAACTTTCATTATGCAAGTTCCGTATTGTTTAAAGAATTAGTCATTATGGGTATATTTGGTAAAATTAGTTGTTTTAGTAATGACTACCTGTTTTGCTAGCTGTTAGCGCTTTTACAAGCAATTAGTTGTGACCCACTAATGGTTAGTTGTTGGTTGTTTAACTAGCGATTTAAAGTAAATACATTTGGTAAATGTAACTGTTGAAGTAACAGGTTTACGTAAAATGACTAAAAAATGTACAATAAATACGAGTTTCTAGTAAATAAAAATAAGAATTTTGTAATTTGCAATGCAATTAGAGGTGAGCAAAAAAATCGGGTACCCAATCCCGGACCCAGAACTGGTTTGGACCTAGCGGGTACATACCCGGATCCTGTTAGACTGGTTCAAAAATTTAGGACTTGGTTATAACCGAGTCCAGAAAATTTGGACCTAGACCTAGACCTAATACCCAGTATCCGGTCAAAATTTAAAGAATTTTGACAAAAAATATAAAAAATAAACCCTTATTCCTCAAGAGATGTATCTTTTGTTCTGAGACCCAACTCTTAACTACCCTAATTTAACCCTTTGTCTTTTTTACTTTCAATTTACCCCCAAATTACTCTTTATGTATCTCAACCGCCATGAATTTCTTCCTTCAAGCTTTAACTCTTTTCCTCATGAGCCTTGTTGCTTACAACATGTTTGTTTTTGTATTCTTTTGATTGTTTCCCTCTCTTTCTCTCTCTATTTCAAGTGAATTAAAATAGTTTTTAGGCCTCTCATCTGTTTTGTAATCTTGATTTGTGGGTTTGTGATTAATATTGTCTCTAATTCTCTAAGTTTATTTTAAAGTATGTGAAGTCTTCTTTACTGCTAATTTTGTATTTAATTTAGCCTTATAATTTGGTTTTTAGGAATTCAGCTTCAGATATGAGTTCTCAATTTTTTTCAATCCATCACTCTCCCTACTTTATTAGGGGGAGAATGAAAAAAAAATTATTTAGGAATTGGGTAACCGGAACTGGACCCGGTCAAATTCTAGGACCCAGTTCTAACCTGGTTTGGTTCTAATTTTAGAACCCGACTCCATCCGGGTTCGATTCTGATTCTCATAATTCCAACCAGGTACTCGGTCCTGCTCAACCCTAAATGCAACAACTAAATAGAGGTTCTTAAAAGTTACTTTCATTAGCTTTTGAAAAACACCACATAAACTTCTAACCACTACCTCATCCACTACTTTACCGAACATTTTTAAGTAGTGGTCCATAATATTTTGATCACCATAAACCACTAACCTCTACTTCAACCTCTATTACCGAACATATTCTATATTGTCCAATGAACAAGCCATCGAATGAAATTTAGTCATTCATGAATATGTCTTTTAGAATGGCATGTAGTTTGTTTAATTTGTGAACAAGGAAAGAGGAATACATGAACCTGACCAGCTCAATAGATGTCGCAAACAATAAAGAAATCTGCACACTTTAGAATTACCTTTAGACTCAAAGATTAAATCTCATAAGTAGATAGACTTGGCAAAAATAACCTAAATTAAATTATCTCAATTCAAAAATGAATTGATGTAAAAAATAGCCAACATGAAATCCAGCTCAAAACATGAAGTTATCTAAAAATGAACTAAAAACAACCCAATCATTTTAAACCAAAGTTATTTCTCAGCTTTGCAAGGCAAGTTTATAAAATGTACATGCTGAAGAACCATTTCAACCAAAAACTTAAGCTAATGGTTGAAGGTACAGGAATTGATTTATACTCTAACACGCATTCTCACATAAATGCCCTTTGGGCTTGAAGTGTGGTTGTTGCAAAGACTCCCTCTACCTTGCTCAATAGATCAATATGGGGGCTGCTGAGATTTGAACTTGAGGTCTCTCGCCCAGAAAGACTCTGATACCATATCCCAGAACCAATTCAACCAAAAGTTTAAGCTAATAGTTGAAAGCCCATGAATAGGTTTATCCTCTAACACCCCTCATGTGAATTCCCTTTGGGCTTGAAGCATCATTGCAAAGGCACCTTACCTTGCGCAATAAATCAATATGAGAGCTGATAAGATTCGAACTTGAGACCGTACTTCTCAGTTAGAAAGGCTTTGATACCATATTATAGACCATATCAAACAAAAGTTTAAGCAGATAGTTGAAGGCCCAGAAATAGGTTTAGATTATAACAGTAATGATCAACTAGCCTGAAGTCAACCCAAACAAAGCATCCAAGCCGATATTGATCACATGACCAAACTTAAAGTTAATCCGACTGAAAATATAATTGAATCAACCATTTATCAGGTCTACTTGTCTGCGACATTATTTATAAGCAGTATGCCAAGATATAGTCGTCATCCTAGTGATATAGTTGTGAGTAGATACTTTATACTAAATAGTTTTATAGACTAACCCAAGCATAAAAGTTGGATTATGGAATATGAAAGATTAATAAAAAATGGGGGGGGGGGGGGGGGGGGGAGTGAGGGGAGTTAATCCTCAGGTACCCATACATACGTGAGATTAATAATTCAAGGCCTAAGTTTTTAGAGTGAATATTTTAGGAGCTCGAAGTTTGCTGAACGAATTTTTTAGGTACCCTCCATTTTTTTCTTGACACCCTAAACTTTTAAAATTTGCATTTAAACTCCGATCCTTAAAAACTTCCTTTCGAAAATTTTAAATTTGTGCATGATTAATTTCTCTCATTAGTACTACTTGAGGTCCTCTTTCATTTGGTATTAGAGCCACATGACTAAAAATAATTAAGATTGTTAAGCTAATTAATAATTAATTAAGCTAATTAACTGTGTTTAATATTTGAATCATCACCTACTTGTCTTGATCCCAATTATTCACATATTGTTCACTAACCAGAAGGAACCACTTCAGTCGCACCTCAATTAAACTATATTACTAATATAGTTTTATAATTAAAAGTTGAATTAGCAAAAATTTAAGACTGAAGTTAAAGATATTAAGAAGCAAATATCTGTAATCCACTTTTCTTTTGTTAACGAAATCATAAATAGTGAAAAATAAACTTTAAGCATTGGCACTCCATTTCAGCATAAATATCCTTTCCAAAGCCCAAATAACAAAAATCCATTTCCTTTGCATGATATAAAATTCAAAAGAAAGTAGGAGAAAAATTAGCTGAAAATCATAATGAAAAGGTAGTGAAAGAAGAAAAGGATGGAGTATAAACATTTTAATATGGAAGAATTATAGAATAAGTTTGACAATGAACAAAATCTGGAAGAGCTAAACAAAATCATGAGCACGATAGTTGATAAACAAGATATATTATTTGATGATAATGAAGCGACAAGTAATGTTCAATTAGAAGAAGAAATATATGAGCGGATAAACCTAATTAAGCTCGAAGATCTTAATGTTGTACCTTTAAAAGAAATCAGAAGAAAATTAGATTAAAAATATGGTAAAATAGTATTTGATGATGAAATTAATGAGATTAGAGAAGAACTTAATGTAGACGAGATTGAGTCTAATTTAGTTAACAATGTTATTCTTAAACCTGAAGAATTTGGTGAACCTTCTAGAAGAAATACTCATTTTATGAGACCTAGACATGTTCCAGCAGAACAAATAACCAATTTTGCCTTTGGGTTTATCCCAAGGAAAACCACGACCTTTGAAGAAATTGGCCTTACTCCAATTAGTCAAATAGGGTATACCCTAAACATCGATGAGGCTCGTAATAAAGAAGAAATATTTGAGCATTGGAAAAAAGGAATGAATAGTATCTTAAATTTAAATGCCACATGGACTGTAGGAAATTTATTAAATTATACCGATCATAGTTTTTCTGGAATTGTAATTGACTAGTATCATTCATTAAATGACAATGGTAAAAATGCATTAAGAATGATGGAAACACCAACCACAATGTTAAAAAATTTATGTAAGAAAATCAAAACTGAGTTTATCGGAGCTAAACTTGATTATGAAGAAAAACCAAGAGAATGGCAAAGAAAAATTAATGTAAAACTTGATTATTATCCAGCCAGGAAAAACAATTGTTTGTGTTAAGCATGCGGAGAAAATGGTCAATATACAAATGAATGTAAAAGTAGGAAGAATAACAAGCTTATTGAAACTTTAGGAAGCCTAGACTATTTTGAACTTAGCGAGGATAAAGTGTTAGATCTATCCCTAAAAAACAAGGGAATTGTTGAGATTTTACCAGAAGATGAATATGAAGAAACTGATCATATGATAGAAGTAGCTCAATCAGTCTAGGTAATCTTCAAGGAGAAGAATTTATTATAGACAATGAAAATAAAGATGTTAAACGAGGTTTGGTCCTTCCTATAATTCAGAAAGACATTATCTATAAAAAATCCATCTTTCAATTGAAGAATAAGTACGTATGTGAAATGATGGAAAGAGATTTAGACCTAAAAGATTGTGAGTATGACATAGGAGAGGTTAATCTCATCAATTGGGAAAATATCCTTAAGCATAACAAAGATAGAAAGTATAGATATATCCGTGTTGGAAGTGTCCAAGTGTAAATTACTCCTTTATAGTATTATGACAAAGATATTGATCGTTATGCTCTGCTATATGATATCAAGCATACTAAATTTAATAAATCAAATTATCACAGAGATTAAGACCAACTTATGTAATGGATCAGTAGAATTCAATTGCCGGACTGGATATTATGTAAGCTTAAAAGACGAAATTGCTAAAAATTTCATATTCCTTAAGATAAAAACAGTTGGGAAGTATATGAAAAGATGAGGTTTTCCACTGAGAATATTTTGGAAAATAATATACAAACTAGATAATACCATAAATCCAAAGACTAAGGTAACAATGATAGCAGGAGAAAAGTTTAAAAATCTTACCCCTATGCAAAAAATCCAGAGGATTAAATCAAATCATTAGGAGATAAAAAATGATAGGTCATGGATATCTAGTTTTACCAACCCCACAAAAATCAATAAGAAAAATGTAATAAAAATTGATGAGAATGGTAAAATTACCATTGAACCCCAATCATTAAGAAGTATGAGTGTAAGATCAGAATGGGGAGAAGGGTCTTCATCAACTAGAGAAGAACTTAAAGAAGATGATACAATTAGCATGACCAGTGAAATAAGTAGAATGAGTTTCGAACCAGCAAGACACAGTGTAAATAGAAGTATGAGCCGAGATAGGAAAGTCATTGGATACAAAATAAGAGCTATTGGTGAGCCAATCTGTGAAGATAAATTAGTCAAAAATCTAACTATAGAGATATGTTATGAAGTCACCAACACAAATCCTAATATCATCTATATCCCAATAAGTGTATGTTTAGACGGATATAATAAATATGAATTGTGTGCCTATATAGATAGTGGTTCTGTATGCTTTGAAAAGTGATTATTATTTTCAGAATTTACGTGCAAAAGAGCCAACAATCCTTTACAAGTAAGGATAGCTGACAATAGCATTGTGAGCCACAATGAAGCCATAGAAGGGTTATCTATAGAATTAGAAGCTCTATGACTACTGATCAATCCTCTCATGATATGATTATTGAAAATAATTTTTAGAGAATTACACAGACCATTAACCAAATAATACTCACAAGAAATGGTCACCTAGTTCCCATTGATAAATTAAATAAAGGTTACACTCATTAGAAGATTGAGTTTATGCGCAACCAGCATTGTGAGAAGGTAATACATGTACAATGTGAGATTACACTAACAATCTCACTACTTGAGTTATCTATTAAAGAACATATTAGTCAACTAAATGAGCAATTATGCAAAGAACGCTACTATGGTAATCCTCTAAAATTTTGGGATAAAGATAAGACATTTGCAAAAAATACACTGTTAAACCCCAACACTATTATTCGGATCAAACAAATGGTTTATACATACTAGGATATCCAAGAATTTGATACACAAATTAAAGAATTTCTGGATAAAGGACTAATCAAAAATAGCAAAAGTCCTCACACTAGCCCCGCTTTCATGATAAGAAATCATGCTGAAGAAAACAGAGAAAAAGCTAAAATGGTAATCAATTAAAAAAATCTTAATGATAATACTGTGTTTGATGGTTATTATATTCCTAACAAAATAGTCCTTTTTAATAGAATTTAAGGACCCTCTTGGTTCTTGAAAATGGATAGCAAAAGTGGATATTGACAGATAAAAATGGATGAAGAAAGTATTCCTTTAACTACTTTTAGTGCCCCCTCAAGGACATTATGAGTGGATAGTAATGTCATTCGGCCTTAAAAATACACTTCAAATATTTCAAAGAAGAATGGATGATATCTTTAAAGATCTTAATCACTGTTGCCTAGTTTACATTGATGATATTCTTGTCTTTTCTAAAACCATAGAACAACACAAAGATGATGTCTAGCTTTTATCCAAAGATGCATAGATCATGGTATTATACTTGGTAAGAACAAGTGCATTTATGCTAGGTAAGAGATTGAGTTTTTAAGTCTAGAGGTAAAAGTCGGAGAAATCATCCTACAAAAGCATATTCTAGAAAAAATAGAAGATTTTGCTGAAAAATTTGAAGATAGGAGGCAACTAGAAAGATTTCTTGGATGTCTTACCTATGCTTTAGATTTCATTAAAGATCTAGCTAAATTCTAAAAACTATTACAGTAGAAACTCAAGAAAGAAGTAAGTTGGACATAGACTGCTAGTGATTCAAAGATTGTTCGAAGCTTCAAAAAAATATGCAAAAATCTTCCTGTTCTTAATTTGCCTAATGAAGAAGACGATTTAATTCTTGAGACAAATGCTAGCAATGAACACTAGAGTATAGTACTCAAAGTCAAAGAAGGAGGAAAACTTTGCAAATATTGCAGTGGAAGTTTTAATAAAGCGGAATGCAACTATCCTACGATGAAAAAAGAAATCCTTACAGTTATAAGGGGAATTGAAAAGTTTTTAATCTTTTTAGCCCCAAAACCTTTCCTTATTAGAATTGATTGTCAATGAATACTTGGTTTTGTGAAAAAGAATTTATCAAATGTATAAGGGCAAGAGCGACTCATGCATTGACAATTATGGCTTAACCAGTTTTTCTTCTCTATTGAACATGTACAGGGATCGAAGAATTCTTTGGCAAATAGTTTAATTCAAAAGCTCGCCAATGGTGATCATTAGAGCAAAACTCCTGCCGGAAAAGGAGGAAATCTAATATGAAATGTCATTACTACTAGAACGGATTTCTCTTTCTAATAAAATCCTTATGGATATTCTGGAATTCCATACAAAAAGTAGATCACGCTTTGGTCTGCTGTCTTCCCCATACCTAATAGCCCAAAGATTTAGCTTTTTAGAGTTACAAATTAATTGCCTAAAGTGTCCTTATGATATCTAAGAAAAAAAAACAAGTTCTTATGTTCAAGAAAAATGGTTCAATGAGTGGTATGCAGCCTGCATCAACTATTATAATAATCATTCCTATGATATTTGGAAATCATGGAGTCCTACAATTTATTTTCTCGATAGGTCTGGAGTTGGTGGTGTTAATTTTCTACCAAAGTCAATATCTCCAAATGACCTTGTAGTAAAAACCTGAGAATATGGAATAGTAGTTTACTTTATAGAAATCTCATACTCGAAGTTCTCATTTTTCTCAACACTAATTAAGTTTCAACAGTGCATGTTCAAAAGGATTCATTGGATTCTTATATCTCCTGATGGTTCAACAAAAATTCCGTGCAATAGATTCCTATATGTGGAGGTATATTGTGCTTTAATTGAGTATGAAAATGGAAAGACTAAACTAGCCCATTATTTGGTTCAACTAGTTGATTTACACAATCCCAGAGTTCAACAACAAGAATGGTTTTCAGAACGACATGAGTTGGTAACTGGTCCTGCTTTAGCAAGAGTCAGTGACTTTTGCAATATTTACCGTCAAATGTGGGCATTGATTGAGTAAGGAGTAATGCTAATGCCCTACGGAAATACTACTTTCACCTATCATATTGAGTTCTAAGAATATATGAAGGTAGAAGGAGCTATTTCAGAAGATGTCTTTGATATTGGAGTTGAAAAATTCTTATCACAAAACGAAAGAAATCTCTTCATGTATTATTTGAAAAATGGGATCCAGAGCATCTTCAACTTGATAAATATTTTGACGATTATGTGGATAATGATGGACTCGAAGACATTATTGGGGATGAAGGCATGCAGAATCTCAATATGGATGACTAGTCTTGTCAGCATTAAAAGGCTCTAAAAAGTAGTTGTTCTATTATTGTACTATTTTGATAATTAAGTGCAGGTATGTAAAATAAGACAGTCTACTATAACCATGTGTAAAATCAGTGTGTACTGTAGCCGTTAGGGCATCCTATGTATTCCAACTCCTCTATAAAAGGAGAGGTTGAGTGTTGAGAAGGGATACGGTCATTTGAACATACTTGAGCAAAAGACAAGTTGGGATTCTCCATTTCTCTATGAGCAAGCATCTCTGATGATCTTAGTAGTTTAAAGCTTTAAGTCCCTCTTAAATCTTTCCATTATAATATTTCGAATTTCAAGCTTTTAATAAAAGAAGTTTCCTAGTAGAAAACGTTATTCAATTGAACCTTATGTTTTAAACATTATAATTTCTTGATTAAAGCTCTACTATTTTGTACAATATAAAGAACTTGATTAGTGACTATGGTCCGAGGTAGGAAACAAAACGAATTTGTGTTGTGCCTAAACCATGAAAGTGTGGTTGAGATTAGCAATCTCTATAAACTAAAAGCTAGAGAAATGCCAGAGTCCAACGCCAACTAAGTTTAAGTAATGTCCGAAACTCTCTAATTAAGTTTTAATTATTTTGCTAAGCATGGTGGGCCTATTAACCACAAAAGTATAATATTTATGATATAAGTAGTAGGTTGTGATAACTAGTACCCGTAAATTCATTATAAGAAGTTTAATCGTTTAAAATAAGTATATTTCCTGAACAAAATCTAAAAAGAGCTTATTTGCACATTATACCCAATTTTGAGGGTCTTTTTGCAATTTCTAAAAGTGGGCCAAAAGTGAAAAAAGAAATAGTCTAGGAGGTATTGAAAAATTGAAACAGTCCTTTGGAAGGTCGCAAAAAATCAGAACATCATATCTCAAGGTACTAAAAATTTAAGCCAAAAAAGTGAGGCCCAAAAAAATCAATGACGCCTATATCAAGGTACTAAAAATTCAATTATCCAGGGTCAGTGGTGATCGTGTAGAGAGCACACTCCTTTGGATTGAACAATACTCCATAGTTTCGACAAACTGTCTCAAATGTACTAATTCTGCAAGTGCTCAGTGCTCTCGTCTTCAGTAGGAATGGGCATGGGGCAGGTACAGGACGAGTAGAGCTATACCCGCACCCATACCCGTTTTCAAAATCCGTCCCCATACCCGCATCAATACCCATCGGGTTTTTGTAACATATCCCCATACCCATATCCATCGAGTATTTTGGGTGTTTGGGGTTTTAATCGGGTACATATGAATATTAAAATTCAATACCCATCGGGTTCTTTTTGTTTTTTCCAAATAAATTCACAATAATTAACTGTTCCTTGACAGCATTCATTTGCATCTTTGCTTCATCAGTTCATCGGGCATCCTAAATTGTGCAACTACTAATTTTCTTGGGGCCTTGGAAGAGGCACGCTGACTGGCCAGACTGGCAGCTGCATAAGAAATTACATATGGTTGAATTTGAAGGAAAAATGTAATCCTAGCAAGCTAGCACATTTAACAGTAGCATATCATTGTCATTGCAATTCACCAATCACCATGACAGGTTGCCTGCTCATAGTCTCAGGATGTCATACAAATAGATGTTACAGGTCTTAGTAGGAGCTATCTTTGTAATGATGAATTAAAACAAGTATTCGGCAAGAAGAGCATGTTGACACAAAAAATGAAATGCTAATTTTGAAACACTAAAATATAATTTAAAAGCTACTAGAAACACTAAACTCAATCAGAAATGCTACTGTCGCCATAATTTACTCACCCACACCCATGTACAGATAGTGCTTCAATTGAAAATGCAAATGATTTTTGAAAAGCCGATGGCGAATATGCCTAACTTTCTCTCAGAGACTCTGAGTGCTTCACAAAATGAATGAATCGGTTTCCTGAGTCCTGAATGCCTGAGATGGGAAGAGAGACAGAGAGATAGAGTGCGAGAGAGAGAGAGAGAGAGAGAGAAAGAGAGAGAGGTACAGATGGTGAATTGGCGAGTGGCGATTGAGGCGTCATAGGCGTGAGGGACGACTGGGTGTCTGGGTCACTGAGGGAGGGGAGTGAGTCGAGTGAGGCAGAGAAGACTGAAGAGTGATTACTACTGGGGTTTGCAAGATGGGCTTGGGCAGTTCGGCGTATACTGGGCTTCACCGTTCAGTTCAGCAGCAAAACCTTGTATTTAGTAAAATTACAATTCGGGTACGGGGCGGGTGATGCTTATACCCGAACCCGTACCCGTTTTTACTGTACCCGCCCCATACCCGTTTTTTAAAATTTTTTTGTACCCATACCCGCTATAAACGGGATGGCTTCGGGGCGGGTTTTTCGGGTTCGGGTATAACTCCCATCCCTAGTCTTCAGCAATTCCAACTAACTCTCTTCATTGGTTGTAACTGTTGCCTGTTTGGTACCTCATCTTCACATTTGTAATTAGCATCCAGAGAACCTCCTCAATTTATGGTAGCATTACGTGGTAGGATATGGATTTAAGGACCAATTTTTGCACCATCTTCAAAATAGACGTACATAGAAATGCTTGTTAGCTGAATCTAATAAAAAATGAACTTGAATCTATCCAACAATTTAGGGCATTGACAATATGACATTTTAACTCAAATTCGAGTACGTAAGTGCGCTGTGGACTGAATCCAAATTACATAAATTTTTTGTACCAAAGATCTGTTTAACCGAGATCTGACTAGACTGATTGGACTCATTTGTAGTTTTATCATTTTGCTAGCAAAAAGAAACTATCATTAATATATTTAAGTAAATCTAATTAAATACTTCATTATGGTACATTTATAAAGTATATATATAAAATTAATACTAAGTGATTTGAAATTATTTTTTGTTTATTTCCTTCCTTGCCTAATGATATGAGCAAGAATGTCAAGAAAATTGGGTTTTCGTTGGGGTCTAAGTTGTTTCGGAGTTTGGATCAGACTAGACTAAAATACCCAAAATTTGTAATTTCTTGGGCCAAAAGCTAGATCCAAATAGGGTCGGTTCGGTCCGGGATATCTTCCCGGTCCAAACTAAAAAAGCGGATCCTAAATAAACGTGCCAGTTTAAAATTTTACCATCATTGAGATCGAAAAGCTCAATCGTATATTTTTTTTAACTGTTGATAATCCATATAGAAGACTAAAAATACATTACAAGTTAGAACTAAAGAAAACCAACAACGACCAAACGAACAATCACGTAAGACCAGAAACTATGTAATAGACCACAACAAGAAAACCCCACCAGTCAAAAACAATGTAATAATTTAAGAAAATTAGGGCTAAATTTGATTATAAACTCAATTAATGTATTGTACATATATCCTTATTATATATGATTTCACCCATTCTTCCACATCCCCCCCCCCCCAATTCAAACTAGAGATTAATCTTTAAACTGTTTTGTCAAATTGAGTCAAGAGTGTTGAGGAAAAATCATAAAGTTCATTAATTTTTTCTTTGAAATTTCTCTAAAATTAGTTTCCATCATTAAGGGGAGTCAAATAGATAAGATGACTAAATCATACAATTATAATAATAAATTTGGTTTATCAGCTCAACGGAAAAAGATTTAGACACTTTAACCACTACTATTTACATAATTTATTGTAGTGCCATCTTGATGATTTGATAATCTAACAAAAATGAATTTGATTGATAGTTTTGACACTTTAATTACTTTAATTAGCAGGTCTACTTCTCGTAGAGCCAATTTAAGAAAAGAAGCTAACAACAAACTCTTTAGGATAGGAAGTAGAGATTAACCGTACCATAAAAGGGTCATTGAGGTTCATAAGTATCATTTATTAGAAAAATAGAGGTTATGACTAATAGCGAATAAACAAACTTAAAGTTAAGGCCATGGTGTGGTAGACCACAATGGGGACCCATGAGTAATCGGTCTCTGGGGATACACGGCTAATTGTCCAAACAAAATACTGGAGTGAACAATGCTGAATATCATTCACCAATTACCCAGAATGAAGAGTCTAGGAGAAGGTTTGGGATGATTGTGTTTTCCTATGTATTAGAAACTATTGCAAGAGGCTAAATTCACAGTGATAGGAGGACATAAAAAATGGCAAAAGTAGTGAAGGCTAGTTTGGTGGAGAAAATCAACACTAATTATGCGGAAAATAATTGCAATAATGGAAACGAAATTAATAACGGTTACTCGCTGAAATTAATTCACTGATCTTTGACCCAAAAGGATAGTTAGTAATAGCTCATGCCCATGTTTGGCCTGCCAAGGCAAGCGGGTGACACGTGCAAGTGGGTGACACGCACACGCGTGTATGGGCTAGAGACTCCTCTACCCACGTGCTTTCTAGTCGGTCAAGGAGACCAAGACTATAAAAATATGACCTGCTCAAAGAAAAAGTTCCATGGGGACACTTGAAAAATGGGTTTCTCTCTCTTCCTGTTGAAGCAAATTCCAACATTCCCCCAGATGATTTAAAAGAAGCGAAAACAAAGAAATAGGAAGTTTTGGCTAATGAAATGAAAATGTACAGATACCAATGTTGCTTGCACTTGAATTAGTGCCTAGCATTTATAAGTCTACCTTACATCCATTTGGGTGGAAAAATGTGGCACCCGAATGGTGTTTGTAAAGATCAAACTGTGCATACTCATTTTCTCCTAAAATAAATGATCTTCGCATAATCTTGATGCACTAAAGCCCCTATGTTAATATCTGGAATCTTATGAATGCTCTAGAGAGTCTTTAGCCCAAAAACTCTCATAAATGCGGGCATCAACCCCCAGATTCACATAGGTGATTTCCATCAAGTTCATACTATCATGCACCACCGTTAAGCCTATGGACTGATTAAGAACTAGAGGTTCATCCCTAACACAATTGACAATATATGAAAATACTACTACTTTTATTCATAGGAATGGGTTGTAGGATAAAATCTTGAGCTGTTTTGTGATTTCGTTTGACCCCTTGAACTTAGACTATTGTCTAAGATGTATCCATCGCAATTCACTCACTCAATGAGCTTAAGTCCCATTCCTTGTGCTGATGCCAGTACTACACTTCTACAAAGGCCTTTGGCAAAAGGATCTGTAAGATTTCTTTCTGATTATACATACTCGAGTGACATCACATTTTCCCTTATCAAATTTCCACGATTTTGTGCTTTAAACGAATATGTATCCTCTTGTCATTGTGTATTTAGTTGTTAGCCACTTTTGTGGCTGCTCGTGAGCCACAATGCATAGATACCAATGGAGTTGGCTTTCCACAATGGAATATCTGCCAGGAGGCCTCTTAGCCACTATGCCTCATGACCTACCAACTCTGAACCAATAACCTCATATTGTATTGTTGATTTAGCAACACAAGCTTCCGTGGATGATTTCCAAGATATAGCACCACCAGCAAGAATAAACACATATCCTAGTTGAATTAATCTCATCATTATCAGATACCCAGTTAGTATCATAGTAACCCTCCCGCACAGTAGGAGAGGTTTTAAAATGTAGTCCCCAATTAATAGTCCATTTTCAACATTTCAAAAGTCTAATTAGGGCATTCCAATTATCATTGTTGGGGTTGTGCGTATATCTACTAAGCTTACTCACAACATAGGCTATATCAGTATGAGTATAGTTCGTCAGGAACATCACATTACCAATTATCTTGGCATACTCACTTTGTGATACGCTATCACCTTTATTCTTTTTCAAATCAAAATTAGGATCATAAGGGGTCCTTGCCAGAGTACAATAAAATTGACCAAACGTTTTGAGTATCTTTTTAATATAGTAAAATCGGTTAAGACTTATAGCCTCTTTGGTCCTAGTAATTTTATGCCAAGAATAATATTTGTTCTCCCAAGTCTTTCAAACATGAACTAAGAAAGGACTTAGGGCCTGGTCTCTTCGACTTATTTTTAGAAGAATAAGTTCAGATAAGTTCAGTTCAGAATTAGTCCAGAATCAGTTTTATTAATAAGTTCAAAATAAGTTGACAATAAGTTCAGCAAATAAGTTTAGAATTCATCAAAAGTATAGAAAATAATTAAGCAATTAATTGCACAATGTAACATTAACAATTTGCATTTCTAATTGAAATTTTATGTTGTTTACATCAATACAAACTTTGAAGTGGGACTATGGACTTGCACTAAACGTTTAATTTTAAAATGTGTAGTTTTTTTGTAATATGTAGTAAAAATAATTTACAAATTAATGTTAGAACTATTAGAAATTGTCCAAAACTTGGAGGCTAATTGTCTATGCACATGGATGCTAATTGTTAACTCATTCATTTTTATTTTAGCTTGCACTTTACGTTATGTCATTAGCTTCTTTGGATGGACAATCCAATATGATAGTTGTTGGACTTTGTAAATTTCTACCCACCGTATAATGCAACAACAACCACACAATAAAATAATAACCTTCTTAAAAAAAGAACATTCACTAATGATGATGATGATGATGATGATGATGATGATGATGATAATAATAATAATAATAATAATAATAATAATAATAATAATAATAATGAATAATAATAACGATAATACTTAACAACAACAACAACAATTAAATAAATTATAATTATTCACCAAATAAAAGTTCAGAATAAAAGTTAAGTTGACAATAAGTTCGGCAAATAAGTTTAGATAGTTTCTCCAAATAAAGCTCTGAATAAGTTCAAATAAGTTCAGTTCAGAATAAGTTTAGTCAAAATAAGGCGAAGAGAACAGGGCCTTAGTAGCATTAACAACATCCAATTTTGTACCAACACTACAATAAAACAAACTTTGGGCAACACGTAAAAAGTGTTACTATAGGCTTAAAAACTGTTGCCTTAGATGTAAGGCAACATTACGTAAAATGTTGCCTTTAGTATGCGCTGCAAGAAATCTACAGCAACGCTTTTTTAGCTATGGCAACACTTGCCTAGAAAAACGTTGCCTTAGAAATGTTCAATGCAACAATTCTTCGGGCAACATTTATGAACCTATTGCAACATTGAATGGAGCAAAAAATTAATTAAATCGATGTTTGATGTTTTCCACACTTGATTTGTTTATGCTCTTGTAGAATTGATATAATACTTCCAACTAGTTATAGACAAATCCACATAGCCAACTTGCTTAATCACACAAAAAAGAACCATCCATTCATAGTAGAGGACAACCACAAATTGAAATGATATGTGGGATCAACAAATAGGTTATCAACTTTCCCGCTCCCAACAAAAAGTAAAGAGCTCTACACTTAGTGAGCTGTACATCTTTCTCCATATCCAAAATACATGTAACCATGGTTTATGATTTAGTCAAATCTCATACACAAAATAGATACAATGAATCCAATTGTGTGTCCAAAATAAGTCCTTCAATTCTCTCTAAAAACTCCATCATGTCGAATGCAACATCAAAAATGCATAGGAAGGTTAATCATAGTTAGCCTGCATATGAAAAAGAGAACACTTATGAAAAAACAATCGATATTCGAGGCTGAAAATGGGGGAAACAAATGATCTCAAAATAACCAAGAGCTTTGTATATGCGTCGTGTCATTAACGTTTAACGACTAAAGCTTGCATTGTGTGAACTTATGCCTTAATATCGTCACTACCCGCATCAACCTAAAAATTCCTCCCACTTTGTATATAATTTCCTAGCCATCACATTACCACAACAAGGAGAAAGAGCAACTTGTAACGACTAAAGCTTACAAATTCAGCTCTCCAAGAAGAAAAGTAAGAATATAGGTATAAGCTGATTGATTATGAGATTGCACTGTATTCAAGAAATTAAGATATTCTAGTATTTTTCTAAAGCCACCAACCTAGGAAAAATTGCCTAAAATATATTGCCTCAATATGTCAGTGGGTGCTTAAGGGTAATTGGTGTATGCCAAATGTCAAGTATAATCTTCTTTCCATTTCCAAGCTCGTTAAGCACAGCAGGTGTTGTAGAGAGTACCATCTCCAGAATGACAAAATACATGGAGGAAGAAAGTAGCAGCAAAGGCAATCGCCAGCAATATTCTCCACCAACCACTACCAGGAGAGCCTCCAATCAACTCCACCATTCTTCTTACCTTCTAAATGTTCTCCAACATAAAAAGAAAACTTTACTTACATGCTTCAATACAAGTAACACTGACAATTCAGTATGAGTGTCGTCTAACTATTGATCTAGCTAATATGTTACTGAAACCTCTGTGTGTCATACAGGATTGTGAATCCTAGAGGGTGAAGGGGATTGGTAGAGAAAGTGAAGGGGCTTTATTTTCTACTCGGTATTGATATTAGCAAACCTGCAGTGAGGCATTTGTTGAAGCTAGTATGCTACAGGAATATATAAGTATAGTTTGAACAATAATAATGTTCTAGTCAACAGTGATTCTAGACTTTGCAATGATGTTCAAAAGGATGATGCAACCCTTTGGACTCATAGATTAGACCATGTTCCTTTGTACAAGTTGAGATACATGCATTTCTCGTTTGCAGTTTTCTGGTTCTGATAGTTCATTTGCATGTCTCATTTGTTCAGTTCTCGGATCTCTGCCTATTCAACCCAGCACAACCATTAGCATAGATTGCTACTTCACCACAAACATACAAGCATTGAAGTAAGCACACAATAGCCTAAAACCAAATTGGCTTGATACAGGCTACAATATAATCAACTAACACTTCCCAGGTTATATTTCTATGTTGGAACTCATTCCCATGTATGTCGAGGGAACTTCCAAAACAACAGAAAGTCCAAACAAGCAAGAATAACCAGTAGCGAAGACAAGCCCAGCGGTGAAACCAACCATAAATATGGTTACCATATTTTTGCTCTCGAGATATCGATAAATTAAGCAACAAAAAGCAGAAATAAAAAATTGTATGAACCTCATATAGTGGAACCATTTAGTGGACTCCCAGATATGCAGGTGAATTGTGAAGTAACAGCTTGAGCAATGTTTTCAGGGGTTATGCCCGGTATCATTTTTTGTAATTGCACTAATAAATGATCGACCTTTGCTTTTGAGCATCTGGTTCAGCCTATTGAGAATCCAACACAGCCTTCTGAGAATCTAGTTCTTTTTGCATATTAGCCACTTTGTCTTTCTCAGCTTTTAACTCAACATCCATTTTTTCTTTATGAGCATCGAAATCCTTTTACATTTCCTCACCTAAGCCAACTTTAATAGCAACAATAAACTCTGGAGCCAAAGCCTGTGGCTTATCAACATCATTTCTTTTCAAGTTTGTAGTACAAACACCTGATGAACGATAAATTCACCCATTTTACGTGCCTCTTACACCCACTTTTAGCTCGTATAATAACTTAATTCTTAGGAGTTTTACTTGTTTTATTTATGTTTTGCAGGAAATAACTCCAAATCAAGCAAACGTCGTGAAAAGGGACGAAGATGGGACGAAACGAAGAAAAACAGCGGAAACCAACGAAAACCGGCAAAACTGGACAAATCAGGGAGCGCACGGTCAGTTGCAGGATACGCACGGCCGTGCCTTGAAGCCAGAAGCTGCGCACGGTTGAACGCACGACCGCGCTCCTGAACCGTGCCTACCCTAGACACGCACGGGTGCCCGTGCGTAGGTGGCACGACCGTGCCTCCCCCCAGTTCATCGAACGCCTCGGTTTCTATTTAAGCTTCGTTCGGGCGTCTGTTTGAGGGGGGTCGCTCGGGGTCGCTTGGTGCCTCTCTTTGGCGATTTTTAGGCTAGGTTTTAGGTTAGTTTTATCAAATAAAACCTCAATAGGAGGATTAGTTTAGGATTGAAGATTGTAATCTTGGATTCAACCTTTGGATTTCAAGTTCCTTCTAATCAATTCAAGACTAAGTTTTCTTCCTTTTCTCTCTTTATTTCTTATCTCATTCTTGTTTATGTTTTGCTAGTTTGATTCATGTATTTGTTTTGTTTTGTTTATTTGTTTAGTTTTCATTGTTGATTCATGTTATTTGGTTGTTTAGAATTGTTTTATTTCATTCTCTTTGTTTTGCTCTTCAAGTTTATGTTCTTAGTTGTTAGTTTAGGTTTCGATGTGTTTGTGATGTTTAGTTGTTAGATTTTGTGGCATTGGATTGTGATTAGCCTCTTGATGGCTAATTGATCTTGTAATAGGCCTCACCATACCCAATCTATGATTAGAACCTAGAGTTTTTCCTCACGCCCGCCAAGTGTTCGATGAAATGCTTGAGAGAGCTTTCATCCATATTTTTTGGGCGATTGACTTATGCTGAGAGGTGAGGTCAATTAGCTAGTGTGGGAGAGGGAATAGCCGAGTTCGGAACACAAAAGTAGTATCCGAATCGAGTTAGGTCCGGGGTTGCTAGTTTTGTGGTCTAATTCGACTAACCCCACGAAAGTAGGTGGTTACGCGAATTAGACTAGCTCATGACCCTTGAAAGAGGGCTTGGGTGGTCTTTGATGGTGCAACCGACCATCTCTTGTTCATAGTGTGGTTTGTGTAGGTTAGGGCTCGTCTTGGTTAGTTGGTTCATTCATTGGTAAAATCATAAACTCAAGTCCCTTTTTGTTTATTTGTTTTAGTAGTTTAATCCTTCTCCCTTCACTCTCTCTCTGGCCTAGATTGATACGCTCTAATGAACTCTGGTAGTTGAAAGCACAATTCCCTGCGGACGACACCCCAAGTACTCAACGATACACCTTGCACTTGGGGTTTATAAATATTAAAACTGTGTGGTTTTTCCCTAACAACACCCATTTCGAATAGTCGTAACCGCCCCAGACACTCCTTTTTCATCACCTTATCAAAAGGATCTTCATCACTTGAGCTAAGTCCTGACTCCTGTAATGCTTCAATATCCTTCATCCTTTTCTACATTACATGTAATGATTAGAAGACATTATGTCAGAAAAGCTAAGTTGTTATAGAAAGAGTTATTGAAGAATCCATCAAGGGACTACTCTTATGTTGTGATAGGTGGGGAAAAAAATATAGAACACTTAAGATTTTATTGAGTGTATCATTATTAGAGTGTTTATAAGTATGCCCTTCTTTCCTTTTCCTAGTTTCTTCGAACATTCTAGTCTTTGATGGCGAACGACCCTTTTTGTTTTTCTACATGAACCGATACAAATTAAGCCAAATAAAAATCATGTAAAATAATAATGATGAAAAATTCATGTAGAATCTAGAGACTTACCAACTCATAATACTTTCTTTCGAAGCTTACAGGACCCATCGTGTGCATATTGTCCTATTGCTGATGACTTTCAACATTTTTAGCACTAACTTGCTGAAAAGATATAGCTAGGGATCTCATGAGAAATGTTGATGTAGGAAGCATTGTAAAATATAGCACACCTATTATAATTTAGTACCTACACAGTCGAATCATTCCAATATTGTAGCAAAACCTTAAAATGAGAATCAAGTACTCTGGTCGGGCGATTTTCCCATCTGGCATCATCGTTGTCGTACTTATAATAGTGATCTCGCTTGATGCGACTTTTAAAAACCCTCCAAGAATCCCGAATAGTCTGTAGCACCCACTTTTTCGCGCTTGAAGGAATTATGTACTTCTCCTAGTAGATGTTAAATTAAGTTAGAATAATATAAAAAAGATACTCAATGTGATATGCGTTCATGAGAAATCTTACATTAACATATAACCACATTTCATCCTTGTGTGGAACGTTACTCCAATTGGCATAAATCAATGGTGCCCAAGTATAATCATGAGCAATAGTGCCTAAAAATTTGCTGAACTCATTGACAACTTTATCTGTAGGTCCAATAGGTTGACCTTTGTCATTGAAAAGTACAACTACACGATTTTCAATTTTTCGTGCATGCACCTCAAACATTGTAGGGCCTCTATGCTTCTTTACAGGTTCATCTATTTAGATAAATCAAGAAAAAAGAAAAACAAAGCAATATCAAGTATAAATCAAAGGTGAAGGGAAGGGAGGTTATAAGATGTAGGCCAAACCCTCGATCTCTGGTTCATTCAAGTGTTCGGCAGCTAGCACATTTGAAGGTGCAATGACCTCTTGGTCATCTGATGCCCTCTTCGTAGCATCCTGGGCTATAGCAGCTTGATGCTTCGACCTCCTCCTTTGATGTATTTGCAAGGGCATCCCTTCTTCTGGTTGTTGTACATCAATTTCATGCTATTATATATGTAACCCATATATAAATGAAAAAATAAGTATTCTAAGAAGATTGCAATTGGTAACAATATTTAACCATATTTAATCATATTAGGGGAAAGTATTACTATAGAGAAGATTGTCCCAGAAACTAACCCCAATTCAACAACATTTGGAGAAGTTTTATCTGGCTGAACTACTGAGTGGTGCTGTTGTTCTTGGCATTTTTTCAGAAATTCACTCTTGCACATTGCTGGACACTTTGAATGTTGTTGTTTCTATTGTGCAATTGTGGGGGCTATTCCTGAAATTGATACAGGTAAAGGTCCAATGTTCCGCTTCTTAGTTTGAGAAGCCTCATACGGGCGGCTCATTGCTAGGTGTTGTTGTTGTTCTTGTTGTTGTATTAGGAAGTCACTCATAGACATTGCTAGACACTTTGACAGTTTCTTGTGCGTTGTTACTGCACTTTGCTTCTTCCCATTCTGCAATTTGTTAGCCAAAGAAACAAGCCAATAAGCTAACTCGCTCTTTACAAAGAAGATGAAATAAACACTTTGCTCCACGGAGTTGTGCTAGTGGCTAAATGTACCAAAAGCTAAGAAAAGAGGGGCAAGATATGACAACTAAATCACTACTACTTAGCTGTAATTATCTTCAAAAAGCTACAATTAAAATTATCTAAACATAATAGGAGGAAAGTATTACCAATGCAACCCCCTTAGAAGTTGTAACATCATCAAGATTGTCATTCTCGCTATCCTCTTCACTCTTTGATGCTTCATCACTTAGCATGAACTCTTTGTCCTCATCAATGCCCTTGGTATGTTCGCTTCCTTTCTTTGTATGGCCTTTTTTGATTTCTCTCATATGGTTTACTAATTTGGGCAACCCCAATTTTTCCAATATCATTGCACTTTTCTCCATCATCATATGACGCTCTTTCTCATAATCAGTAAGAGGTCTTCCAAGATCTTTGGAAGATGAGCCTTTTTTTTCTTGCCATTTTGCACTATATGTAGAACTATCATGTTCATAACACCTTATTCTCCACAAAATATAATAGTAAAACACCAAAGTACATTATCACATATTAATAAAATAGCACACCAAAAAACACACAACACATTAAAAACACATGAACAAAATTCTGCAAAATGACATATAACAAAACACTTATCCCCCACATAATATTACTGCAAAAGCATAGATTAAAAAAAAAACAATAACAGGGAAAGAGAAAAGGCTGGTTAGATGTCTCGAGGTAGCACTTTCATACTTCATCATTAGCATACATCCATTCCCAATCTGTATCACCAATGTCAGAGTTGTCTTCACGCTCATCAACATGGCAGCCACTCTTTAAGATGTGACCTATATCTACTATTCGCACACCTGATTCATCTCCAATATGACTGTCTTTTGTATTAGATGCACTGGCAATAGTATGTACAGAATCAGTGGGCTCTTTCCGGTACGTTTCCATAGTTGGCATTTGAAAGTCATACAAGTCTCTTAGAATCCTTTTCATGGCGTAGTGGATATCATGTTCAACCGGGTCTTGCAAATAAAAAACTTGGTGGGCTTGAGATGCTAGTATAAAAGGATTATCTGTATAGCATAACCTCTTGAAATTGACTCGTGTAAGCCTAAATTCATCAACATTTGCATGAAACCAATCACATCTAAATAGAACAACGCTAAATTGGGACCAAAAATCCACTTCCACAATGTCTTCTATGACTCCATAGTAAGAAATATCTCCAACTACAGGATTTTGATCTTTAGAACTAGCAAAACTGGAAGTCAAGGCTACTAAAGTTACCCCATTATTCTAAGTCTTTAATCGCGAATCACGGTCTTTTGTATAGATCTATAACCATTGACAAAATACCCAGTGTACCTTCTTGCCTTAGGGTTAGGACCCTTCGCTAGCCAAAAAATATGATTTGTTACTCCTTTACTCTTCACTTTATCTTGTAACCAATTGATGAATTCAAGGCTATGACTTCGTGCTCTCTCCCACCTGCTTCGTCGACCTTGTTTGTTGAGCATATTTTGGTGTTCTCTACATTTCAATTAATATAAATACATAAATACGGCAAACTGTAACAGGAATTGCAAATATAAAGATAAAGTAAAATAAAGTTGCATTTTCATTGTGAACTTACTCAATGCACTTCTCAACTTGCTCACAGTTGTAATTGAAGATTATATATCTTTGAGCTTGCTTCAAACTCTGGTTGTCTAGACAAAATCCCTTGCCCTTTGAGATTCTTTTTCCCCCAATAGGATGTCCTACTTGTGGAAAAATCGAAGTTTGATCTTCAATAGCATCGACTTCATCATAGCAAGTCGACCTTCTATCCCTTGCCCTTTGAGATTCTTTTTCCCCCAATAGGATGTCCTACTTGTGGAAAAATCGAAGTTTGATCTTCAATAGCATCGACTTCATCATAGCAAGTCGACCTTCTATCTAACTTGGTCTTAACACCATCATGGAGGAACCTAGAACGAAATGTGAGATATTCTTCAACCAAATAACCTTTTGTCATACACCTTCTGGATGACACCTATTGCGCACATAATCTTTCAACTTACATAAACATCCACCGGTATTGCACAGGCCCACCGAGTTCAATTTCTCTCACTGAGCGAATAGGCAAGTGCACCCTAATATCAAAGAAGGCTGGTGGAAAGATGCTTTCAAGTTCACACAATACCGCTACAATTTCAGATTCTAAAATTTGCAACTCCACAGGGCTGATAACTTTGCTGCATATACACCGAAAGAAATTACCAAGTCTTATCAAAGCCAGTGCATTTTTTTCGGCAAAGAATTCCTCACTGCTACTTGCAGCAGATAGTGCAATAAAATATGGGCATCATGGCTTTTATAACTTGCAAGCTTCCTTTCTTTAACATACACACATCTTGACATATTTGACACACAACCATAAGGTAGCTTTGCATCCTTAAGAACTTTTAGGAACAAATCCTTTTGAGCATTTCCCATTGAATATGATGCTCGGGGTATGCTGATCTGTTAACCATCTTCTGCAACTGTAGGTTGAAGATGCTCTTTTATAGCCAAATCTATCAAGTTAAGCTGAGCCTTAGTATGGTCTTTTGTTTTCCCAGGGATATCTAACAATGTCCCTATCACATTGTCACATATATTTTTTTCTATATGCATCACATCTAGGTTATGACGACATTTATTATGCTCCTAATACGGCAATTCAAAAAATATAGACCTTTTTTTCCATGGTCCTGCATTGTCGCTATTGTTTTGCTTGTGCTTCTTCCCAAAATCATTTTTGAATTGCTCAACTTGCTTGAAAGCCTCTGTGCCATATATCAAACTAGGTGTACACCTATCCTCCCTACCACCATTAAATGTTGTTTCATCAAATCTCCAAGGATGGTTCATATCCAAAAATCTACGATGACCCATATAACATGTTTTTCGACTATACTTTAAATATTGAGAGCATGTATCATGGTTGCAGCAAGGACAAGCCCATGTTTCCTTAGTTTTCCATCCAGATAACATAGAATACCCTGGAAAATCACCGACAATCCACTCTAAGGCTACATGCATTTGAAATAATTATCGTGTGAATGCATCATAAGTCTCCACCCTAACAAGCCATAGATCTTTCAACTCATCAATTAATGGTTGCAAATAAATGTTTATGTCATTCCCTGAGGAACTAGGGCCAGGAATCAACAAAGATAACATTAAGTATTCTGGTTTCATAAACATCCATGGTGGAAGATTATAATTAATCAATACAACTGGCCATGAGCTATGAGACACACTCATTGTTCGAAATGGATTGAATCCATCACCAGCAAGCCCTAATCTTACATTGCGAGGATCTCCTGAAAAATTAGTGTACATGGAATCAAAGTCCTTCCAAGCCTAGACATCCGTAGGGTGCCTAATTTTTCCATCTTTAGGTCGTTCTTTATCATGCCAAACCATTGATTCAGCTGCTTGTGCACACATGAACAACCTTTGGAGTCTAGGTTTCAAGGGAAAGTATCTCAACACCTTTGCTGGGATTTTTTCAGATTTCCACCTTGAAGCTTTGCATTTATAACAGAATTGCGGTCCTTCGTGTTCCTTCCAATACAACATACAATCATTAGGACATGCATCTATCTTCTTGTAATCAAGCCCCAAATCTCTCACTATGTTCTTAGCTTTATTGAAATTTTTAGGAAGTTTGGCATCAGGAAAAGCCTCCTTTAATAGCTCCAAAAGATCATTGAATGCAGCATTGCTTAGTCCATTAATACACTTGAATAGATAGAGTCGAATTAAGGACAATTTTGAAAAGCTTTCACAACCTGGATATAGGTCTTCTTTACCGTCCTCCACCAGCTTGAAAAATTTCTTAGCCTCTTCATTCAGCCCATCTCTAGCATCTTGCTGCTCATTAAACCCTTCTACTACATTTCTAAAAGTATCATGCAACAGTCCATCAATGTTGTCATAGGTGTTTAGCAATCATCCCTATCCTCCATCATATAGCTTGTATTTGCAATGTATCCCGAAGATAATGATTGCTCTCTTTGGCAAACCCACTCTTTAAACCCCTTAACAAAACCATTAACTATCAAATGATCACGTACAACATCTTGGCCATAGCAAAAACGCCTTTGGCACTTCTTACAAGGACAACAAATTTGATTTCCAATAGCAATTTTAGCAAAATAATCATCAAGAAATGCATTGAGTACTGTCTTATATTCCAGAGAACTTCTAAATAGGTTCATCCAACTATAATCCATTGTCTTACCTTCACTGAACAAATAATTTAATGAGTGCATAATGCTTGAGTGACATAGGCAAAAATATAAAAGTACAAGTTGAGCATCAATCTGGTGATGAAGCCAACGGACTATTGAATATGGGTTGTAGTCCACCAAAATCAGCTTAACTATTTATTTTAGACATCCGACAAGAAAATAATAGATAATATAAGAACCTGTACAATTTTATTCCTATTCTTGAATTTTAACAACTGATTAGAAATTAAAATCTAAGTTAGATAAGAATCCAAGGATAGTAATATAGTTTGCCATATAACGCGAGTACGGTATCAATCATGAACTCACATATTCATAGATTAGAGATTTTATAAGGTTCTGATAAGCGATTGCCCTAAGAAATTTTAG
>JACYFF010031954.1:18381621-18426124 GCA_017589665.1 Selenicereus undatus | reverse complement strand
AATAATAATAATAATAATAATAATAATAATAATAATAATAATAATAATAAGGGACTTTATTTCAAGAGTTTCGTAAAAAGAAAGATCGACAAAAATTATAGAACAAAGAAAGTAATATAGGTAATTGTATTAACATAGAAGAGAATGTCTCAAGTAAGATAAAATTAACCTAAATTTTAATATGAGACACATGAAATATCTCACATTTCGGTTTGCCCTCTAGTAAAATGCCCATATAATCACCATATGTTTACTATCTCATGCTTATGTTTTTGTGTGTGTGTGTGTCTTTCTATAGTACTATTAATGGAATCTCTTATTTCATGTTACAGAGGCAACTAGAGTATAAGATAGTCGAGTGTAATTTTTTTATGGACCATCATCTAATATTTTAATTTAAATGCCATGAGAGCACAAATATTATTTCATATGTTAATTTTTTTTTTTTAAAAAGACTTAAAAAGCGGGCTCTCGTCCCTCACAAAGAAAAAGAAAAAGGAAAATCCAAGCACAAGTGGCTCGAAAGTCAAAAGGACGAAGAAAAGCTCCGGGAGCCATAAAAGGTAAGAAGCCCAGAAACCCTCCCAGCCGCAAAGGGGGCCATCAACTTTCAGCACATATATAGAAGAAACTTAAATGCTGAAAAGATTCACATCAGACAAGAATTAACATCAACCAAGGGCCTGTTCTTTTCGTATATAAATTTAGGTAGATAAAAGAGATGAAATAAATTGAGACATGTTGAAATATGTTGAGATGGATTAAAATAAGTTGAAGTTGATTGACATAGGGTGAAGTGAATTGAATTTCTTTTATGTAATAAATTAAACTTAGTTCAAATAGTGAAAGTGAGTTAAAGTAGGTTGAAGTAGGTTGAATTGGGTTGAAGTGTATTGAGGTGGGTATTTTACAATTGACCTACAAAAAGAACAGGGCCTAAAAAGATGCACATAAGCCACTATGCAAATCAGCTACTCACTAGCGTTACATCCAAAATTTTGTTTCACTACATGAACAGGGAGCGAACAAAAAAAGGAGGGTGGAGGTGTCACGGCATCCATCCACTGAAGCCACACAGCTTATACTTCTTGGATTCAGTCCCCCCAGATAAGCAGCAGCAGGAAGATAGAAGAAAAAGTCTAACTCTTCGCTCTAAAGCTTTGGCATGCCCTTCCCAGTTTTAGCATCATAGGTCTTCTCTAACACAAACTCCATTGGTGTATCCTTTGGACCAGCTGCAAGGGTGGAAACAATTTTGAATGACCGAGCAAGAAAATTACCACGCAAAATTATCCCAACAGCAACATTTGCGTATGGGCCAACGAAAAACAATAAAACATCATAAGAGGTCAATGATCCTAGTTTTACAGTAAGGGGGAAGAGAAATGACTTGCGACAAGCTGATTGCTGGCCAGTACATTTCTGCAAGCTATTGTACGAACCAAGACAAGCTAGAAGCCAAAATCAAAAGCAAATAGGAAGGAATAGCTATTGCAGGTGTGGTCCAATCATGCATTCTTTTGCCCTAGGTTTTAGCATAGGTATGTGGAGGCTCCAATAAGCAGGACTTCAAGAGGGTTCCTATTTTAGATATGTCCAGCGGCAGCTTAGTAAAGCATCTTTAGGTGTCAAATCAGAAATGTAGATACAAAAGAAGACAGGCTTTGAAGGATTCAAAGCAGGATTCAGCATTCCATCATTCCATGCAACACACCACACTTCAGCGTTCCATGCAACACACACCACGCTCACTCCCATGCTGCCCCCCCCCCCCCACCCACCCACCCAAACAAAGGCAAAAAAAAACGAAGTGGCAAGACTATTCAGGAATAGAACAGAGTTGTACTAGATTGTATCTGTTATTTGACCCTTTCACCTATTCCAATATCAATAAGTTTCCCCTTGTCCCAATCAATTTTTCTGATTCCGCCCTACTCGAATGTCATTCAAGGACAAAACAACATGACAAACTACCCAAGTTTATAATGCTGGCACTCCAGTCCAGTAGCATAATATATAATTTTAAGATACTAATTACCAATAAATGTATTCACACAACCGTGGAAAGGCATTATAAACAATAACTCAAGGGTGCGACCATCCCGTGGAAATTTCTTATGCAGAATAATAAAGGCGACAAATTGCAGGATGTAAGATTTGGGTACATACGCGCAGTAGGCCTTGGTGTGCTCCTTATCTTCAAAATTTCAGGGCGAGGAATAATTGAACCTGATGCTCCTATTCCTCTTGATACCCTTACCTTTGTGCCATCCCCTAAATATCTAATACTGACTTTGCAAGGCTTTTTGCACAAGGAACATAATTCGTCAGTGTAGACAGAAGATGGTAAAGCTCAAAACCACCGAGTCCTGCCGTGAGAGTAGTGGTGAGACAGATAGTACGTACCCTGTGACTGGATCCATAACTTGAACATTAGATGCATGTAACGGGGCTTCAACAGAAAAAAAAAACCACCTTCATGACCTTGCCCTTGTTTAATGTGTTTTTTGACCTGTCGAGTGACAAAACAAATGGTCGTCATTAAGCCATCCAAAGTATCAACTCGACCAAATCAAGCAAACCCATTTGTCTAAGACTCTAAGTTCAGTTGAGAGGACTAGGGAAAAGATAATAATTTACTAAAACACAAGAAATAAGCAAGCATTCAGAGACAGAGGAAAAGAAACAGGGTATCCTAAAAACATCCACAGTGAATATCATCTTTAAAAGAACAAGGGCAAAAGTTATCAATTTACCAGATAGACATAATCACATAATGAAATCTCACATAAGTGACCACAACTTTCTTTTCTTTCAACTGGAAAAGGAGGTATAACAAAATTCAGAAGAGGCGCACAGTAGATTCAACAACAGCAAGCAAGCCAGCAAAATACATCTATCTATTATCTCATATGCTGACAGTGGATTAGGAGTCATCCAGTGAATGTGAATATCAAAGAGAGTAACGATAATATTAAAAAAGGGTTAATCCTCACAATCCACAAAAGATAGCAACGATGTAATATTAGTACAAGACAAACTATTCCCAAGGCCTCAGATATGATTAAGTCTGTCCATGTAGTACGTTATAGCCAACAGCCCAACGTGTTACACTCCAAAATGCTATCCCGTTTTAATGCACTACAGTCAGTATCGACCATCCTCCACAAAGAATCTGTATTATGCATGCTAATTTAGCTATATGTTTGCTCATTCATTGTTATGCATTTATGCTCCATCTAGAGTCACACCTCTACAAAAGTAAAGGTCAGCAAAATTGGTGTCTCAAAGCCTCCGGCCTTTGTCCACCTAATAACAATGTAAACATGTTTCCAACCAGTCATTTTAGACTTTAAAAGAACCAATGATGCAACCAAAATTATACCCTGTGGGAGGGGAAGGGGCGGGGCGGGGCGGCACAAGGAGCAGATATTGATATTTATAAAGATAAAGGGACTTTTATTGATTATCGATTTACAGTGAAGGAATTTTTTACATATAAGAGCCACCCTGATGATGCCAGGATGACAGAGCTAAACCTTTTCAGAGGGCGTTAGGTTCAAATCTAACACGTGGACAGAGGAAGTACTCAAATGTGGGATCATGATATGGATTGATTTCAACCTACTCCCTTACATTCACCCCTCCAGTATTTCTATTTGCTGACTAGGGACTTGAGGCCATGACCAAGCTTTAGTAGCAACATAATGGGCCCGTTCAAAACCAGGAGCTCCAGAATTGTACCATGTGATCTTGCAAATCAGGCCCTCAAAGATTGGAAGGCAAAATGATCAAACATTTTTATTTTGATTTCTTTACCTAACTTTTGGCTTGATAATTACACAAAAACACAACCTAGGGAGATTGGGCCTTGGCCTTCCCAATAGAAATTAGGGACACTGCCACCAGGCCATTCCAACGCACAACTGACCAAACTGGCACCTAAAACATTTGAAAGCCTTCTGCCTTACAACAAATTTAAATTTCAAGACTGGGGGAACGAAGAAACTAGAAACACATATCCATTAATTTTTGTAATAAGAAAAATAGAATATATATTATAATCAAAGGTTGGATGCTGAGGTAGCACCCTACAAAAGGACAATATACATCCATTATGGAAAGTGGAAACATTCCACAAAATCTACAACATTCAAACAAGATTGACAAAAGTTCCCATTATGCCAAAAATAAGTCTTGGTAGAATTATCCATTTACCCCCAAAGCATCAAAGAGATGTCTCCACTCCTCTAAAGAATCTTCTGTTTGTCTCACACCAAATGCTCCAAAAAAAAAATAATCACATGTCGAATAAACAAGGCTTCCTTCTTTTTACCTTTCCTGCTAAAGAAACCCTCCCAAGCCAAGAAATGTTCCTATTGAGCTTCCAGTACCCCAAGAACTCCGATGCAAGCAAAAGCTAGCTTCCAAGTAACACATATCCTTTCATCCGCAAACAAGCACAAAGAATCCTAACACTCCCTCTTACAAAACCTAAGTTTAAAAAAGCCTGAGGCACACCTAGGTACTCTTCAGCATGAGGCTACCATGGCAGTGCCTCGAAGGGGTTAGGGTGTGCCTTAAGGATGCAAGGCTATATCTTCCCCATTTTTCTCTTTTTTCTTAGCCCTGCCTTCACCTTTTTTCTTCTTTTCTTTTCTTAGCAGCTAAAAGGTGAGTTACGTTTGTACAGCAAGTGTGTGCATTAGGGAACTATTATGATAAGATGACATATATTTAGGTTGTTTGCAACATTAGTAGTTATATTAATGTCTAATGACTTTTTTCATGCATTTATCTAACTTGTTTCTGTAAAATCTACTTTGCGAAATGTGAAAACTTTTAAAAAATTTTGCATACAAGTGCACCTCTTATCATGTATCCATAATGCATGTGCCCTACCCTTGTGCCTTGTGCTTTGGGACCTTGTGTTCCTTAGTGCGCGCCTTTCAAAACTAAGTACAAAACATAGGCTACAGGAAAGATATCACAGAATAAAAGTACACTCTACTCTCTACCAACTAAAAACAAGCCCAATAGGCTTTAGGCTTCCAACTCATGCCACAATCACACATAGGCAATCCAATAAGTGACATAGGTCTCAAATTGTAACATAATAAAGCTATTCATTCAAAGAAATCTCACTTCGAATACAAACTAATTTTGGTAAGGCACACAAGATCAAATTAGTATAAATAAGTACTTCCTCCATTCCATTGTTATCTTAGTTTAAAAAAGCACATCTGAGGCGCGCCTAGGCACACTGAGGCGCAAGGCAACTGCTGTGGCGCCTCACAGTGGGTGAGGTGAGGCGAATCCTTTAAGTGCGTTAAGGCGTGCGCCTCAGCACGCCTCAGTTCGAGGCGTGAGGCGATCGAAGCGAGGGTTTTATTGATCTTAATAGAGAAGTAAAGCTATAGGACAAAGAGAAGAACTTTTGACCATTAAAATTACCAACTTTGTTCAAATTAACACTTATCTTATTCTTATGTTGCGATTTCGAGCATAATCTCTCATGCAATTGACAAACTCTAAGATCAAAAAACCCCATTTTTTGAATTGTCACGTATAGATGCCTAATGGTGCCAAAGGGGGTCGAATGTCCATATTAATTTTGTTCTGGTGGTCGATTTTCACTGGAATTAGTGTAGTGGGCTCCAGCGTTCTTCTTCCATGGTGTCTAGGGGTCATTACAAGTCTAGATGGGAAGGGGCTAGGTTAGAATTCGTGCATACTATTTCCTTTTTCATTCATAGTTTTATTTAGTAAAGATTTCCTATTGTCTTAATTTGTTATTTTGTGTAAAATTCTTTCCTTTTTCTTTTATCTTTTATTTAGAAAATAATCGACAATATTTTTTTATTTTATTATATTTTTCTGAGTTAAAGAAGACGTTTTTTCTTTCCTTTCTCATAGTTTTGATTTTTTCTCTCCTTTAAAAACTTATAGCAAGAATGTTTGTTACTTATTGGCATTTTGATTTGTATTCAAATAATATAATTTACTTTTTATCATATTGTAAACTATTTCACGAATGTTTTGAACATTGTAACGGTTTGTATTGACATCTAATTCCATATTGATGCAATCATGTAACTCATTTGGGCAAAATCTATCTACTGAGTACATTTTAGGCATTTCTATATAAAGGTCCGCCTCGCATCCATGATACATGCGCCTTCACCTTGAGGCTCAGGCCTCGCGCCTCGGAACCCTTTACGCCTCAGTGCGCTTCACGCCTTTTTAAACTAAGATTGTTATTGTCATAGTTGAAAAGCCTCGCATTTTAAGAACTGTATTTATTGCTTTTGTTTACCCATAACAAACAAACATTATCCTTAAATTGACCTTGTGATCTCTACAGTTTTGAATACCAAGAAAGTATTAATTGATTACCTACCTATTTACAATTTCAATTTACTAAGGGCAAAGTTGTCTAGCAATTTAGTTATCTAATTTAAGTAATAAAAAATGACACTCCTTTTGAGACAAATCAAAATAAAAACCATGACAATTACAGTGAGAAGGAGGGAATATGTCATTGCAAGTAGGGCTGGCAAAAAAATTTGTACCCGCCTAAAACCCGCAAAATCCGCCCCAATGGGTATGGGTATGGGTGGCGAAAATTGAAAAAAAATGGATATGGGGAGGGTATTGCTAAAATAGGTATGGGTATGGGTATGGGTATGGGTATAGCTCGTACCCGCCCCATACCCATTTTATTAATACCCCCCTCGTACCCGTCTCATACCCACCCCATATAAAACCCATACCCGTTTGTTTAAAGTTCTAATTTGTTACTTGTAATTGAATATTATGCGAGTTGCTTTGAGTTGTATGATATTCTAAAGTCTAAATTTTGGCAGAATATTTTGTTTCAAACTGTAATTGTCAAGCGCTAATTTATTGTTTTGATCGGTAAATTTTTAGTTGTATTTGATGTGATATGATATATCGTCAGAAGCTTAGTATTGATGTGACATATTGAGTATTTGATATCAAATATGGGTACAAAATAGGTTTAATTTTTTTTTGTCTATATGTACCCGAATAAAACCTGCATACCCTCTATACCCAATGGGTATGTGTATGGGTATAACTTTACAATACCCGATGGGTATGGGTATGAATATGGGTATTAATTTTTAAAATGGGTATGGATGAGGGTACGGCTAAACCCGCCCCGTACCCACCTCATTGTCACCCCTAATTGCAAGTTAGAACCTTATCGAAACACTAAGACCTAATACATAAATAATCATTTCAATCCACTGCCTAAAATTGACAAGTATCTCCGAGCACATTAAGCAATGGGAATATTCGTGACATGAAAAAAGGAACAGTAAAAGCAAAGCTAATAATCTTGTGTAACTAGCTATATTGTCTAAGATGTGTCAATTCTAGGAGAGAATGATGGAGTGGAAAGCTCACAAGATTTTTTCCTTCAACTATCACCCGATTTTGAGATCGAATGACGCGCTTGATAATTCCTATTTCACCTTCGTCCTTGCCCCTGATTATCATCACCTGAAAAAAACACAAGAACAATAAAAAGAAGATAAGACAGAAGAACCACTTGTATTGACAATGCCTTCAAGACAAACTACATGTAAAATGTGAACGGAGTCTAACCAAAATTCCAAATCCTCTTTCTTACATTATCACCTCTCAGGATCTTCCAAGTTTGTATGAGTTTCTGAGCTGCCTTCCATCCCATCCTGGATAAGTGTTCACCAAGTGAATCTTAGAAAACCTTAGGGCACCTCAGCTCATAAACAATTGTCACCCCCAAAAAATATATAGTTTCCAAAATACAGGGTCGGTAAAATAGTTTCCCAAAACTTAAAAATACCTCAGTGTAGTTTTTTGGGCCCTTACAAAGAATCTTATCCAACTCATAAGCCCCTCAGAAAAGTAAAGTAAGAGAAACTCACAAGATGTCTTTCACGCAGTTCAGACATATTAGTTAACTCTTTCATGAAAATTTCAAGCAACTCACAAGAGAAACTCACAACATGTCTTTCAAATAGCTCATACAGGAAAAGAAATTTAAACCAGTCGAAAAATCACTTAAAAACTATACTAGTTATGTCACACCTCTAGAAGCGGGAATGGCATGACTAACAACGCAAGTTTACAACCTCAGGAAAATTAACAGGGACCAGATACTAGGAGAAAAAGGCACTGTGCTCACATTAATAACAAATTAAAAAGTAGGTATGCGTGCATCCAGAAGTAATGTGCGTATTAATATCACTAACACCACATAAAGCATTATACAATTTGGAAAAGATTCACATAAAACTTATTTAACAGGCCTCCTTGGCTATATGGTTGTTACATGAAGACCAAATTGCCAAATACAAGCTCACAAAAGTTACGAACACAATAATATTAGAACAAGAGAAGCATCAGAGGACACTTTGTGTCTCATTTTTTTTGGGGAACAATCTAGTACACAAGGGAATAGCACAAACCCCAAGCACTGCAGACAAGAAGCTGCCTTCGGATGTAAATATGCAGGAAAAAAAAAAGAAAGTAGCACCAAGTCGAATCAGCTATGGACTCCCTAACTAATGGAATATGCATCTAGAAACATTCTGCCAATTGTGAGAGTCTAGAAACAGAAGACGGAAACAGCAACTATACCTACAAGAATAAAACACGACAATTTTCCAATTGTAGCAAATGACAATGTCCACACCCCTCCCCCCGCTCCATCAGAAAGGATTGAATGCTCACATATGCCCAAGAAAGTAGATTTTCAAGAAATTTTTGTCATCAGACCATCAAGATGAAAAATAAATTAATCTTGTCAAGATAAAACAGTAACATAACACATTCACGGCGTGCGCATCACCAGATATTGGTCCTATGTACAACTGCAGGAAGTAAACCTAAAGCCAAAAGGCTGCTATCCACATTGAGATGCTGGTCACACCGACGCTATTACACCATTTAATCACATTGAGATGATGGTCACAACACTAATGTCCAGGCAGAGTAGTGAGGTGCCAGGACTAATGAATATGCCCTGCCGTTGACCCTTCTTACATCTTTCCCATTTTAAGGTTAGGGTCGGAAATCATTGTGTAATTTCAAATGCCCTCCATTTTTATTTTACACATTCCTCGCTTAATTATCGACGATAGAGATAAAAGAACTCGCCTTTCACATCAAGCAATCATAGGGTATGTTCACCCTCAAGAGTTTCAAGCGAAATTCAAGCATGCCAAAAATCCAAAGCAACGAATTAACCAAATTGACAAAATTCCCAACATTCTATTCCCAAAACAAAACCTTTGTCTTCGGCTTGCATCTTATCCCTTAAGGAACGCAATTTGTCCACTTAGGGCATGTTTTTTTCGTTGGGAAATATAGCTTGAAAAATGACTGAAGTTGGTTGAGATTAGTTGAAATGAGTTGAAGTTGGTATGTTTTGATTGAAGTGGGTTAAAGTTAGAAAAAGTTGGTATATTTTTTTTATATGATTGGGTTGAAGTTGGTTTTTTTAGCAAAAGTGCGGGTTCAAGTAGTTTGGAATTTTTGTTGTTGAAATTGGTTGAAGTTAATAGATTGAGATTCACCAACCAAAAAAACAGGCCTTAATATAAGTAGCTTTAGAATATGAAAATGCAAATAAATGAATAAGTACACTTCTACGATTCAATTAACAGCAGTAGACAGATGCTTCAGTACACGAAATGCAAAATCCAAATCCTAAGGGTAGAATACAACTAGATAATGAAAATTTAAACAATAACAAATGAAATAGAAGCTAGGGTTTTGAATCGAATAAATCCATCATCGTCCGGCAAAGCGAAATCGATGCATAGAATTTATACGCTACGAAATTCCTTCAATCGATTGGCAAATTGAGTGTCAACGTAGAATCAGAGGAGAGAGAACGATTTCGTACCCGCAGAGTGTAGCTTTTGCTGCGTTCATAGATGGAAAGGCGTAGAAGCTAGGAAGTTAGAAATGCAGAGCAGTATCAAGGTCGCTGCCAATGGGGATTTGAGATCCGGGCCAACCTCCATTCCCTTGTTTTGCTCAACCCAAACTGGGTCAGCCCAATCTCTATCGCTCTCCAAATCGAAATCCTTGTGTTTTCATTTGGGTTAAGCCCAATTCAATTACGCAACAAAAGTAGTGGCTAGAAAATAGGCCTACTGTTCCGTTGCTGTTTGCTTTGTTAATGTAGGTCCATATTTGTCAACAAGTGGTGATTATGATTTCTGACACCCAAGTGGGCTAGTGATGTTTGCTTTTATTTACGTTCATTTAACAATAAAGTAATATTTGGGCAGTCTTATTATTGAGTTTGGATGAGGTAGCTCTTTTGTGTCAGTCAGACAAAGTGTTTCACGTCAATAAGACTTTGTACCTAGTGTTGCCTTTATTCCTGTGTGTTTTTGGATAGGTCCTGTTATTGTTACGACTGGGACAAAAATTTAAAATAAAAATAAAACAGCATGTCAGGTAAAATATCATAGGTTACTCTTAATGACGATAAGAAAAAAGTACGACAATCAATTATAATTTTGCGAAATATATTACAACAATTTTACAAGTGTAGGCAACAAGAATGTCCTAAAATTTAGGACCTATCAAAAATAATTACTGTGTACTTTAAAATTATAACTATTTCATTAGAATTTATCTTGGACTTCTTGTTTTGGTGGAACTTCACCAAATGAATTTCGAAATGAATTTAAAGGAATAATCATTATGTTATATTCTTTGAAGAATAACATTAGATTGTATCAAAGAACCTACATGAAGACATTAAGTTGTCGACTATTGGAGATTATAAACTAGCGTAATACATGAATATAGAAAAATAAAGCAAACCATAGCTATCTCCCCCACCTCCCCCCCCCCCCCCCGCCCAAAAAAAAGAACATAAAAAGAACCCTTTTGCAATCCCTATTTTCAAGATTACAGGACTTGAGTCAAAAAAAATGAAAAAGAAAACTTTTTGGACCAACTAAAAATATGATCCTCATTGTCAAACTTTTTGGACCTTTGTTGGGCCTAGTAGTTAGAGTGGGATACTGGGATGATCTTTTGTTTGGGGGGGGGGGGGGGCGCTCCTCGGTTCTCAGGTCCGAATGATTGAAACCCTGACCTCATAAATCACTGATAAAGCCGTGACCAAGACTTCTTTGTTTTTCTTTTTCTTTTTTTTTGGGCAGGGCGGGGCGGGGGGGAGAGCACGCTATGGGTTTTCGCATATTCCATGATTTTAAATTACCACCACCAATTGTATGCCCCTAAACGATCACTGTCATCCTCATTTTGTTCAGTCTTTTTTTGAGGGAAACGAAAGAGTTCAACTAGTTCTCAACTCTGGCCATTGGATCATAAGCAATTCATTAGAGTGTCTTATTAAACATCTTCAACTCTTTTTTTTTTTTTTAAAATTGAAGGAACAAATGTAACTAATGTCAAATGCATGTAATGGTGCCCTACATGTACACTTACTCGTTAATTAGAATAAAGGTGATGATACATGTCTTGATGCAAGACATTTTTAAATATCTTGTCGTAACTCAAATTAATATGTTTTATGACTTAAAAACACCAAATTTTTATTAATTATAACCTATTATGAGTTATAGAGCTTTAATATTTGTTAGTTACGCCAACAACTATAAACTGACACTCTAACTGTATCAACTCTATCCGCAAGGCATATCATATGTATAATTTTGTAAATGTGAAAGATTATGTATGAAAAGATGATTTTACACAATTTATAAGTTTTAACAACCTTTTATTGTTTAATCATATCATTTTTTTTCAATTTAATATGTGATAAGATATATTTTAAGTGAAAAAAGACACTTAAATAGTGTCCTACTGTAAGACACTTATCATTTTGGTTAGAATTATTATCTAAAATTCTGCATAAAAATCTTCAAAATTTTAAAAGTATGATCCACATAAATTAATTGGCATAATCAAATCCCATTAAACTAAAGAAAGGTCATTATTGTACAAAGTTTCTCAAATCTAATTGTAATTAATATAAGTATATATACTTGCATAATATATATATATATATATATATATATATATTCTCACAATCTATCCTCTTCCTTTTTTTTCTTGTTTTTTGTGATTCATGTCGTGCTTTTAACACATATTGGTTTTGAGTGGGTTTGCATAAAAAGTACCTTTCATGCTTTCTTTTGACACATAACGCATATCCTCACGTTACGTATATATCTCTGATTTGTCTAGTTCTTTTTATAACTAAGTAGTGTATGTTGTATATTAGCTCATTCTTCTATTACTATTTCACACGTCCTTGCATGCGTATATCAGTTTTTTTTAACATAATCTCATTTACGTAGCTACATGTCTCCTACTCATATGTTTCATTTTCTTTCTTAGTTTCTAAGTTGATAGAGTATTTTGAAAATTTTAACACTCTGTTTTAATGGGTTTTTGATTGTAACCTTTTTAAATAGGTTTCTCTCTTTGTATAATATAAGTATGTCAACTTGTGAATTTCCGTAAATTCTATTTTAACGGACTTGTTTGTATCGTTGTAATTCTAAAGATTTTTTTGACCCCTTAGATTACACTTTCACTCAACGTGCATAGAAGAGTTGTGAGATTTGCTAAGATAATGGTAGGTATATATCGTGGCAGTGAGTAGTGTGATTTATTGCAAGGAGTGGCGCCAAGGCATTCAAGCTAAAAAGCTAGACAAACGGCTTGAATTATAATTGAAGTGATGGGCAAATAAAAACGACCGAAGCTAATTAATACGTAAGGAAATTAAAATACGCTCCTGAAGGGATATCGATTAAAGTGATCACTATTACATTTGGCTTACTTCTTTGGGGGGGGGGGTAAAAGTTTAGATGGGTTTAAATTCAATCATTATATTAGGGATATAGTGTGTTTTAAAATGAAAAGAACGCTAACAAAAGTTCTTACTTATTTGAATATCAATGTACAGGACCCTCATATCATCAATGACGAAGATCATGTATATATAAATACCTTCCTGATTAAATAGATAATGGTTCTCACAAATTGAACCGATGTGATTGACTGTTGTTTAAGTCACCACTCCAAAATGAGATCCACTAGTCTAAATTATTGCAATAATGGTCTGCTTGACCACATAAAGTACCCCTTGTTTGCTTGTATATTATATGGTCTCACATATTTTCTTTATATTTTGCTTTAAGATAAGTGTTTTTCCTTTAGACCCCAAGACCCCACTCGGGCCTCTTACCACCTTTATATATCCCCCTTATGCTTGGAAAGATATCATGCACACTGCTCTCTTATAACCTTCATTTTCTCACATACCTTTATTTTCTCTTCAAATGGCAACCAAACAGACCACCCTCCCTACCACTAATAAGTTGGACCCCATGACTATAAGATCAACCATGGATGTAGAAAACCAGGAGGCTGATGATGACCATGTCAATAAGAACTTCAACTACTTGAAACGAGCCCAATGGCTACGAGCCGCAGTCCTAGGGGCCAACGATGGGCTCGTGTCAACTGCCTCTCTCATGATGGGGGTGGGTGCGGTCAAGCCGGACCTTAAGTCCATGATCATAACTGGGTTCGCTGGTTTAGTAGCCGGGGCTTGCAGCATGGCTATTGGTGAGTTCGTGTCGGTCTACGCTCAGCTCGACATCGAGGTTGCTCAGATGAAGAGAGAAAATAAAAAAGAGGACGAAGAGGAAGAGAAGCTGCCGAACCCACTTCAGGCAGCGGTAGCCTCAGCCCTGGCCTTCTCATTGGGGGCCATGGTGCCGCTTCTGGCGGCAGCATTTATAAGGGAACATAAGGTGAGGTTGTCGGTGGTGGCGGCGGCAGTCACGGTTGCTCTGGTGGTTTTCGGGTGGTTGGGGGCGGCCCTAGGAAGAGCTCCGGCGTTGAGGGCTTCTTTGAGGGTTTTACTGGGAGGTTGGGTTGCTATGAGTATTACCTTTGGGTTAACCAGGTTGATTGGGTAGTATGGTTTTTGAATGGTTACGTACGTTGCTGTTTGTCTGCTTCATATAATTTTCCTTTTCCTTTTATTATTATGGGCTTTAGCTTTCACTTTACCTTTGTGGTCACTAATCAATGCTGATCACTATTCACCGATGTATGTATATATATATACCCTTCAAGTTGTCTTTGCTTGTGGGGATGCGTATGTGCATGTGTTTACTATTTACACCCCATTTGCGATGATGGATTGATTTAACTTTAAGTTAAATCATAATATAAAATTCGTATGTCTATAGTTTGCCTTCAATTCTCACCACGGCTTCTTTAACGTCGTGGTTTCATATAAAATATTATTTTGATCCAATTAAGACGTTTAGGATCAATCTCGTGACATATGTTATCTATGATCAATCATCCTAACATTACACGATTTAATATAAATAACTAGAATTAATTATCAACTACTAAAGCTTTTTAATTTGTTGGCTACATGTATAACGACATGTAAAATGATGGACTAATCAGATGAGCCTTGTATCATACTTTTGTCATTGTGAAAAATTAATTCTAGAGAATTTATCGCTCCTTTTGAAAATGCGAAAATGAATTGAGTAATCTATTCTTTTATCCAAGAAAAAGTATTTCTAGTGTGCATGATCCAATTGTTGATCCTGAAAATTTCTGCAATAATTTTTACATAAAAAAAAGGTAATTTTATATAATTTATAATTAGTAACATCCTTCTACTATTTAATTGCACAAGTTCTCTTTTTCCATTTAATACATAATATCATTTTTAAAACCAAGACAAAATATTTAGATGTTTTGTAGTGAGACATTTGTCATTGTCTTTTTTTAAAGTTAACTAAATCAACCAAATTACGATATCATACGCTTGTTTAGGAGGTTAATATTTTATTTCGTACGTTGGCTTAACCTATATTTTGCTGCCTTAGTTTGTGTTCAAGCCTTTACAAAAAAAAGGACCATCATGTATTAATAGGGGAGTTCTCTTTCTTTTTTTAATCTCTAATAAGTTTTAAACAAGGTGGAAAAAATGAAACAATAATAGGCATAGTAAATGATTAGGTAAGATCATCAATTCATCATGCTATCTCTTTGAGGTACACAACAAAAAGAAAACACCCAAAAAACAAAGCCTATATCGTACTCCTAAAAGTATATAACCTTACAAGGCGCGTCAGCACCACATTAAAATTTGTCTATATGATATACACCAGAAAAATATATATACGTGGCAAATAAGAGTACACATTTATAGGTGTATGATATACATTACCCCCAAAAAATGTGCCAAACCTCCTGAACTAAGACTATTAAACCAACCAACATATCACATGGATTCCAAAACGAGAGCATATAATATCATCAAAGAAAAAAAAAATCAATGCACGTTCAAAACCTTCTAAGGCAAAGTAAAAGGTCCAGCAGAAGAATTATAACGAGAAGAATTATGTAAAGTATGTACATTAATTGTTAGCTTGATCGTAGGGCGAATCCTAAAACCAAGACAAAGTCCACCAATAACTACTCTGCTCATTTCCATTAATTAGAGCCTTAAACCGTACAGCCTCCGCCACCTTCCAATCATGAGCCTCTTGCAATATAGAACCATCATCAATTTGGTGGTCCTTTTGCTTCACAATTGCTTTATTATCCTTCTTGTTGAACTTTATTTGTCAACTTCCCTTGCGCTTGTCATTTACTTCGTCGACATTAATCACCTCCTTGTTAATAGGTCATATGTTCTAACTGGTACATCTGACCATGTATGATTGCTGAGAATTTCCATTAGTGTTGTTGACCCAATTAATGTGTAAGGTTTTGATAATAACAATCCAAATATACTAGTCAATATGTTGTGCTTGAGTCGTGTGTTGAGCCAGGATCCGGAAAATACTTGGAGCAGTTCGAATGACCGTGGAGTATCAAAGTTGATACATGTGCAATGAGTCCAGATGATAACAAGAGCCTTAGGCTTAGTATTGGTTTTGTTTTTAGATTCTTGTTAATATGTCAATGAGAAGGTTCTTGACTTAGCGTTTGCTTTGACAGGTTTTTAAATACTTCAGAACAGTTCTGAGAAGTCAGGTTTGCAGTGTTTTGATGTCAAAAACAAAAAACGAGTTTCAAGATTTTAAAATAATTTTTTTGACCTTCGAATTTCTTGAAATAATGAGGACAAATTTTTCCTGTGCCAGTTGAGTCTAAAAAGAGTTCTTCCTTCAAAGAAAATATTGCGAGATTTTAGTAGTAGAGTCTAAAAAGGTTTCTTTCCTTAAAAATAATATTGAAATATTTTTGAAAGATTTTATCCTATCCTTTAAGGGAAGAATATCAAGTGGAGAGATTCTTAGGGGCTTGGTTGCTAAGTTGTTGAGTGGGAGTGGAATTCTCTTTCCCCTACTCTTGTGGCACATGCACCATGCCTATTTAAGCCGCCCCTCCCCTCAAGGTTTTTTCAAGGTTTTTCAAGGGTTAAAAAGTGTCTTTGTCAATCAGAATCTTCTGTGAAAAAACCTTCAAAGCGAGTGCTAAATCGAGTCTTCAACATTGGCATAATAGGAATTGTATTGTACCTTACATTTAGCTTGTTTAGAAGCATTCAAGTAAGGTAGTTTTCTTTTTCTCTTTTCCATCAGTGAGATAAGAGAGTGTCTAAGTCTTGGGAGACATTGGACATAGTTGCTGTAAAGAGGGTCTCGGAGTAGACTAAGTTAAGTGGTGTTTTTAACGAAGGTCTTGGGGTAGACCAAGTTACGTGTGTAACTAAGTCATGTGTGTCACAGTTGTAACGTGTTCGACCCATCTAGTAAAAGTATGTTGAAATCCTGCAGAGGTAGGTCGTGGTTTTTACACCTCAGTTGGGCCGGAGGTGGTTTTCCACGTAAAAATATTGTGTCTTATTTATTATTTCCGCAATTAGTTTTGTTTCTGCTTCACTCCAAGCACGCAATCCAAACAGTTTTTACGTGTGTTCTGAAACAATCCGAAAAAGTTGATAGGCACAATTTACCCCCCCTCTTGTGTCCTTGTGCAATTAAATCCAATAAGTGGTATCAGAACAGAGTTCTCAAATCTAGGTTAACACCTTGAGAGATCCTGAAAAGATGAGTGCACCACAAGAAATTTTGAAGGGTCAATCTGTGACTCGACCACCATACTTCAATGGACAACATTACAATTGGTGGAAGAATCGTATGGAGAATTACATTCAAGCTTATTACTACGAGCTATGGATGATCATTGAAAATGGTCTTTACATTCCAATGAAGACCATGGAAGATGGCAAGACCGTCTGTAAGAAGTCAAATGAATTCGAGTCGGATGATTTCAAGAAGATGGAGAAAAACGCTAGGGCCAAGAAGTTGTTGTATTTTGGCCTTGGACCAAACGTGTACAATCGTATCTCGGAGCGTGAGTCCGCGAAGGAGATATGAAATGCCCTCCACGTAGCCCATGAAGGAACCAACCAGGTCAAACAGTTCAGGATTGAACTGTTGATGAGAAAATATGAGCTGTTCAAAATGAGCGACAAAGAGACTGTGATGGATATGAACACTCGTTTTACCCACATCACTAATGAGCTGAAATCGTTAGGAAAATCCTTTACCACTGAAGCATTGGTAAGGAAGATCCTACGGTTTTTGCCTCAATCGTGGAAAACGAAAGTTACAGCCATCCAAGAAGCAAAGAAGATGAACGAGATCTCCTTGGAAGAGCTCATTGGAAACCTTCAAACATACGAATTGAGGAGAAGCTCCCAGGTGAAGGAAGAAATAAGGAAAGACCGAGGTCTTGCCCTAAAGGCTGTGGAAAGTGATGATTCAGATCTGGATGAAGAAGAAATGCCCATGATAACCCGGAAGCTCAAGAAATTCTTCAAGAAGGCTAGAGGGAACCTCAAGAAGGGGAGCACCAGCAAGCCAGGCAGCAGTGATCGTGATCAGTTCTCTGGTTGCTTCAAATGTGGAAAACAGGATCACATTGTGAAGAATTGCCCCATGCAGAAGGAAGAACAGGCGTCGGAACAGTTCCGAAATCGTGGCAAGAGGTCGCAACAAAGCAGCTCCGCAAAGCGTTTCACTAAGGCTATGATGGCAGCCTGGGGTGAAACTTCAGAGGAAGAGGGCTCTCAAGAAGAAGAAGAAGCTGCAGTGGCCCTCATGGCCAGAAGTGAGTCTGAATCGGTCAAAAGTTTGTCCCAACTCAAGGATAAGGCATGTGGTCTTAGCAAAGCTAAAATTGAGAAATTACTGTTTACTTTTATAGATGAATGTGATGCAATAAATGCTGAAAATTGCATGCTCAATGAGGTTTGTTCTGAATTGAAAAAGGATGTTAGAATGCAAGAAAGGAACAAACAAGAACTTGAATGCGTGAATGAAATCCTTCAATGTGAGAAACTAAGGTAGAAGAAAAGACACTTACCTTATGTAAAGACCTTGACACGCTTAAGGACCTCATGAATACGAGAGAGAAAGTATTTAACACTAATCTCTCAATTCTGGAAAGTGAGTTCCTAGACCTGAAACTTAGGCTAGAATCCCTGGTGAGCGAAAATAACGAGTTGCATGAAAAAGCTCATAAGGCCGAATCTAATCTTGCTCAGAACTAGCACTGGAACAATTCCTCATAAGCGTTTAATTGGCTAAATACTCACCATAGCCAAAACAAAAAGGGACTAGGATTTGTGAATAGATGGGTCATTAAACCAGTGAACAAAAAATATGTTGAACTTCAAGAAAATATAATTTGTTTTCACTGTGGAAAGACTGGTCATTATCGGTATACTTGTCCTTTGAGAAAAAGAGCCATCAAGAGAAACTCACGGTATGTTAAAACAAATGTGGATTAAGAAAGGTGAGTTAACCTCCAAGTCAAAGAAAATGGGACCCAAGTGGATCTGGGCTCCCAAGACTATCACTTAGCTGTTTCACAGGCTAAAGTGAGAGGAGACAATCAACTATGATTCTTGGATAGTGGTTGCTCAAGGCACATGGCAGGAGACAAATCAAACTTCCTCTCACGTACAACCTTTGATGGAGGGAGTGTGGGAGTGTGGCATTTGGAAAACGACAAATCTGGAAAAATTGTCGGTGGAAGTAGGATAGGTAAATCACTCCCCCACTCTATTGATAATGTGTACTTGGTAGACGGTTTACAATATAATTTGCTAAGTGTGTCTTAATTGTGTGATAGAGGTAATCACGTTGGTTTCTCTTCGGATCAATGCTTGATTACCAATATCAAATCTGCTGATGTTGTGTTGAGGGGGAAGCAACACACCAATGTGTATAAAACATGTGTTCTTTGATTTCCCCAAAACCATTTGACTTGTTTAAGTGCTCTTGATGACAATGTGATGCTTTGGCATAAGAGGCTAGGTCATGCAAGTCTCTCTCTTTTGAATAAACTCGTTTCTCATGACCTAGTAGTCGGACTACCTTCTATCAAGTGCAATGATGACAAGGTGTGTGATGCTTGTGCTAGAAGAAAACAAGTTAGGACTTCTTTCAAGTCAAAAAACTGTGTTAGCACTTCCCGACCTCTTGAGCTACTACTTGTTGATTTGTGTGGTCCTATAAGGATCACAAGTAGAGGTGGGAAGAAGTACGTGTTTGTTATTGTGGATGATTACTCTCGTTTCAGTTGGACTCTATTTTGAGCATCGAAAGATGAATCAATTGAAATGTTTCTTGTGCTGCTTAAGAAAATTGAAAAGAGAGTAGAACATTCACTGGTAAGTCTTAGGTCTGACCATGGAAAAGAATTTAAAAACTCGAGCTTCATTGATTATTGTAATAAGCATGGTGTTAATCACAACTTTTCTGCCCCCAGAACACCCCAACAAAATGGGGTGGTGGAACAGAAAAATCGTACTGTAGAGGACATGACTAGGACTATGCTTGTCACTAATGATCTTCCTAGGAACTTTTGGGCAGAGGCATTGAATACATCGTGTTTTGTTAATAGATGCATGATCAGACCCATACCGAACAAGACTCCTTGTGAACTCTTTAGAGGATGAAAACCCAATATTAAGAACTTGAGGGTGTTTGGTTGCAAATGCTATGTGCATAATAATGGAAAGGAATCCTTGAAAAAGTTCGACCCTAGAAGTGATGAAGCCATATTCCGAGGGTACTCCTCACACAGTAAGACATACAAAGTGTTTAACAAAAGAACCTTGTGTGTTGAGGAAAGTATGCATGTACTATTTGATGAAACTAACTCCTTGATTGAGTATGATACACAGGATGAAGAGTTCGAACTTGGTCTTGTGAGAAAAAACCTCTCGCTCACTCAAAGCTCATGGTAGATAACAGTAAGACTCCTGAAGGTGAACCAAGTCCTGGATCTGATAGTATGGAAGGTGGGCAGGGAGCAAACCAGCTAGGGGGAAGTATTGCTGAACCTGATTTGGAACATAACTGGCCTACTCAACCTGATCCTTTCCGAACTGATGTGGGAACAGACTCCAAAATAGATCCAGAACCTGTTTCATCAAGTATCCAGGAGAGATTGGAAAACGTGTCTGTGGATCCATTTATTCAACGACCGTGGAAGCACCAAAGTTCGCACCCCATTGACTAGATTATGCCTGATATTAACACAGGGGTGCAAACCAGATCCAAACTCAGAAACTTTTGTGCCTTCTATGCTTTTTTATCTAACATTGAGCCAAAGAATGTTCATGAAACACTTGCAGATTTTAACTGGGTTACTGCAATGCAAGAGGAGCTTCATCAGTTCGAAAAGAACAAGGTTTGGCACCTAGAACCATAACCTAAGGACAGATCAATAATCGGTATCAAGTGGGTGTTCAAGAACAAATTGGATGAATTTGGAACAATCACCCGGAACAAGGCCAGGCTGGTGGTTCAAGGTTACAACCAAGAAGAGGGGATCGATTATGAGGAAACATTTGCACCTGTTGCAAGGATTGAGGCTATCCGCATTTTGGTGGCTTTCGCAACCCACATGGAGATCAAGTTGTACCAAATGGATGTCAAGAGTGCATTCCTCAACGGATACCTTAAGGAAGAGGTGTATGTAAGCCAACCCTCTGGTTTTGAAAATCATAATTTCCCTAACCATGTGTTTAAACTTGACAAAACTCTTTAAAATTTAAAACAAGCTCCTAGAGCTTGGTATAAAAGCTTATCAAAATTTCTAATCGATAATGGTTTTCAAATTAAGGGGCAAGGTTGATAATACCTTGTTTCTTAAATCAAAGGGGGAACATCTGTTGATTATTAAAGTATATGTTGATGACATTATATTTGGCGCAACCAACAGTGATTTATGTGATGAATTTTCAAAATTGATGAGGAGTGAGTTTGAGATGAGCATAATGGACGAGCTGAATTTTTTCTTAGGCTTGCAAATCAACCAAATCTCAAACGGAACTATGATACATCAACAAAAATATGTCAATGAGTTAATTAAGCGGTTTCAAATGGAATCGGCTAAGCCCATAGACACACCCATCTCTCCTTTAACCAGCTTGGGTGTGGATGATGGGAGTTCATAAGTTGAGGAGAAATCCTATAGGGACATGATAGGGTCACTTTTATACCTAATAGTCAGTAAATCTAACATTGTTTTCAGTGTTGGTTTGTGTGCCCGTTTTCAATCAAATTCTAAAGAAATACATTTGAAAGGTGTAAAGTGGATTTTGAGATATTTGAAACACACATCGAACTTAGTTTTATGGTATCCTCGAGGGTGAAATTTTGATCTCATTGGGTATGCGGATGCGGATTATGCTGGATTCTTGGTTGATAGAAAAGGCATCTCAGGTATGACTCATTTTCGTGGACCCTGTTTGGTCTTTTGGGCAACCAAGAAACAACACTCCGTTGCCATGTCCACAGCAGAAGCCGAGTATGTAGCGGTTGTTTGTTTCTTGTTGTGCTCAACTATTGTGGATAAGGCAACAACTCAAGGACTTTTATGTTGACACGGGATGCATGCCTATATTTTGTGATAACACAAGTGCAATTAACATTGCCAAAAATCCATGTCAACATAAAAGGACTAAGCATATTGAGATACGTCATCACTTTTTTAGAGACCTTGTTGAAAAGTGCTTAATTTGCATGAATTTTTGTGCCACTAATAAACAAATTGCTGACATCTTTACCAAGGCACTAAGTAGAGAACAGTTTGAGAGGAACAGACTTGAATTGGGTATGATTAAAAGGACTTGAGCATGCTTGTTTAACCTCCAATGATTGACTAGTTAAGGGTCTATAGGCTAAATAAATTGTTCCAATGGATGCATTCAATTTTTTGTGCGTTTACTGGCATATGTGTGGAATATAACATGCTGACACTCGCTAAGGTCTAATGATATTTCCCTTAGTGTCCTAAGACACCAAACTTTTAATAGTAAGAACACTCTCTAGGAATTGACATGACCACTGTTTGTATCATGTGCTGACCAAGTGGCGTTATTAAAGGAATGTTGGAAACCAAATTTTCTTTTTATTACACCTAACCTATAATTTATAGCCTACCTAATGTGTAATGGTGTGCTGCATGCAAACATTCTGTCTCCTCAAAAGGGGTCGAAATAAACTCTCCCAAAACCCCCTTGATTTTCAGGCCACTCATGTCAAACATTAAATCCCTCCACACTCTCTCTCTCTCTCCATAACCCATCTGTCTATCTCTCTCTCTCTAAGAACTCGATTTCCCTCTCTTTCCTTAAACCCACTTAAACCCTAACTTCAAATCCTCCTAAATCCCCAAGATGGCAAGAACTCATGGCAGTCGAGAATCCGCCAAGCGCAAGACTTCTTACTCGAGATCAGTACATGACCAATTATCAAGAAAAAGGGGAGGAAATTGAATGAATACTGAGGGAGCATCACCAGCGCCTCCATCGCCATAAGCGGTCACAATGGGTATGGAAAACACTTCCCCACCCTCTTTTGCGATTACTCCTTCTATTTTTGGGCTCTTAAAGAGTTTAGATTTGCAATCAGTGGGTTGAATTCTAATATAATACCTTTGGTACACCCAATTACAGGATGTGAGATAGTGGTATATGACCCGGTTGTGGCCGAGTCAAGATTGGGGACTTGAGGCTGAGTCAGTTAGGCAGTCTAAGGAATTTGATGTTGAGCATGTTGGTAATGAATTTGTTGTTGAATATGCTGAAGATAGTGATGAGGATGAACCAATTTTGAGGTTCAAAAGAACTGTCCCAACTAAGCCCCAAACAACGACCAAATCGACCCTTAAACACGAAAGAAAGATAACCACTTCACCTAACGTACCTCTAGCTGTACCCTTATCATGACCTCGAACTTGAAGTTCAGATCCTCTTATTATACTGCCCTTACCAGAAGACAGAGTTGAAAGTCATGTCATGAAGAAAAAACCAGCCCTTAAATCTACCAAAACATCCACCAAAGAAAAAGAAAGTTAGGAAGAACATGACACTGACTGAGAGATATGAGCACTTCCTTCAGAATCTGTGGTTCGGGGGAAAGTGGTTAAGGTTTCATACTTTCAGGAACAAGGGCTAGGGGTGTTCCCCGAGGTTAGGGACACAACCTTGTTGATCTCACGGACATGTTTTACACTGATTTATTGGATCAGGGTTAGCAAACTAACTTGCCTGCAATCATGATTAGCCATATTGAGAGAATTGCTAACACAACCAAGGATCATGACATGGGGTATAGGTTCTTGTTGACTTCAGTGTTTGAAAAACTTGGGATTCCCATGCAGAAGAGAGTAGGCTTTCCAGGTCAGTGATGAAATTGGCAACAGTACCCTGATTGGATGTGGCTTCATGGTAACAAAGGGCGACAGTGCAGCTTTAAAAGAAGGGCTCCAAACACCCCCTTGGCCCTGTTCCCAGTGAAGCCTCCACATCCAGCGCTCCTACAATTGATACACTGTTGTAGGACCAGATCACATTAAAGGGGGAGATAGCTGAAGTAAAGCAGGCACTTACAAAGGAAAAACTCTCAATGAAAAATGTCACGAGGATCTACTGAGTGCCCTTCTTGCCATCACAACCGAATTTTCTCCTCCACCTTCCTCTACCTGACTCTGTTTCTTCCCCTATTTCCAACACTATTTTTAAAACACTTGGTTATGTATGTGATTGGTAGTGGTTTGTGAATGTTCCTGGATGGTTATGCTTTTATGCTATAACTTTACTTGCTACATGTGTTTCCTGTTTGTGCGTGAATTGGATGGCGAATATCATTACTGTACCCTATACTTGATTGTATCGCTGTTATTTCCCGCATTACCACTCTGGTGGTGATTGCATCTACACTGGATTTCAACTTCCGACCTCATCATCCTTTTCGATGATGTCAAAAGGGGGAAGATGAGTATGACATGGGTTCAATTGGTTTGCCTAGTTCTACGTTAACCTCTTCACTCATGCGCTCTCTCTTGTGTGGATTGAATAAACTATTTTGGCACTAATGTATTTTGCCCTGCCATAAATGACGTCTAACAGTCATTTGGTTTGTCATCACCAAAAAGGGGGAAATTGATGACCCAATTAATGTGTAAGATTTTGATGATAACAATCCAAATATACTAGTCAATATGTTGTGCTTGGGTTGTGTATTGAGACAGGATCTGAAAAATACTTGGAGCAGTTCAAATGAGCATAGAGCATCAAAGTCGATACATGTGCAAGGAGTCCAACTGATAACAAGAGTCTTAGGCTTAGTATTGGTTTTATTTTTAGATTCTTGTTAATATACCAATTAGAAGGTTCTTGACTTAGCGTTTGCTTTGAAAGGTTTTTAAGTACTTCAGAACACTGCCTTAGAACAGTTCTGATAAGTTAGGTCTGCAGTGTTTTGACGTCAAAGACAAAAAAACAAATTTCAAGATTTTAAAATGATTTTTTTTACTATCGAATTTCTTGAAATAATGAGGACAAATTTTTCCTGTATCAGTTGAGTCTAAAAAGATTTCTTCCTTTAAAGAAAATATTGAGAGATTTTAGTAGTAGAGTCTAAAAAGGTTTCTTTCCTTAAAAATACTATTGAAAGATTTTTGAAAGATTTTATCCTATCCTTTAAGGGAAGAATATCAAGTGGAGAGATTCTTAGGGGCTTGGTTGCTAAGTTGTTGAGTGGGAGTGGAATTCTCTTTCCCCTACTCTTGTGGCACATGCACCATGCCTATTTAAGCCGCCCCTCCCCTCAAGGTTTTTTCAAGGTTTTTCAAGGGTTAAAAAGTGTCTTTGTCAATCAGAATCTTCTGTGAAAAAACCTTCAAAGCGAGTGCTAAATCGAGTCTTCAACATTGGCATGATAGGAACTGTATTGTACTTTACATTCAGCTTGTTCAAAAGCATTTAAGTAAGGTGTTTTTCTTTTTCTCTTTTCCATCAGTGAGATAAGAGAGTGTCCAAGTCTTGGGAGACATTGGACGTGGTTGTTGTAACGAGGGTCTCGGGGCAGACTAAGTTAAGTGGTGTTTTTAACGCAAGTCTTGCGGTAGACCAAGTTACGTGTGTGATTGAGTCATGTGTGTTTGTAACATGTTCGACCCATTTAGTGAAAGTGTGGCAATCTTACAAAGGCATGTCGTGGTTTTTACACCTCAGTTGGGCCGGAGGTGGTTTTCCAAGTAAAAATATTGTGTCTCCTTTATTATTTTCACAATCAGCTTTGTTTCTGTTTCACTCCAAACAAGCAGTCCAAACAGTTTTCACGAGTGTTCTGAAACAATCCGAAAAAATTGATAGACACAATTCACCCCCTCTTGTGCCCTTGTGCGATTAAATCCAACAAGTGCATTTAAATTTCCAGATGAATTGATAGCCTTGTGAATTTTAATAATGCAATCACTCTTTTCCTTGATTCCACACATCCCAATTTGCTGTTCAATGCTTGTCATAATTCCCCCCGAAATTGGGTTGTTGGCCACGCAGTACTTGTGTGCATGCACTTCTTGACTGCAGAAGGGGTCTTCTGATGGATGGCGAAAGCAGCAATACCCAGATGGCTAGCTGGGTCCTCCACTAGCATAGTAGTTTTGGGGTCATTTTTATGCCTGTTGTTGTAAAAGCATTTCTAAAAATAGCTCCAAAATGTCGTTTTGTGAATTGAAGGCGCTACTTCAATTAATATAACCCCCGATAAAAGAAATTTTCAAGGATGCATCCAAACACTACAACAAGTTAGCCTTAAAAATTTCATACATACTTGCAATTTTATTATACGTCATTCCATGAAAAAAGAAAAAATCTTGCCACGTGCAATTTAGAGATGTGATAACGTACAAGATTATAACCAAGCATTCCTTTTCACTTTAAGCTTTGGCCAGATGATAGTATCAGAGTATAGCAAATATATGATATACAAGAACATATTATACATAAATCAAATGTGACAAACTTATTTTAAAGGTGTAAGTTTTAGTTCTGGACTTTTAGTTATGTAAGTACTAGTTAGTTTAAGTGATGAACTATTTCTATAAATAGGGCTATATATACCCTTGTGATGCAAGTGCGATGCAAGGACATAATTCAAACATTTTTTAAATATATTAATAATATAATACATAGTTTCTTTTCGTATAGTAAAATAAATCAATATGTCAAATTATTTAATTATCAAAACTTGAGCGTTTTGCTAGATTCTATTTTTTTTTGTAACAACATCTTCTTCATTCTTAATTTGAACTCACTTTTTTGTTTCATGTGCTCAGTATTTCATTGTTAAACAATTATATTTTTAGAGAATAAATTTTGTTACTAAATAGTAACGATTATATGATATTGGGTCACTTTAATATATAGAATTGATATTGCATTACAAAACAATTATTTTTTTGAGTTCTCACCGTTTCTTTTTCTTTTTTCATTAAATTATTTTAAATTCCTTTTATATATGTACCATAATTATTTATTTACTATTGTTTGAATATTGTCTAATCTATGAGATGTCTTTTCTATTGTGGGCAAGTTTTAGTAGATAAATGGACCAATTTTTTTATTTATTTTAATTTAATAAAAATTATATTATCTTCTTACTAATGACTGCATAAGATATGTGAAAAGTGCATGCAAGAAGTTTGGCCAATTGTTATTTTAAGTTTAATTAAATATAAATAAGCAATAAAATAGATCAATTTTAAAAGTAGTAATAATTTCATAACAATGTGATTATTGCTTTTTTGAGTTATTATTGTTTCCTTTATTTTTTTTTCATTTTAAATCACTTAAAATTCATTTTGTATTCATAATATAATTATTTATTTACTATTTTCTCATCAGAATTCTCTAATATCTATAACAACTATTTTTATGGGCAAATTTTATGGACAAACTTTTTAATTTATTAATGCAATGAGTATTTTATTATAGTATATTAATAAATATATAAGATATGCAAAAGTCATTTTTTAAAATAAATATAACATTGTATTAGTTAAACCATAAATGGACATTTATGTCGCTAATTAATTCTATGTTGCATTACACATGGCATCCTAGGTGGCATGACACATGACATTCATACATTGATTCCATCCAATTATATATATATATATATATATATATGATGATATGATGTGAATTTTTTCTAAACATAAATCTTTTATAAATCCTTGTCAGCTGTGCTAGCGAACATGATATTGGAAATTTTAGGTAAGCATTTCCATCGAATGGGGCCTCTTTCGGTGGAGAACATCACACAGACAAGGAAGGCATGGCTGAATATTTTCTGTTGCGGGCACGGAAGAGAACTCGAGGAATTGATATCTGATCAGGAAACCATTTATTAATTCACTCACAAAGCATTCAGCATTCAGCATGTGCCCCAATATTTTATCAAGGAGAGTGTGTGTCTACACGAATGTCACTACGCTGGTGACACAACCCCCTTCTTCCCATTTAGATTTGAAAAAGTCTGACCCGACACGACAATTCAATCTGAATCCGATATGAAATTACTGAGAGAAATCCAAACCGATTTCGACTCGAAGTCGACACGATTTGACCATTTGGCTTGAAAATATGTTATTTTTTAATTTCAAGTAGATCTAAACTATTTGCAAAACCAGTACGAAATTGACCGTTTATTAAATAGGTCAACCCGAACCGACTCATTACCAAGCTCTGTTCCCATTGCACGATGATATTTTTGAACATCAATGCAAGTTCATTTTAGTGATTTATGATATTCGCTCTCTTTAAAAGAAGTTTAATTTTGAATCGTGCGAATAGAAAAAAAATATATGTGATGAAAGAAATTTATTTTATTATAGATTAACTGTAACTTGATTTAGATAATAGAAACTCAAATATTCAAAAAAAAAGGAAAAAGAAAACTTCCTGCATATATAGAGCTTTCCTTCCCATTAACAAACATTTTTCATGTCACCTTTCTTTTCGGCCTTTTCATCATCTTTTGTCTTCCATTTTCCCATTTGATCTATGGAGAATCTACCCAATTCGATGACTATGTTCTCCCATATTGGATCAATTTGTACAAGTATGCCAACGTATTACTAACTACTAAACTAGGCAAGTACAAAATTTATTTGTTTATCAAAATCCACCTAGAAAGGCTAGCTCGAGGCAGCCATGCATGTTTATACTAAGCAAATTAATAAATGTCTTATTACAAGATACTTTTATAAGTATCATGTTTTAACTTAAAAATCATATTATCATGTTTTTAAATTGAAAAAAATGGTATGATTGAACAGTGAAAGCATATTACAACTTATAAATAGTATAAAATTATTTTTTTATCTATAATTTATGACATTTCTAAAACACGCGTATCATATACCCTTGCGGATATGGTTAATTCGATTAAAGTATCATTTAATACTTCATCAACATAATCGATGAATATTTAAGGTTAGTAGTTTATAACTAGGCGTAAGTATTGAAAATTTGATGATTTTAAATTATAAAACATATTAATTTAGGATGAAACAAAACAATTAAAGAGTGTATTTTGATAAGATATATATCACTATACATATATTAATGCGTACCCATTTGTATATCCACTGACTTAACTATGTATATTATCAGATTTTACATGAGTCTTGTGAATTATTTCGGATTGACTTACATCAGACACCATACCGTCAAACACTAGTGTTATGGAGCCTACACAGCTATTGCGTCCTTTTATTGTTATTTTTCACTAAATATCGTGAACCAAATACAAGGGTAAAGTTGTTTTAAGGCCAATGTGTAATTTCGAGACATCAACAAATTAACCTGGTCGCCACCTCCCCGCCTGCAAACACACACCGAAAAAAAAAAAAAAAAAAAAAGGAAGAGCAAGAGAAGGAGAAAATATATTTCACTTAAAAAGTACAAGTCTTAGTTGAGTTATTAGGTTCACCTATCAACTAGTATACTGCACATTTGATCTGATCCATGGTCAATAAATTTTGGTTATTTGATCTTCTGTCCGGTCTGCTCCAGTCTGTCTATCTATCAGTTTAGACCAATGGACCAAATTTATTTTTGTAAAAAAAAAAAAAAAAACCAGGCGTAATGTATAAATGTTTTCTTCACACAACTCACTGTCAGATTCAAACCAAACCCTCCTCCTACATCTTCTTTCTCTCTGTCCCTTTTCATTTCTCTCAGATCTAGCCCAGTCCCACTCAAGTGCCTCATATCCAACCATTCTTTGAGACTACAACGACCCCTCACTCAACCCTATCACATCCCAGTAGTACATCTCTCTACTCTGGTGCATCAAAGGTTTGGAGAAGACATTCATCTACTGGTGAGAGATTTCTGGGCACCATCTACCTGTTTTTGAAGGGAAAAAGGTGGAATTTCTCATATGTTCTATCGTTCAAAATTGAATATGATGTGCAAATTACGATCTTACATAATTCCTTTCTCCATGTGCTCTTTTTGCCTCTTATTTGCCCTTTGAATTCCCTCTGGCGTCGAGAGCCTTGGAGACCAAGTCGAATTTTTCCATTGAGTTCTTTTCTTTTTTGGGGGGTCGCGGGGCGGGGGGGGGGGGGGGGGGGGATATTTTTGTGCTGATAGTGATTTCTAGGTGTTTGGCGTTTTGCTACAAAACCTACAATGGTTGCTCACCCAAAATAACAAAAAAGTATTTCGTGACTTTTTTGTTTTTGGGTTTGGGTTTGGGCTAACAGTATTTTTCATTTCCTAAACTCTGGCTTCACTATATTGGAGAGACTTAGTTTTTTAATTTATTTTGCTCCTCATTGTTTGAGTATTTTAAATAGACAATTTTTTTTTTCCAATTTTGGTTATGATTTGATTGTCATGAATCTTGTAAATAGGCATTATTTTAATTTTTGGTTTAATTTTTTGATGCAAACTTGAAGTTTTCGCTAATTAGTTGTTAATAAGTCTAGTTTGGTCCAGTTTTGTTTCGGTGAAGTTTTTTCCAGTCCGGTCTTGGTCCAGACCGATCAAAACTTAGCTGATCCTCAATCTATACTTTACCCTTTATTCGGTCTTCGGTCCAACCCGATCCGATCCGAATTTGGAGCAATAAACACCCCTACTCATCTGCACATCTAAACACCTGTGCACATACAGTACAACCTCCAAATAAATGATTCGATGGAGCCAGGGGGAAGTTCTCAATTTGCGAGTCTAAGGTACTCTGTATTTTATAAAAGAAAATTTTAAATGACAACTTTTTCAGAATGTATTATCAAGTGTTTACTATTTTAGGTAAACTATTTGTAGGGGGTTAATATTCCACGAAACAGTGATTGTTATGCGTTTTTATATTTCAAATCCGACCAATAACTTTTTAAAATTTCTATTTTTGACCCAAATGGGATTTAAAGTGCAAATACTCAAAATTTAGGATTTGTTTTAGAAAGATAAGCTTATATTAATGTTTGGACTTCTTATAATGACTTTATTGATACTAGTTATCACAATTTAGTACTTATATCATAAATATTATATTTTCTATGATTAGAGACCCACCATGCTTAGAAAAAATAATTGAAGCTTAATTAGAGAGTTTCGACCATTACCTGAACTTCATCAGTGTGGGACCCCGACGTTCCTTTAACTTCTAGTTTACAGATATTGCTAATCTCAACCAAACATTCTTTAGATCAGGCACAACACATATTCATTTTGTTTCCCACCTCGGACTGTAGTCATTAATCAAGTTTTTTTATATATTTTTAAGGATGGTGACACTTTAATCAAGAAATCATAATATTTAAGACATAAGGTTCAATTGAATAACGTTTCCTACTTGCAAACTTCTTTTATTCAAAGCTTGAAAAGAAAAATAGTACACTGGAAAGCTTTGAAGAGACACTTAAGTTACTAAGATCATCAGAGCTTGCTCATAGACAAATGGAGATAGAGGACTTCTCTTTTGCTTAAGTATGCTTAAATGGCGTGTACCTTCTCAACACTCAACCTCTCCTTTTATAGAGGAGATGAACTACATAGAATGCTTTGATAGCTACAGTACACACATTGATATTTTTATGTGATTACAACTATTCTCACATGGTTACAGTAAACTGTATTATTTTACTAACTTAAAACTTAACAAAATAACACAATAATAGTGCAACAACTTTTCAATGCCTTCAATGCTGATAAGACTTGTTATCTATATTGAGATTCTGCATGTCTTCATGTCCAATAATGTCTTTCAATCCTTCATTATCCAAATAGTCATCAGAATTTTCATCAAGTTGAAGATGTTCTAGATTCCATCTTTCAAATAATTCATAAAGACATTTTTTTCTTGTTCTGATAAGAATTTTCCCACTCCAACATCAAAGAGATAATAGAAAGACATCTTGTGAAGTAACTTCTTCAACCTTCATATGTTTGCTGAAATCGTTATGATAAACGAAATCAGCGTTCCCATAATGCATTAGTGTTGGCCTGCGACACTTTTTTCAAGTTCAAGTGTTCTTGGTTCCTTCTTTAGTATTAGCATTCTTATTGTTATTTACTGCTTTCTTTTGGGGGCGTTCATTTTGTTCAATTCGTCATGTTATTTATTTACTGCTTTCATTTGCTACTTTTGGAACTTTGCATTACTATTCTTTGTTGTTAGGTTGGTTTCTCTATTATTATTAGTAGTATTATTATTTCTTTGGTATTAGCATTCTTATTATTATTAGCATTGAGATTATTTTTTATTGTATTGTTAGTGTTTTTTTAGTAGCATTCTTAGTAACTGCTTTAGCTCCTGCGTCTTTTTATTTTATTTGCCCTTGGTGCTGTGTATTAATAATTAATATTTGCTATTGTGTGGTAAGTTCCTTGGAATTTTGATTATTAGTATTATTTTTGGTTGTTAGTATTAGTATTTTTCTTGTTGTTAGTATCCTAGTTGGATCTCTAGGCCATTGGCATTATTAGTATTATTTGTATTTAGTGTGGCTTTTAGTCTCTCTTTAGTAAGTTAGTGTTGCAATTAGTTTCTATAGTATTTTCGTTTCGGTCGTTTGCGGTATTAGTCTTAAGCTCTAGTATGTGTATTTGATTGAGGGTGTGTTGGGTGTATTAGTTTTCTTATTATTTTTAGTTAGTAGTTGCCGATTGGCTAGTGTTTTTTTATTTTTTCTTCCCTAGTTGACTCTAAGGCCTTTGCCTTTTTTGGGCCCACCCCGGGTCTTTTTGGGGAGCTTTTTTCGCTTACTGCCCAGTTAATCTTCAGTGCAGGCTTTTTGTGCGTTTTAGTAGCAGCTTTTAGTGCGTTGCGAGAGGTGGGTGTAAGCCGCGTAAGCTAGTGACTAGCAATGTAGTAGCTTCAGCCAGTCCTCCGGGGGGTAATGGGGTTAGGAGGGGTGTAGAGTATCGGAAGGTGCGCCTAGCATCTTTGAATATTGGGTCTCTTACGGGTAAGTCTATAGAATTAGTTAGGGCGTTGGATAGGCATAGGGTTAGCATAGTGTGTATTCAAGAGACGAAGTGGGTGGGGGCTAAAGCTAGAGAAGTTAATGGGTACAAATTATGGTACTCGGGGTCAAACAAGGTGAGGAATGGGGTTGGCATTTTGGTTGAGGAGGAGTTGGTAGACTTTGTTGTTGAAATGAGGCGTAAGAGTGACCGAATTATGGCCATTAAGGTCTTGGTGGGTGCAAAAATCATCAATATGGTTTGTGTTTATGCTCCTCAAATAGGTCTGCCGGACGATATTAAGAAACTTTTCTGGGAGGATTTGGATATAGTCATCTAGGATGTGCCTCGGAGCGAGAAATTGTTCATAGGAGGAGACTTTAATGGACATATTGGAGTTGACTCAGATGGGTATGACTCAGCCCACAAAGGTTTCGGTTTTGGGGAGAGAAACAACGGAGGAGTTTCTATGTTGGACTGTGTGGTGGCCTATGAACTGTTGGTGGTAAACTCCTACTTCAAGAAGAAGGAGGACCACTTGGTGACCTTCAAGAGTGGCTCTGTAAAGACCCAAATTGATTACTTCCTGTTGAGGGAGGATAGTCGGAGGTTTTGTAAGGATTGTAAGGCAATCCCTAGCGAGTATCTAGGGACTCAGCATAGGTTGTTAGTGTTGGATGTGGAGTTCAAATGTTCAAAAGGGAAGAAGATGAGAGTCGAGGACCCTAGAGTTAAGTGGTGGACCCTCACGAAGGAGAAAACCGTGTTATTATCAGAGAGGATTATGGAAGAAGGAGCTTGGAGGTGGGTAGAGGATGCAGATGCAATGTGGGAGGCAATGGCAGACTGTATTCGAAGGTCGGCTAAAGAAATCCTAGGTTCTTCTAGAAGTGATGGTAACAAAATGAAGGGTGCCTAGTGATGGAATGAGGAGGTAAAGGACAAAGTTAATGAGAAAAAAGAGGCTTATGCTGATTTCTTGAATAGTGGAGTGGATGAAAAGAGAGAGATTAGTAGAGCTAAGTATAAGGCAGCAAAAAAGGTAGTCAAGAAAGCTGTTGCGGTGGCTAAGAGCTTGGCTTATGATAGGTTATATCAAAGATAGGAGTCAAAGGAAGGGGAGAAGGAAGTCTTTAAACTGGCAAGGGCTAGGGAAAGAAGATCAAGGGACTTAGGTGTTGTGAGGTGCATCAAGGATGAGGATGGTAAGGTGTTGTCGAAGGATGTAGAAATCAGGGAGAGATGGCAAATGTACTTTTCCAAACTCCTTAATGGGGAAGTGATGGAGGATTCATAAAGTAGGGAAAAAGAGGGTAGCGAGAGGCGGCTTGATCCGCGGGTATGTGGTCCTATCAGCAAGGATGTGATTAAAGAGGCCTTAAAGAAGATGACCAATGGGAAGATAGAGGGGCCAGATCAGATACCGGTGGAAGTGTACGTGGAAGTGTTTGGGTGAAGAAGGATTAGAGTGGCTTACAGACATTCTCAATATTATATTTAGGACCGCTAAGATGCCCAAAGAATGAAGGTCTAGTACAGTCATCCCTCTGTACAAGAACAAAGGTGATATTCAGGAGTGTAATAATTTTGGGGGTATACAGTTGCTCAGTCACACGATGAAGTTATGGGAGATGATGATTAAGAGAAGGTTGCGAAAGGATGTTTCGATTTCAAAGAACCAATTTGGTTTTATGCCAGGCAGATCAACCATAGAGGCGATTTACCTCCTTAGAAGGCTTATGGATTTGTTCAGAGATAGAAAGGTGAACCTCCATATGGTGTTCATTGATCTGAAAAAAGCATATGATTGAGTTCCACGGGAAGTGTTATGGAGTTACCTGGAAAAGAAATGAGTGTCACCCGTATATATTCGAGTTGTTAAGGATATGTATAAGGGAGGTAGGATGAGTGTTAAGACGCCAGGAGGGGTCACCGATGACTTCTTCATTGGTATGGGTCTGCATCAGGGTTCCGCCTTAAACCCTTATCTTTTCACGCTAGTTATGGATGAACTTACAAGAGGAATTCAAGATGAGTTACTTTGGTGTCTGTTATTCGCAGATGACATTGTTTTTATTGATGAGACCAGATGGGGAGTTAATGACAAGCTGGAGAGATGAAGGTATACTCTAGAATCTACAAGTTTTAGAGTTAGTAGAACGAAAACGGAGTACCTTCATTGCAGTTTCAGTGATAGGGTGGATGCGGGGGGAGAAGTCACCCTGGATGGGAGGCCGATACCTAAGATTGATAAGTTTAAGTATCTAGGCTCGATTGTTCAGCAGAATGGAGATATTGACGAAGATATTAGCCACCATATAAAGGTGAGCTAGCAAAAATGGAAGTTTACCTCTGGTGTGTTGTGTGATAAGAAGGTGCCTATTGGTTTGAAAGGCAAAGTTTATCGTATGGTAGTTAGACCGACGGTTCTTTATAGATCTAAATATTGGCCCCTAAAAAAGACGCAGGTTCAGAGGTTGATGGTGGCAGAGATGCGGATGATTAGGTGGATGTGCGGTTATACGAGAATAGACAGAATTAGGAATGGTGTTTTCAGGAATTTAGTTAAAGTAGCTCCAATCGAAGATAAGATGAGAGAAACAAGACTACGATAGTTTGGCCATGTGAAAAGGAGAAATGTGGACGCTCCAGTGAGGAGGTGTGAGAGGATCGACATCCCCGGAGGCAAAAGAGGGAGGGGTCGACCAAAGAAGAGTTTGGACGAAGTGATTAGAGAAGACCTGAAAGTTGTCGGTTTGACGGAGGACCAGGCTCGGAATAGGAGGTTGTGGCGGGATAGAATTAAGATCCTAGACCGCAGAGAGTCGACCCCATAGTTGTTTTTTGGTTGCAGTGGCAGCGTGTTGGTAGTTTTTTTTCTTTCGGATGTCGTGTTTGTTTGCAGGCAGAACTCTCTTCTGGAAAGAGGCAACGTTCGCTTACCTTTAGATGTTGAGGTATGTTATCGCCCTCGGATTTATTCTTCTTTTGTTACATAGCTCCAGCAACTTGCCTTTTTAATTTATCTTAGTCTTTCCTTGCAATGTGCCTTTATTCTTCCATTAAATGTTTTTACAAAGTCTTTCTTCTTTAAAATATTTTCAAAATCCTTTTTTATGGGTCTCTTGGAAGCAACCTCTCTACGGGTAGGAATATCGGTAGGGGTAAGGTTGCTTACAGCTGGATCTCCCCAGACCCCGCAAAAGCGGGACCCACACTGGGAGGTGTTGTCGTTGTTGAATAATTAATGCCACATTTGATGATAAATGTTGTAAAAATTGATGGCTCTTGCTAAAGTAGGGTCTCTAACTACTTCTCGTCATTCTAAAAACCATTCTTGTTGTTGATCATTGGAGTCTTCTAAATCTATCGATTGAACAAGATAATGGGCTAGTTTGGCTTTCCATTTTCATACTCAATTACTGTGCAATGTACCTCGACATACAAACGTCTATTGTATGGAAGTTTTGTTGGACCATCAAGAGATGTAAGAATTCAATGGATCTTTTTAATCGTACATTGTTGAAATTTAGTTAGTCTTGTAAAGAATGTGTACTTTGGATCTGAAATTTCCATGAGGTAAGCTACCATTTCATATTCTCAAACTTACATGATATGACCTTCTAGAGAGATTGAATTTACTGGAAACCTAACACCACCAACTCGATATTTATCAGGAAAAAGGATTGTAGTACTTCATGACTCCCAAATGTCATAAGAATAATTATAATAACAGTCGGTGCAGGTTGCATACCAGTCGTTGAACCATTTTTCTTAAACATGGGAACTATTTTTTTTTTTTGAATATCATAAGGACATCTTAGGCAATTCATTTATAACTCTAAAAGTTGAATCTTTTTACTATTAGATAGACAAAATACAGTAGACCAAAATGTTATCTATTTTTTGTATGAAATTTCAAAAAATCCATAAAGATTCTAGTAGAATGAGAAACTCGTTCTAGCAGTAATGACATTTTATTTTGAATTTTCTCTTTTTTCTAGCAAGAGTTCCACTCAGGTGATCACCATTAATAACTTCTCGAGCTAAACTATCTGTCAGATAATTCTTTGATCCTTGTATATGTTCAATAGAGCAGAAAAACTGGTTAAACTATAATTGTCAACGTAACAGTCGCCCTTGCGCTTGCATATTTGATACATTCTTTTTCACAAAACCTAGTAGTTTTTTGCAACTAGTTCAAATAAGAAAAGTTTTTGGGGTTAAAAAGATTAAGAACTTTTCAATTCCCCTTATGACTACAAGGATTTGTTTTTCCATTGTGGGATTATTGCATTCTGCTTTATTAAAACTTCCACCACAATATCTGCAGGTTTTTCTCCTTCTTTGATTTTCAACACTGCACTCCAGTCCTCATTGCTGGCATCTGTCTCAAGAATGAAATCATCTTCTTCCTTAGGCAAATTAAGGACGGGAAAATTTTTACACATTTTTTTGAAGTTTTGAACAATTGTGAATCATTAGGGTTCCACTTCTAACTTACTTCCTTCTTGAGTTTCTGTTGTGATGGTTTTTTTAATTTAGCTAAATCTTTAATGAAATCTGAAGTATAAATAGGATACCCAAGAAATCTTTCTAATTGCTTCTTATCTTGAATTTTTTTAGAAAAAATTTTCTATTTTTTCTAGAATATGTTTTTGTAGAATAGTTTGTCCAACTTTTATATCTAAACCTAAAAACTCGATTTCTTATTCAGCATAAATGCACTTGTTCATATCAAGAACAATATCCAAATGAAAAGTATTAGGATAGTTTACCTACTAGTGTTGTTTTAATTAATACTTTTCCGTTGAGGAGTCTTCTTACTTGCAAGTGTTTTGTTTCCCTCTTTGAATTTTGTGGCTACAACGTCACACATGGCCTAAATTACTTTCTTAACCTTGCTCTCTCTCTTCCCCGGCCCCTGACTTTCTCTCCACTTGCCAATATCAAATTTAATAATTTTTTTATTCACCTCCAATATTTATAATTGAAAATTTTTAAAGAATTTAAATGAAGAAATAATATCAATTTTTTGTGGTCCCTGTAAATAAAAAAATTAGTTATTATTTATAAACTAGTAATTCACTTCATGGTTGATTTGACATACTAAAAATATATATTTTCTTGACACCAAAAAAAAAGATTCTAAGAATATATATATATATATATATATATATATATATATATATATATATTGCTTTACCCCTAATATTTGTAACTGTAATTTTTTAAAGAATTTAAATCAAGAAATAATTTTAATTTTTTTGGGTCATTCTAAACAAAAATTTTTTGTTAATATTTACAAACTGGTATTTCACTTCATGGTTGTATTTAACATGATAAGACTATATGCAAATAGTGAGCATCGATTGTGTAAGCAGCATTTTAGATATGTTAACCATGAAACAAATATAGAATCACTCAGGCTAATTAAGTTAGATATTTTGGAAGGTTGTGTATGATTAATGTTTGCCTAGAATTGATGAATTTTCAAATGTCGATATTTGAATAGTGAATGATGGTTGCATAAATAGCACTTTATGTGAGTTAATTTTAAAATATATGCACAATTGCTCAGATTAACACACACACACACACACACACACACACACACACATGTGTAAAACTACTTGGATTAACTGGAGTAAATTAGAAGGGATATAATAATAGATTATCATAGACACTATATTGAGAAAATCATAGATTATTATACAACACGTATATAGACAATTGCTTTCAAGATTGTTTACAATAATATATGTTTTGCTTGAACCTTGAGGTTGAACAATAAATCTCAAGTCTATATTAAACTCTAAATCTGAAACGATAATAAAAGTTGAATCCTAAATCCTAAACCTTAAAACATATGTGTTATGCTGGACTCCTTGTCAACTTAGTATCTGGTTAACCCATGTTCATCACAAGGATGACCTGGATTAGCATATTAGGACAATCTGACTCCCTCTAAAGTTTTTATGCCAAGTGCCTCAGCAAATTGTGCAATGTTGAACCCTAAAAGTTTGGCCTTAAACCCTGAAACTTGATACTTGAACATTTTACCCTAAAGCCTAACCCGAGTTCAGTATAAGCTTTTGTAATCTAGGTGTTCGAATTAGCATTTAATGTTCAGGGTTTAATCTTTAAACGAAGCCCAAAACTCTCACTTCAGATCTTACATGCTAATGCCTCTAACCCGTGAATCGTAAAGTTGAACCTATACTCTCAATATGGTGTGTATAATAATATATTATCATATCCCAAAAACCCGACTGAGTTAGCCTAGGTTATTGTGCATAGGTTTTTAGGTTAACGCATGCACACACACACACACAGATATATATATATATATATACACACACACACACACACACACACACACACACACACACACACACACACACACACACACACACACACACACACACACACACACACACACACACACACACACACACACACACATATATATATATATATATATATATATATATATATATATATATATATATATATATATATATAGAATAAGGCTCTTCTTACATCTTTCTATATCTTCTTACAGCTCCTTATATCCTTAACATAATCCTTACATCTTCTTACATCCCATATAGATTTTCTATAATATTCATTTATTTTAATTACATAAATATGTATATTTTTTTAAATATACTATCAATATATAAAATTTGTAAATATCTTATGAACACAACATTTACATAAACATAAAAACATAATATAACAACATAAATTATATTTGAATTTCGACATGAACAATATATGTTATTATAGATGGAATAAGTGACCATACTTTTAAAATTATAATATAAAGCTTTTGTTCATGTTTAAGTCTGAAGCATATATGAAAACTGTCAAACTATATGTAATGAAAGCATTATAGCTATTTCATCCCTAAGTTTATCCATGATAATTTTGTTGCTGTCATTATACAATTGAACATTCTTAAGTGCAAACTTATTTTATTATCAGTATTATTATTATTATTATTATTATTATTATTATTATTATTATTATTATTGTTGTTGTTGTTGTTGTTGTTGTTGTTGTTGTTGTTGTTGTTGTTATTGCGTTGCTGGGGTGGGTGTTGGTAGCTTAAGCTAGTGGCGAGCAATATAGTAGCTTCAGCTAGTCCTCTGGAGGAAATTGGGGTTAGGAGGGGTGTAGGGGTTCGGAAGGTGCGCTTAGCATCTTGAAATATTGAGTCTCTTACTGGTAAGTGTATAGAATTAGTTAAGTCTTTGCATAGACGTAGGATTAGCATAGCCTGTGTTCAAGAGACTAAGTGGGTAGGGGTTAAAGCTAGAGAAATTGATGGGTATAAGCTGTGGTATTTGGGGTCCAGCAAGGCTAGGAATGGAGTTGGTATTTTGGTTGAGAAGGAGTTGGTTGACTTTGTTGTCGAAGTGAGGCGTAAGAGTGATTGTATTATGGAAATTAAGGTAGTGGTGGGATCAGAAGTCCTAAATATGATTAGTGTTTACGCACCTCATAGAGGTTTGCCGGATGATATTAAGAAGCAATTTTTGGAGGATTTGGATTTGGTTATTCAGGGTGTACCTCGTTCCGAGAAAATTTTCATAGGAGGAGACTTTAATGGTCATATTGGTGCTGAAGCAGATGGGTATAATTCAGCTCACGAAGGTCTCGGATTTGGGGAGAGAAACAATGGAGGAGTTTCGGTTCTGGACTTCGCAGTTTCCTATGGGATGTTAGTGGTAAACTTCTTTTTTAAGAAAAAGGACCACTTGGTGACCTTTAAGAGTTGTTCCATAAGGACTCAAATTGGCTACTTCCTGGTTAAGGCGAATAATATGAGGTTTTGTAAGGATTGTAAGGTGATACTAAGTGAGTATTTAGGAACTCAACATTGGTTTTTAGCGTTAGATGTGGAGCTCAAATGTTCAAAGTGGAAGAAAAGGAGTGTTGGGGAACCTAGAGTTAAGTGGTAGAATCTTACTACGGAGAACGCTATGAAGTTAGCAGAGGGGATTACTGAAGAAAGAGCTTGGAGGCAGGTAGAGGATGCAGACACAATGTGGGAGGCAATGGTAGTATGTATTCGTAGGTCGGCTAAGGAAATCCTAGGTACATCTAGGAGAGCTGGTAGCAGAATGAAGGGCGCTTGGTGATGGAACGAGGAGGTAAAGGAGAAAGTCAAAGAGAAGAAAGAGGGATACGTGGCCTCCGTGAACAGTGGAACAAATGAAGAAAAGGAGATTAGCAAAGTTAGTTATAAGGCCGCAAAAAAGGTAGCTAAGAAAGCTGTTGCCATAGCTAAGAGCATGACTTATGATAGGTTATATCAAAAACTGGATACAAAGGAAGGTGAGAAGGAAGTCTTCAAACTTGCGAGAGTTAGGGAAAGAAAAACAAGGGATTTGGGTGTCGTGAGATGCATAAAAGATGCAAATGGTAAGGTGTTGTTTGAGGATACAACAATCAAGGAGAGATGACAAATATACTTTTCCGAACTCCTCAATGGTGAAGTAATATAAGATTTTCAAAGTACGAAAAGAGAAAGTAGTGAGAGTCATCTTGATCCTCGATTGTGTGTACCCATTAGCAAGGAGGAGATTAAAGAGGTCCTAGAGAAGATGCGCAATGGGAAGGCAAAGGGTCCTGATCAGATACCGGTGGAAGTGTGGAAATGTTTGGGTGAAGAGGGATTGAAGTGGTTAATAGAGCTTTTCAATGTTATTTTTAGGTATGCTAAGATGCCTAGAGAATGGATGTTTAGTACAACCATCTCATTGTATAAGAACAAAGGGGATATTCAGGATTATAATAATTATAAGGGTATAAAGCAACTCAGTCACACGATGAAGTTATGCGAGAAGGTGATTGAGAGAAGGTTGTGGAATGATATTTCGATATTAGAGAAGCAATTTGGTTTTATACCTGGCAGGTCGACCATAGAGGCGATTTACCTCCTTAGAAGGCTCATGGGATTGCACAGAGATAGAAAGGTAGATCTTCATATGGTGCTTATTGACTTGGAAAAAGCATATGATAGAGTTTCGCGTGAATTATTATATAGATGCTTAGAAAAGAAAGGAGTGTCACCTGAGTATATTTGAGTTATTAAAGATATGTATAAGGTAGGTAGGACGAGTGCTAGGACGCCAGGAGGGGTTACCAATGACTTCGTCGTTGATATGGGCCTGCATCAGGGTTCCGCTTTAAGCCATTTACTTTTCACTCTAATTATGGATGAGCTTACAAATGGGATTCAAGATGAATTACCATGGTGTATGCTATTCGCAGATGACATTGTTCTTATTGATGAGACCAGAGAGGGAGTTAATGGCAAGTTGGAGCTATGGAGACATTCTCTGGAATCAAGAGGCTTTAGAGTAAGTAGATTGAAAACTGAATCCTACATTGTTGTTTCAGTGGGAGGGAAGATGCAAGGGGAGAAGTCACCATTGATGGGATGGCAATACCAAAGGTCGAGAAGTTTAAGTATCTAGGCTTGGTCATTCATTAGAAAGGAGATATTGACGAAGATATTAACTAGCGTATAAAAGTGGGTTGGCAAAAATGGAAGTATGCTTCAAGCGTGCTGTGTGATAAGAAGATGCCTGTAGGATTAAAAAGCAAAGTTTATCGTATAATAATTAGACCTGCTGTGTTGTATGAATCGGAGTGCTGGCCTATAAAAAAGACACAAGTTTAAATGTTGATGGTAGTAGAGATGAGGATGATTAGATGGATGTGTGGTTATACAAGAGTTCATAGAATTAGTAATGGAGTAATTAGAGACTTAGTTAAAGTGGCTCCCATCGAAGATAAGATGATAGAAATAAGGCTTAGATGGTTTGGCCATGTGAAAAGGAGTGTGGACGCTTCAGTGAGGAGATGTGAGAGGACTAACATCCCTAAAGGTAAAAGAGGAAGGAGACAACCAAAGAAGAGTTTGGACGAGGTGATTAGAGAGAACTTGAAAGTTGTAGGGTTGGCAAAGGACTTGGTTCAGGATACGAGATTATGGCGGGATAGGATTAGGATCTTAGATCTCAGAGAGTTAGCCTCGTAATTGTCTGTCGGTTGCAGTAGGGTAGATTTGGTTGGGAGTTCTTTGTTCGTATGTCATGTTTCTATACAGGTACTACAAACATCTGGGAAGACACATTGTTTGCATACCTCTATTTATCAAGGTATAGTACCTTCCCCTGCTATGTTGTACTTATATTTGCATAGTTATTGTCACCTGATTTATTAGTACTTCATATTTCATTCTCTGCTGCTTATCCTTAGTTTCTCTCCATAAAATGTTTTCACAAAATCCTTCTTCTACAAAATGTTTTCACAAAATCTTACTTTGTAGGTATTTTGGAATCAACCTCTCTACGGGCAGGGATGCCGGTAGATGTAAGGTTGCCTACATCTGAATCTCTCCAGACCCCGCAAAACCGGAACCCACACTGGGAGGTGTTGTTGTTGTTAACATGACAATACAGTTTTTGTATTTTAAGCATTCGTGAATAATATTTTAAGGGTTTATTTATAAAATTTCTTGGTAACAATATTGACCGTACATTTACATTTAAAATTGTTTACTTAAAATAGAATTTTATTTTAAGAGGTGTATTCAATTTTGTCAAACAAATTTGTTTTTTTTGTTACACTTTGCTTACTGGATCAAACTAATGTAAATATAAAAAATCACCTCAAGTGTATGAAATTTTATTGACAAAAAATTTATGGGGTTTAATATATTTTATTGTTGTGCAATTAACTTAGTTAATGGTTTGCTTTCAGTAAGTTATTTATTTTCACATTGTTATTTCTCATCCAAAACGTTCATTATAAAACAAACATATTTCATTTTAATTATATTAAGAAATATTTTATTTAGTAATGGTACCAAATTTTAGTCATAAATATGACTAATATATCATAATTATCATAAATTATACTATACAACTCTTCAATAATTCAACAACTCCTTACGTCTATCCTTACAGCTCTTTATATCTTCTTACGACTCTTTATATCTTCTTACAACTCCTTATAGCTCCTTACAACTACTTACAACTCCTTACAGTTTCTTACATTTTCTTATGGCTTACAGTTGGATCTTATCACGAAATAGAACAGGCCCTAAGTAAGCATTATGTATGTAATTCTGTTTGAAATTAAAACTAAATTAAATAAAGAACATTTTAAGAGTCATGAACAATGACAATCCTATTTAAAATTTTTAATTTACATTTTAAGAGTCATGTATGTAGATTAATCTAGAGATCATATGGACGAATGAAACATATGAATGCGGAGCTTGCATGACATTGAAACAAGACATGAAGACGGTTGGCCAAGATGATGGATAGAGGCAATAGAATTAGGTTGTAACCAGGGGCTAAAAACTAGCACATAGAGAGAAATTCTGGGTTAAGTTGGTGGAGTTGCTATCTTTGTAGATCTATATGTAATGATTAGCTTGGTTTTTGGATAAACTGACCATGTGGGTGTGTATATGGTAATGCATATAGTGGATAAAGCATGATTTTTAGCTTAACGGATAGCTAAAGTTGGTCATATTTTAATGGGAAAATTAGCTCATTACCACAATTTGTAAGAATGGTTTGGCGCATATATATATATATACACACACACACACACACA
>JACYFF010031954.1:18343213-18356621 GCA_017589665.1 Selenicereus undatus | reverse complement strand
TGTGTGTGTGTGTGTGTGTGTGTATATATATATATATATATATATATATATATATATATATATATATATAATGTTAAAAAATAAAGTTGAATTAATAAAAAAAGGAAAAGATAAAAAGCGCAAGCGGGATGTAAATTGTTAAGTTTATAGTAGTCAGAATTCGGTAAGTACGTAATGTTCAACTGAGTTTTGACTTGGTCTTTCTATACGTTGAATAATAAATGTTTGATAGCCTGTCGCTCGAGCCCAGGAGCAGCCCCTTGTAGCAGCTAAAAGGATAGACCGGGATCAATTTAAATAAAAAATCAGAAAAACCTTTTTATAGCTTATCAGCTGAAGCTGTCTCATTAGATAATGAAACAACTTTACCTTAGAAAATGCGGAAGACGCAAGCAGCAAGCTAGACTGGAGCCTGGTCAGGTTCATGATTAGTTTGGTTCATATCGATCCAGATACCAGAGCATGAACAGGCTGAACCCAAAATATGGCAATTCGTTTTTAAAAAATCATCTTAAAGACCATTTGAAATGGCCGGTTATAATTCTTTTTGATGGGCCTCCAAACGTACAGATCAGATTTAAAGTATCGCCATTAAATTTTCATAAAAATTGAGATATTTTTAAGTGTCTAAAATGACATTCTTTGAGTTGGCACTTAATATTTTGCCACTACGGTCGTAAGCCTAGAAAGTTTTATTTCTAGATGCAACGACAAAACGAAAGTATGTTGGGCAACGCTATTAATAAGGAAGAAAACTTAAGTTTGTAAAACAGAAAAATAATAATGAAAACACTTTAATTTCGGGGTTGGTAAGTTGGGCATCTTATTGAATCTCCATTTAGAGAGAGCTCGGTAGAATGAAAAGTTAGACCGAGGAGGGAGAAAGACACATCCAAAATCATCGCAGCAAAATGGAGATGAGAGCATGCTATGTTTCACACATTGCTTTATGATAGAGGACAAATGACACTCATGTAATTTAACTTGTGATCTTCTATTATATAGGGGAGTGCATGACTCTCAGATTGGGGGAGCCAATTATCCCAAATCCTCACATGGTATTAGCGCTTTTGATCAGGGACAGAGCCAGGATTTAAAGTAATGGGGGCGAGATTAATAATATACATAACATAAATTTTTAATTGATGGGTAAATCTCTAAATTAACCACTTATTCAACACAAATTCAATAACAATGAGTTAACTAAACATAAACAAGCAAGCAATTACAAACAAAATTAGTGCAACTTTAAATTTTTAACCAAGAAAATAATTAGGTAAAAATTCTCATTTTTCAATTCATGAATCATGAGTAATTCACTAAAGTTAATCAATTAGTTAAAATAAATCTAACTTAAATTAGTAAAATAAACATAATTATTTACAAAATAATAAAACTAAAAATGAAAATTGAGAATTTTTGAGAGTTACCTGCAAAAATTTTGAAACAAAAATTTGAAAAATTAAAGGGCACTTCCAAAAACAAAAAAAAATACTGAAAAGGCAAAACGAAGAGTCAAACCAAGAACCTCCCACACAAAGCAAGTGGCAGCCACCACCCTGCTATGCACACCTTTGTTGTGCATTTATGAACTAATTAATCTATACCTATTTTTCTTATCTACAAAAATATCTCACATTTAATTTTTTTTCCCAAAAAGCTGAGGGGCCAATTGACCCCTCTTGCCCCAACATGGCTCCGCCCTCGCTTCTGATCCCAAAATCCTCCCCCCCCCCCAAAAAAAATCAACCTTCCTGCTATTCCTTCTAGGGTTTTCATGGTGACCACGGGCATCCAAACACCACCCATCTCTATCGAACAGTCACTGTGAGGAGCCCCCAGTAGCAGCGAGGTCATCTTCGCCTATCCTCCACCTAGTTTCTCCTTCCCACCACCACCCCCACAACCGCCACCCCCTCATCTAATCTCCTCCTCATCTATGTCCACGCTGTCTTCCATGGTGCTTCTTTCTTATGTATATCATACTCTCGGGAGCAAATACTCATACTAGCCGTATCAGCAAATATATCTTAAAAAATTATTATATGGCAAATACATGTGTGAAAAATACATATACATGTGGGGAATGAGAGTATGTGGTCCCGGAACTCCGGAAGCACATAAGAAATTGTCTTTCTTGTCCTTTAAGCAACCCCGCACTTTCTCTTCCTACATTGACCTACTCATCAGCTGCGGGTTTGCCACCATTGGGTATGTCTTCTCCATTTAAGTATGAGCAACATGTCAGTGTTGATCCGTCTCTTTTTTTTTTGGGTCCATGATCCATCCTAGACGCTGACTCCCTCGCATCTACCCGGGGCTCTTTCTGTGAACCATAGTCTTTGGATAATTTATATCAAGACATTTGCTACATTTATCTGGGAGAAGGTTTGTTGCGTTTTAAATTTATACCACAAGTTCGCGTAGCTGTAGCTAGCACACGGCAAGTACGTGTCGTATTCCACAGGGAACTTGGTTCGAATTACTAGAACTAATTAGATTACTCAATCTAGGCAATCACAATTGTTGATTGAGAATTAAACTAAGGGAAATTCTAACGACTAAGTAATGAAATAAATAGCAGAATGAGAAGCACCTAAATTGGAATTAACAGCACGACTATGCCAGTGAATCAATTATTTACCCCGCCAACCAAACCCAAGCATGCATTACGAGCGGATAGATCGTTAGTTAGGTCCATCTCCTCCCTCTCTGGAGGATCGAAGACTAATCCTACAACTATAATCACCTATTCTCATGGGACTAAAAGTCGAAAGATTACAAGATTTACAATCCCGAATCCCGATTAGAATATTAATTATTTTCATATTAAAATCCTAATCGTCTACTAAGTTGCACTAGGTAAAGGTTTCATCTCTCAACGTTCCCCTAAACCGTAGTAAAAATCGATGAATGATCTTTCAAGCAATTCATCGAGCATGTGGCATGCATAGTAGAAATTGCAAACAAACAAGGGGAAAGTAAGGGTTACGGCTAATTCATAATTCAACAGCGCATAGTCGACATTAATCCCAAACCAAGTTGGGAGATTTAGCTTAAAATCATCTTCATAACAACAATCACAACATTCAATTCAATAATCATGACAACCGAACCCTAAAATAATCAAGAACAAGAGAAGGGAAGAATTGAGAGAGAGAACCTGAAATTTATCGAGTGAATTAAAGATAGAATAAACTTCAATCCAATAGCGTAATCCAAAAGCATGAAATAAACTCTCAAGCAAAACCTAACCACCCCCTCTCAAAAGCTTGGAAGGGAGAAAATAAGAATGAAACCCAACATGCCCATGAAACAGCCCCAAGTGAAGCTTTAAGTCGCAACCGGCACTGAAGTGCACGGCCATGCCATGGGGCACGGGTACCCCATGCCATATATCTGTTCATGAAAATTTCGAGTCCGGGCATGGCACGATGGTGCCTGGTGGCACGGGTACCCCGTGCCACTTCTTTGCCCAAGCTTCGACCTCGCGTCTACCTTGAAGCACATTTCGTTAGCCTTCCTTTCTACCAATATCAACATATCTTTTCGTATTTTTCCGGCAGAAACTTCTGAAAACACGAAACAACACTATATAAGCGCAATTGTCACTAATGGAGGCTAATTTGACCCTTCACTCGTTAAGATCAAACATGAAAATGATAAAAGAATGGGTCAATTATGAGCCAAAATTAGGTCAAAATAGAGGTTCATCACTCCCCCATGCTTATCTCTTACTTGTCCCCAAGCAAGACTGCTCTTGAAAGATCAGGGAGGAGGGGAGACCTCTAAACACACCCTCTTCAAGGAAGGAATGATAAATCAACAAATCACGCTAATTCATGCATTAGAGGTGGCCATGTTAAGGTTTGAAAAGTAATCTTGATAAAACACATACAATTACCATCCATAAATCACCCTACCCAAATGAGACACCCCAAACACCCCAATGTTGAAACACATAGTATGACAGGGCTTTCCTCGACAAATGGTGAGTAAGCAAGACTGGTAGGGCCTCACTTTAGGGCAAAGTGGAACCCTCTGCTCAATGTGTTTGGAGTATGTAACAAGGATGCGCTTAATACTCCAGCCAATCAGGCAAACTACCATATGCTTGGTAAAGTTCTCAATTCTCCATCACTTGATGAAAAATACAATATGTCGATCTTGAGGACTTACAATAAAGGGCGTAATGGGGCTAAGGTAAAGGGTGAGAAATGGAATAATTTGGGAAAAGCGAAGCTATTAGTCAAAAGACTAGGGAGCGAGAACACATCCACAACCAACGCTAAGATTACAACTTCACACCATAATTGCAAATTGAGCAACAACCCCATAAAAACCTCAAAGGAGGAGTCAAACAAGCTTATTGCAACGGTCCCATGCTAACCACTTTATTCGCAACTTCTCGACTTTTTTTTTCTCTTTTATTTATTTTTCTTTGAGAATCAAAAATGGATACATATGGATAGCGTTGGCAACACAAAAATCAATTCACAATTTCCCCAAAAACGAGCCACTAGTATTGTACCTGAAATGAATCAACTTCCCAAACATACCCAACTACCATGTGGAAGTGCTGCTCCACTAGACCTCGACAAGGGTGAAGAGAGTATACATAGGCCAAGTGTGTAGTGGATGGGGTGCAACAACAAAGACATGGGGAAGGCATAAAGGGCTAGCAAGGGAGGTAGTGCACAACAACGGGTGGCTTTTTGGCTTATGTAGCTATGTGAACAAAGATTGCCTTAATCATATCGACACATGCAAATGCTAAATGTGGTTTCAAATAGAACAAGACCAAGTTCCAGAGATGCATCATGCAGGAGTCACACATGAAAGGAAGTAGAGACTATATGTAATGAATAGTCATCAGGCTCAAAAATCTCACAGGTAAACCTACCACAGTCAAGTGACTTACTTCAACATATGTCCCACTCATCAAAGTCGGTCAAGTCAAACCACATGAGTTGCAGGGGTAATTGGTATGCAACATAGGGCAAAGAGACTACGGATGTCATAAAACTCACACCAAGACAAGTCGCACCTCAACACACAAATCCACATGGTCGATCAATCATCACCTCTTTCATTCTCATCATAAGAGGGGTTTTCACAAACACTTTTGTTTTCTTTTTTTTTTTTCAAAAGTAATAAAGCTAACTAAGAAAGCGTAAAACATATAAAGGATAATGAAGAGTAGGGTGAGAGATAGTACCTGGAAAGCTTATGAATGCCCAACTCGATCACTTATCCTTTTGTGATGCAAAATCTAACCTATATGCTCTAAACTACATGCTCTAATAAACGAAAAACGTAAAAACAACCTAATGAAACTATATGAAGTCTTATCTATATGATGCGAACGCCAACTGACCCAACCCTAAAATCCCCAATTTCACCCAAAGACCGACAAGCTCACCCCCACCCCCCCCCGGTGCTTGAGATTTTCATTGTCCTCAATGAAAAGGACGCATAAAAAGAGCAAGGGCAGGGGGGAACATATGGGTCAAAGGGGAAAATGGGAGGGACAAGGGTGGGAGTGACACATAGTTTTTTTTTTTTTAAAACAATAAATGCCTTGGGTTGCCTCCCAAGAAGTGGTTGTTTTAAGTCATCGAATGGCAGTACATCCAACACCTCCCCAGGGCTGAAATCAGTAATCAGCATGCCCCAGGAAATGTCTGTCACCCAAGGAGGCTCTCTAAAAGGAGGAGTAGCCAGTAGAGGTGGAGAGGGCAGGATGGTCATCTACATATGGGGTCCGCCACCCAAACAGTGAGCGCCACTCCTGGGATAGACGTAGGTGGAGCGAAGAGAGTAGGGGCTGCAGGCACAGAGTGGACACCAAGGTTGGGAGGTGGTGTGGGTGGAGGAAAGCGAAATTCAACCCGTTTTCCACACACAGTGAAAGACATGGTGCCAGTCGGCACATCAATCACCGTCCCCGTGGTCGCAAGGAATGACCGACCTAAGATGAGTGGGGCCGGGAAGTCCTCATCCATGTCAAGAACGAAGAAATCACAAAGGATAAGGAACTTATCCAGCTGGACTGGGACATCCTCTGGAATGCCAACAGGCTATCAGGTGGAGCAGTCTGCTAGCTAAATAGTCATACTGGTGGGCGTGAGGTCCCATAGTTGTAGCTTCTTGCAAAGAGAGAACGACATGGGGCTCAAGCTGGCACCCAAATCGCCAAGGGCTTTCTCAATCTACATATCCCCTATGCAGCATAGGATAGAGAAACTGCTAAGATCTTGCAATTTTGATGACGACCGCCTCTGTAAGAGTGCGTTGCAGGACCTACCAATGGGAGCCATTGAAGCTTCCCCAGGCTCTCCCTTCTTGGACATGAGCTCTATCAAAAACTTTAAATGGGTAGGTGCTTCCTTGAGAGCTTTCAGGAAGGGGCTACTGACATAGATTCAACGTAGGGTATCCGGAAATCGCGTGAATCTAGGTTCAAGTTGAGATAGCTTGGACCATGCCAGTCTCCAAGGGAAAGGCACTGGTGGTTGGTAAGTACGAGCAGGAGGCGAAGGATTAGGGTCCCCAGCAGAACTCAGATTCTCTTCTTTCTTCTTCCCTTTTGTTCCTGCATAATCAGGAACTGGAACTAACTCCTGGAGAGCCATCACCGGGCTCTCCTCTAACCCCTCTCCCATCGTAGAGATGGCATTGGTGTGACCTCAAGGGTGAGTCTCGGGCTGGCCTGGCAGATACCCTGAGACTGGGACAGGTGGCTCACTTGTTGGGCGATTTGTGTATCCATCGTCTTCTGATGGGTGGCCATTGCATCGAACCTAGAGGTCAGTAGGTTGATTGACTCACTAAGAGTCTCGTTGGTCTTGGTTTGGATCTCTATGAAGCACTCCATGAGACTCTCTAGGTGAGACTTGGGTTTAGGAGGAGGTGGTGGATTGTAGGGAGGTTTGTTGTGGATACCAGGTGGCTGGACAGAACTTTAGGGGTGAGGGTTGGGGTTCTTGTAAAGACGATTTGGGTGACTCTTCCAACCCTGACTATAGGTGGTGGGGTGGGGCTTATTTTATGGTGGAGGGTTGTGGCTATGGAAAGCGTTGACGTGTTTAATGCTAGGAGGAGCATTGTAACACTCAACGGAGGTATGACCTTGTACACCACAGGCCTCACAATACGCATAGGCCTCCATTGATCACGCCGCAGAAATGACTGATAGGGTAGCCACTCTATCCAATCGCTGTGCTAGGCGTCCACCCTGCTGGCCAGGAGTGTCACAACGTTCACCTCGTGTCTGCCATCGCCCCTCTTGGGGGTCGTTCTCTCACTCGACCAGTGATAATTATTGGAAGTCATCTCATCCAACAATGCCTTTGCCGCTTCAATAAACTTGCCCATGAGAGCACCCCCCCGCTGTGGTATCGATAGAAATTTTCATTGACCGCTGCAACCCATTGTAGAAGGTTTGGATTAGGAGCCAGTCAAGAACTCCGTGGTGGGGGCAATGTCGTTGGAGGTCTTTGAACCTCTCCCATGCCTCGTAGATGGAGTCCCCATCCTGCTGGGAGAAGGATGTGATGTCGTCCTCAGCTTGGCGGTCTTGCTAGGTGGGAAGTAGTTGCCGAGGAACGCCTTGGAGAGAACCTCCTAGGTGGTGAACGAGTTGGGCTCATCGTTTTGCAGCCAGTCATTGGCTCTATCCTTCAGTGAGAAGGGAAAAAGCCGCAGTTGAATCGCATCAGTGGACACCCCGTTGAGTTTGATGGTGTCACCCTTCGTAAGGAATTTGCGAAAGTGCACGTTGGGGTTGTTTGAGGGGTGGCTGCCGAATTGATGTCGCTCCACAAACGTCACCAAGGCAGGACTAAGCTCGAAATTGTTAGCCTCGATCGCAGGGCTAATGATGGAGGAGGTTATGCCCGATGCTTGTGGCAGGGCATAGTCTCGCAACACTCTCTGGCCGTGCTCAGCCATCACAAAATCTGCCCTATTCCTTCTTCTTGTTTCTTCGCCTCACTGTCGTGCAATTGCTTCGATTTCAGGGTTGAATGGGACAAGGTTTTGAGTCCCTTGGCTCCTCCTGCGCATACAAAGCAAACACTACCACGGCTTGATCAGTTTCTAGCAAGAATAAGAAGAACTATAAACTGAAAAAAAAAACAAAAAGAAAAGCCTAGTCTAGAGCATTCGAATCGGTCCTAATATTGAAAGGAGCAAGTTGCCCGGCAATGGCGCCAAAAACTTGTTACGTTTTAAATTTATACCGTAAATGCACGACGTAGCTGCAACTAGCACACGACAAGTACGGGTCGTATTCCACAGGGAACTTGGTTCCAATTACAAGAACTAATTAGATTACTCAATCTAGGCGATCACAATTGTTAATTGAGAATTAAACTAAGGGAAATTATAACCACTAAGTAGTGAAATAAATAGCAGAATGAGAAGCACCTAGGTTAGAATTAACAGCACGACTATGCCAGTGCATCAATTATTAACCAAGCCAAACAAACCCAAGCATGCATTATGAGCGGATAGATTGTCAGCTAGGTCAATCTCCTCCCTCTCTCGATGGTTGAAGACTAATCCTACAACTGTAATCACCTATTCTCATAGGACTAAAAGTCGAAAGATTACAAGATTTACAATCTCGAATCCCGATTAGAATCTTAATTATTTTCATATGAAAATCCTAATTGTCTAGTAAGCCACACTAGGTAAAGGTTTCGTCTCTCAACGTTCCCCTAAACCCTAGTAAAAATCGATGAATGCTCTTTCAAGCAATTCATCTAGCATGTGGCGTACATAGTAGAAATCGCAAACAAATAAGGGGAACGTAAGGGTTGGGGCTAATCCATAATTCAACAAGACATAGTCAGCATTAATCCCAACCCAAGTTGGGAGATTTAGCCTAAAATCATCTTTATAACAACAATCACAACATTCAATTCGATAATCATGATAACCAAACCCTAAAATAATCAAGAACAAGAGAAGGGAAGAATTGAGAGAGAGACCCTGGAATTTATCGAATGAATTAAATATAGAATAAACTTCAATCCAATAGCATAATCCAAAAGCATGAACTAAACTCTCAAGCAAAACCTAACCACCCTCTCTCAAAGGCTTGGAAGGGAGAAAATAAGAATGAAACCCAACACGCCCACGAAACAGCCCCAAGCGAAGCTTTAAGTTGCAACCGGCACTGATGTGGCACGACCATGCCATGGGGCATGGGGGCCTTGTGCCACATCTCTGTTCGTGCAAATTTCAAGTGCGAGCATGGCACGGTGGTGCTTGGTGGCGCGGGTACCCCGTGCCACTTCTCTGCCCGAGCTTCGACCACTCGTCTACCTTGAAACACATCTCGTTAGCCTTTCTTTCTACCAATATCAACATATCTTTTCGTTTTTTTCCGGCAGAAACTCCTGAAAACACGAAACAACACTATATAAGCGCAATTCCCACTAAAGGAGGCTAATTTGACCCTTCTCTGATTAAGATCGAACATGAAAACAATGAAAGAATGTGTCAATTAGGAGCTAAAATGAGATCAAAATAGAGGTTCATCAAGGTTGATGATAATCTGTCTTGGAAGACAAAGTTTGTCTCTTTTCTTGTTTATCTCTTTTCTTATGATTCTTCAACTTAATTGGTTTATATATGGCTCGATTTTTCAACCCGTGTATATTGTGATTCTCTCTTCAGGTATGCAACAACCGAACCCCTTATATTCTATGTGGCTTCATTTAGACCAACTCTTCCGAGCACGACTTTTTGGTACGATCTCCTAGGACCTTCTCACTGAGTTGCATGACCTACCTCATTGTTTTCCTATATGGCAACGCTTGGAGACTCGATTCAACATTGTTGACTTAGCTTGAGCCATGGACTTGAAATTTCTTCTCATGAATCTCGAGGAGCCAAACTCCCTAACTATGGAAGACTTCCTTCGAGGTGCCAAGTCCATTGTCGATTCTTTAGTTGTGATTCAATCGCTTGTTTCTGACATCAACTTCATTCACTATACTTTGAATACTTTTGATCCCGACGATGAAGACATTATTGATACTCTTATCTAAATGTCGGACACTGTCCCATTTGATGATGTGCATACCAAGATTCTTTTTTATGAACAGTGTGTTCTGTTTCTAAAGTGGAGGAATCTCAAAACTCTTACTCATGTTGCCTCTGTGTGTGGCTTCCTCAAACTCAATGTCTGAGGTTGTCAATTTGGGTTCCAACAACATTAACAGTATGGGTAGAGGGAAATAAAATTGCAATAATCATGGTCGAAACAATGATCACAACAAGGGCTAGAGCAATAATAACAGCAACCCCTCGTCCACTCGCACAGCCTCCAGTAACAAGGGTGAGCCTACATGTTATGTATTCTCAAGTAAATTTCATTCATCGTCTAATATTTTGTGTGTCTCTGTTTCTACTACTAATTCTTTTTCTATAAGTAATGAAACAATTGAGTAGGTGTTAGGTGCTAGTCCTAGTATTATTTGTCAAATTTGTTACTCTCCAGGCCATTATGTTGTTTCTTGTTCCACCCGTAACCTCCTCCTCATATTTCTCTTCCTACTATTGCAGCTTTTATGCCCATCGGCCCTAGTGAGAGCCTATCGCATCCTGACTCTATTGCAGTGTCCAACATGACACCTGACGAATGTATTTTAAGCTCTACAACTACTTATTGCGGGTCTGATAAGATTTTTATCGGGGATGGTAAATTATTATGTCCTAAGTGTGTTTGAAATTTGCATGTTCAAACTAGTAGTAGGCCACTATCTCCTCAGTCCATCTTACATGTTGCTGATCGTAAGCATAATCTTTTGTCTATGCATCGTTTATGTAAAGACAATGATTGTCATGTTGATCAGTTGAATAATTTTTCTTTTTCTATCAAGGACAACAATTCAAGTGAAGTCCTTCTACAGGAATCTAGTCATGGTAGTCTTCATCCTATCCATGTCTACACCACTCAGCTATTCCTGCTTTCACTGCTCTACTTGATTCTGAAGAAATGTGGCATCGAAAGCTTTATCACTGTGGCACTTCTGTCTTAGATAGTCTTAGGAGAACCAAATCAACCAATATTATTAAATTTTAGTCTTTCATGATAATTGTGGCACATATTGTTTAGCTAAGTCTCAAAGGTTGTCTTTCAGTAAAGAGGATCATTGTTCTCAAACTCCATTACATGTAATGCACTCCGATGTTTGGGTAGCACCTCATGATTCTGCTAAAAATCTCTACTATTATGTAATTGTTGTTGATAATTTTTCTAATGTCACACATCTATATCCTATGAAACATAAGTATGAGGTGTATGACATCTTCAAATATTTTCAAAAATTAGTTGAAAATCAATTTAGCAGCTCGGTCAAAATTTTCCTATGTGATAGAGGATGTGAGTTTGATAATGCTCTCCTTCAAGAAAATTGTATCCTTTGTGGTATTCTTTTTGAAAAGTCTTGTCCAAATGCTACCACAAAAAAGACTAGGATTTGTCACCGCTTTTTAGTGACCGCCTAAAAACAGTCATTTTGTGACTAAATTTTGTGACAAACAGGGGGTCGTGAGAATTTTTAGACCAAAAGCTAAGTGGTGTGAATTGTAGTTACATTTTGTGACCGATTTTCACTCACCTATAAAATCAATCATAAATTTCAATATTTCAAATTTTCATTCTTTTCCTTTATTTTTAAGAATCAGACTTATTTTGTGACCCTAACAAAAACTAAATTTTGGTCACAAAGTTGGTAAAGTAACAAAAAGCCCTGGTTCTCTAACTTCAAGTTTCAGCCCCTCCATTTCTCATATCTCACTCCTGTTCCCTCCTATTGCCCCCAAATCATGGATGCATCCTCATCGTTCTCTAGCCTCGTTTGGCGGATCCTCCATCCCGCTCGGGCAGAGAGAAGGAGGAAGAGGAGACGCCCAGTCACTGGACATCATTTTAGCCCTAATTAATTCTTATTCCATCTCTCTTGCACCTGCCATCATGGATGCTCAGTCCCATCTCCCTTTTTCAGTTTCGTCTGTAAGCACCTTTTCGGTCAACACATGATATCTGATTGGTGTTCACTTATTTCTTTCCATTTCAGGTAAGCAATCTTAATTAGTTAAATTTGGAGGTGCTTTCTAATTTTAAGTCTTGAAAACTCTTGAATTTTGGTTCAACTTTGAGTTTGCCCCACCCTTCCTGTTTTCTTGCTCTTTGTGGTGCTCTCTACGTCTTCTTCTTCTTCTTCTTCTTCTTCTTCTTCTTCTGAGTTTGAGTTGTGTTTTGGTGACCTCCATCAATGGAGAATTGTGTTCAGTCAAGTGTGCTACCGGTGTAAGTATTATGGTTATGTTGTCATTCTCTCCTTCAATTGTGTTCTTGGCAAGGCATCTTTCCTTCTCCACCCACTCCTTAGGCAATTGCTTCTAGCTTTGCTGCTATATTCACGTTTTGATTTCATGTTATTTTCAAAAATTGAAGTTGTTGTTGGTTGCATTCTTGGTCAATCTCAATTTGGTGTCAGTATTATCATGTGTATGTGTTACTTGCGTGCGAAGTTTATAAAGCTTAGAGGACGATGAATGGGGAGTTTATGATGCTGTAGTGAGAGGCTTAGGATGTTAGGAATTACTTGTTCTTGATAATTTGGTGTTTTAAGGTGAATTGTTATTTGTATGGCAGGATGAAATCAGGATAAGGTCAATTTCTTTTGATTAATTCAGTGTTTAATATGTGATGTAAAGCTTGTCACTTCAAGATCTTGGTTGGACTTATATCCTTAGGTTGATGAATTATTTGCTTATATTTTGCAGAGAATGACTGACAGAGACAGAGAATAAAGACCTAACCTTTTTGTACTACGTGATTGTCTAGTTGGTTGTGGCCATGGGATGGGTTTTCAACACAAAAAACATGTTACAAGGATTAAATTTGCTCTCTGTATGGCCAGAAAGATGCGGTCAATGATGGATGGTTCAGTAAAATTTACTATCTCCTTAGAAGAGAGATTCCTGCTATAACATCTTCAGTTGTATGAATGTATCACCCAATATCTCGTTTTGTACTTTGTGGAGACTTGGGTTTTAAAATGGAATAATGGATTGGCTATAGTTTGTTTTTTCTTAGCTTTACATATATGTCTATAGTTTTGATTTGCACCTAGTGCAAGTAGAATAAAAAATTTTCCAAAGAAAATAATTAAATTGTTAAATAATTAAGGAACATTTAAATTGAATATGCTAGGAAACATAAATGTAATTTTATATCCTTGGTAGTTTGGTATTATTTTGTGTTTTTTATATATATATATATATATATATATATATATATATATATATATATATATATATGTGTGTGTGTGTGTGTGTGTGTGTGTGTGTGTGTGTGTGTGTGTATATATATATATATATATAT